>JARHVA010003471.1:965000-1140000 GCA_037957365.1 Torreya grandis | reverse complement strand
TTAGCTAAGCCATTAGCCACTCCATTCCACTCACAAGGAATGTGCTTAAAAGAAATAAACACAAAAGACACACTAATATGATGAATCTACTTAATCACCGTAGCCAACTGCCAATCAACATTATCAAATTTACTATTATTCAGCAAGTTAATAATCACTTGCGAGTCAAACTCATAGATAACACTCAGATAGCCTTGTCTGTAATAGATTTGAGTCACCTCAAGGATCGCCAAAGCCTCCATTAGATTGTTGGTGTGGTGGCCCTTGTAAATGGAGAACAAAAAACAAATTGAGCCATTGTTGTCTCTTCCTATGCCACCTATTCCAACAACACTGGGATTACCTTTGGAGGATCCATCAACATTAACTTTAATGTGCCCCTCCAAGGGAGGAGTCTAATGCCCCAAATGGCTAATCAGAGGAACTCGCGACTTGGTCCTATTCGTGGCCTGCGTATCATGAGGAAGGGAAGCTGCAGCAAGCAAAATAGGGGATAACCACTTTAAAATCATTGTCTCAACTGGGTCTAGAACCATTGTATGGTCACATTTGACATGGATGGTTTCTTGAATTGCATTGTGGACTTTTAACTAGACCTCCCTGAGACCTAAAAATAGGACGCTTGAAAAATCCTTCTATTTCTCTCTATCCAAATATTCCAAAGAATTAAAGTAGGACCAATTGCCCACATAGTCTGTAGTATAGATGCCTTGGTAGGGGGATGACCCAAGCATTGCCAGAATTCTACCAAGGAGGACACATGCCAATAAGGGCAATCCCATGCTTCCCACCACATATGCCATAATCTCCTAGCAAAGGAGAATTAGGAGAATAGGTGTACCCCATTTTCCTCACTGCTATAGCAAAGTAAACAAATTGAAGGACCATGATAACCTCTTCTATAGAGATTATCCCATGTCAAACATCTGTTGTAGGTGAGAGGCCAGAGAAAGAAGTTGCATTTCAACCAAGATGCAAAGTTCCAAATTTTCTTTCCCCATAAGAATTCCACTCCCCCAAAACATTTCTTAGTGAGCTCCTGATAGCCCAAAGATACCAAGTACTTCCCATTAGAGTCACCTCCCCAAGCCAGGACATCAGTCTCCCTAAAGGAACTACAGCCTCTGGCAGCAAGGATTTGAGAAAGCTCCTGCTAGTTCTCCACAGTCCCTCCCAGTAGCCAATTAGTCTCATTCTTCCATTTATAAGCAATAGTAGTCCCCAAATTGTAAGCTTCCTTGTAATGTTCCACTATGGTCCATCCAACAATGAGAAAGGAATCACACAGGAGCTGCAAATGGGGATGAGAGGAAAGGAGGGGAGGAGCTATGTTCTAAGAATCTTCCCAAAAAAGTGCTTTTGAACCACTATTATAGATCCAAAAAAGGCTAAGCTGCACCAACTGAGCTCCAAGTTTGAGGGTGTTCCACACCAAAGAGCCTCTTCCCTCAATAGGCAACCTGGGAATCTCAGACGGGTTAACCCCTAAGAAATACTTTGAAGACAAGATACGGGCCTAGAGGTGGGATTGGTTGGTGCACCATTGCTAATACAATTTAGCCATGAGAGCCTGACTAGATAGAATAGTAGATCTAAGCCCAAGACCTCCATCCTTCTTTGGTCAACAAATAGTGTTCCAATTAACAAGACTCCATTTCGAGTGCCTTAGATTACCACTCCATAGAAATTGTCGAGAAAGAGCATCATATTCCTTGAGAAAATACATCGGGGCTACCTGTACCATACTACGATAAATGGGCAATGCCTGAATCATAGATTGCAAAAGGGTCACCCTCCCTACAGTCATAAGCCAATGGTGGGTCCAATGATTAACTCTCTACCTTAGTTTATCTAGTACATTCTACCAAAAAAGCCTGGGTTGCTTGCCAACCACAATGGGAATCCCCAAGTAAGTCACTAGGAGTGAATATGTCTAAAATCTAAGAGTATCAGCAATCCTTCGCTGGATAGCCTCAAGAGTATTGAAGAAAAAAATGGAGGATTTGTGCTCATTGATTTTCTGACCAGAAGCCACTAAGTAAGAATCCAAGGTGCTCCTAAAAGCTTGTGCTTCCCTAATCTAGGCTTTCCCAGCCAAGATTGTGTCATCCACAAATTGGAGGTGAGTCAACTTAGCTATCCCTTGCCCCCATTACCATCCTTGAATCAAGTTTTGGGAGCCCCAAAAATGAATAAGATCGCCCAACCCTTTAGTAAGGATAATAAACAAGTATGGAGAAATCGGATCTCCTTGGCAGAGTCCTCTAGATGCTCCAAATAGTCTAGAAGGCACCCCATTAATGAGGACTGAATAAGAGGGTGTAGTAACACAACTAAGCACCCATTTTACCCAGTCCTAACCAAAGCCAAATGCCAGAAGGATTTTTCATAGAAATCTCTAATCAACCCTATCATAAGCCTTAGCTAAGTCCAGCTTTATAAACATAGCCCTCTCCTAAGAATTATACATAGATTGGATTGCTTCTGAAGCAATCACCACTCCATCTAGAATTTGATTTCTCGCAACAAAGCCCCCTATTCCTTTGAGATGATCATCGGGAGCCAGACTTTGAGCTGCTCTATAATGAGCTTGGTGATAATTTTGTAGATCATATTGCAGAGTGCAATGTGCCTGAAATGATCCATCTGATTAGCCTATTTTTCTTTTGAGATCAGCACAAAGAAAGTTGCATTAATCGCTTTAAGCATTTCTTTGTTGAGGTAAGACTCCTACACTTCTTCCATGAGGTCTTAGCTGATGATACTCTAGAACTCTTGAAAAAATTTGGCTGGAAAACCATCTGAGCCTGGTGCTTTTCCTCTGCACATGCTAAACATCACTTTTTCAACTTTTGACTTATCAATCAATTTCAATAGTGCTTCATTCATCTCTGGCATGATAAGAGGGGGTATGTAAGCCAAAACCTCATTCTCCTCTAGTTCAGTAGTAGGTGGTATGCCAAACAAGAGCTTAGAATAAAAATGAATAGCTTCCTCAGATATAGCAGGAGAGGAAGATATGTGGGTTCGTCTGATGCCACAAGAGAAGATATATAGTTCTTGTTGCAGCACACTTATATAGACTTGTGGAAGAATGCTGTGTTCCTATCACCCTCCTGGAGCCAGTCAATATGCACCTTCTATTTCCAAAATATCTCTTCTCATAGTTCCCATTCTGATAAGTCATTCAAAGCCATAAATTTAACCTTATGTAGATCATCTATCAAGCCAAAGTCATGAATTTGTCTGGTAACAATGTCTAGCCTCTCTTGTGCCCTTTTCTTCATTACATGGAGATTGCCAAAGTTATTTCTATTCCAATCCTACATCTTTCACTTCACTTACTGAAGCTTTTTGGCAAAGGAAAACATGGCTATGCCGTAAGCGGGCCCCCTGCCTCCACTAGTGGTTCATAAGGCTATGGAGAGAAGAATCCCAAAGCCACATTAGCTAATAATTAAAGGGAGGTTTCTTGGGCCCGGCAATATAACTGGTTGTGAGCTTGATGGGCCAATGATTAGATCCATTCCAATCTAGGATTTTGGAAGCCAGAGAGAAAGCACTAGAAAGCTAAAAACAAGACACTAAGAATCTATCTAAGCACTCAAAAATAGCATCCTTACCTGATCTTCTATTGTTCTAGGTGAAGAGCCCATTAATGGGCTTAACATCCACTAGGCGCAGCCAATCAATATTATGTGTAAGAAGCTCAGACAAAGGATCTAGACGTGCCAACCCTCCCCTTTTCTCCTCCAGGCTAAGCATAGCATTCAAATCTCCATCCATGATCTAAGGCAGGTAAGGAAAATAGCTCTGCACATATCGTAAATGATCCCAAAGCTTGAGCTACCCAGAGATATCACCAGGTGCATACACACTGGTGACCAGGATCAACTCCCCAGACTCAGGGGAGGATGTAATCATAGAAAGCACTTAGAGACTAGCCATCCAGTGAAGAGGCATGACCTTCCTTAGATCCCAATAGATTGTCAATCCTCTAGCACTTCCCAAAGCACCCACACACTAGCATTGCCCCTAGCCCCAAAACTATGACATACAACTAAGCATAGCATCAATAGAGAGCTTGGTCTCTTAAATGCAAAGGATGTCCAGAGAATTATCTACAACCAACTTTCGCATAGCTCTTTGTCTGGGGATACTATGCAATCCCCTTACATTCCATGACAACACTATCATTGGGTGGATTGGGTGAAGTGTTCATCCAGGGTCTTAACTGCCCCTAATTTAACCAATAAATCCCTTATGCATTGGATTTTCTCATGATCCTTCTTGCATCCTACTCTAGAAGGAGTGGTGATGGAGACTTTCTTGAAAGGTCTCTACATTAAACCCAATGCTAACAATGATCCCTTTTCTTTCTAGGAGGTCTCTGTGTCTTTAACCAAATCTACCCACCTGATATCCTTGTCCTATTGAGCTAGAAGGACTATCAATGCCCCTTCTTTTGGTGTTGGCTCAATCTCTCAATTCAACTAGATCACCATGTCTTGGGACTCGTTGGGGAAAGAGCACTTCTCTTCACCCTCTGAAGGTCCTTCCAACACCTCCGGTGGAATGCCATCCTCAATGGCCATGCTATCCAAGGTTTCAAAGCAGTTGAACCCCAATTCTAGGGGCTGGTCTTGATTCTTACACTTCTACCCACATCACCTCACATGACATCGGACTTGGGTGAAGCCTTCATTATTAGGGCCATTAAAATTAGGTGGGCATTGAGTCAAATTAACCAAATTTGGGTGGGGTTTTCCGTTTAACGCATTGAATAGGGCGTGATTTACTGAGCCTATTTGGGCTAAATGGCCTGACTCTTTACCTCCATTAGACTCCATCCCAGTGAATCTCATAGCCTGGGGGCATTGATAGTGCAAGTGGCTGTAGACATGACAAATTCTATAGTGAAAAGGGATGGCTTCATAATTAATTTGTTGGACCCAAGATGAACCTCCCAGGCAGATTTTCATAGCATATAGTAAAGGGTTATTTAAATCCATCTCAACACAAATTCAAGCAAAGGAAATGAGATTTTTGTCCAAATATTGGTATGCTATAGCAATTGGTGATCCTAATAATGTAGCTATTTGATGCAAGATATCTTCTCTCCAGAATTCTAGGGGGAGTCTCAGAAGATGGACCCACACATGCACATGAGTTGGCAGATCCTCCATAGAATTAAAGCCTACATGCCAATGTTTGATAAACAACCCAATTTGATCACAGAGGTAGGGCCCTCCCTTGAAAATTTGATTCCTATCAGAAATAGAGGAGAAATTTACTAAGAAATAGCTATTTCCAACCAACATGATATCTATATCCCCTTCTACCTGCCAGGTGCAATGCATCCAAGTTTCCAAGGCCACCTAGGATATCCGAATACCGATAAACTTGTATATTAGGGTATGATAAGATAAATATTCAACATCCTCCTTGACAGTTTCAAGAGGAATCACCAAAATAGGCCTTTCATGGCTCTGTAAAAAGTAGCCATTTACCTTAGAAATCATGGGTTACTCACTAAGATAATACAGCTCCTTCCCCTATGGAGCCTCTTCCTATAGCTGACACACTCCACCGAAACCCTCACCAAGGCTGTCCCTCTCCTTTCCACCACTCACAGCCATCTTTATTTTTCATGTAGACATACAATAGTTATAAAAGAATAAAATATGATTTTAAAACCCATGAGAGGAGAGGATAAAACTAAGAGTGGAAGATTATAGAAAAGTTGAATATACCAAATAATCATACAGGTTGCAGTGGTCAAATAAACCCAATAGGTAAGATGATACAAATAAAGCTACCAAAGAATCATAAAGGATATAATGGATGAGTAAACTAGAGAGGGAAAGACCATAAAATTGTGGATAAAAAAATCACAAATGATGGAATGAAAAAATAAACCCAATAGGTAAAAAATGTAAAATAAATTACTAAACAATCTCAAAGAACATAATTATAAATAAACCCAAGATGTAAATACATGAAAAAAGAAGATACTAAAGAATTATAAAATATGTAATGGCCTAATAAATATTAAAAATGGGAATTAGGCTAAGTTACATAAGTATGGTATTCATTTTATTAATTTTCCCATTAAATATTTACTTAATGGGGTTGACTTAAATAACATCCCTACTCAGTTGGTACACATTATCCACCCATTCCAAAAACTAAGATATATCACACACCCAATAACTATATAACCATAGAAAATAGGAAAAAAAAATACAAACATTATGCCACAATGTTGGAAATTAGGAATTTTATGTTTTTTTAATGTGGTAAATTTATGGCAAGAGGAAAAATTGGATTTAGTGGGGGATTTAAAGTATATTAATTATATTTTATTACTCTTTGAGATATATTTTAGGAGAGTTTTCAACAATCACATAGTGTTTTTCCATTTTGTAGACCAAAAAGGGCCTTTGAATTTATTCCCATGCATTGGTTTTCCTATAGGTTAAGTGTTATTGGTTTCTTATTGGTCTTTATTATTTCTATCATTAGGATCAACAAGGTTTTTTGATTAATTTAAAATTTAAATTGAATTAATTAGTTTTTATAATAAAAATTGAAGTAAAAAAAGGGAGCCCTATCTTTGGGATATACATAAGAATTTTTTGGAATTAAAAAATCACATTGATGTTGGTTGTACCCTATAATATGGATTAATCACTATATTATTTTTATATAGTGATGGGATCCTCATTTCTCATTCACTTTAGGGGTTGTAGATATATTAATTTTATTTATTTATTAAGCTTCACTAACTAGTGGTTTCACCTTAATAAAACTAAGGTTATGATCTTGAATACACTAATACATACTTCATACAAGCTCTAAATTTTCAGTAAAGGTGACCTATTGAAGATCAAAATAATTTATACCTACTTAGGAATCCAATTTATAAGTCCATATCTCAATATAAAATCTTATTATCAATCATGTTTTTGTAATGGATATACAACCCTTTAAATTTTAAGTGATAAAAAATTTCAATGAATTTTATAGGATATCCCTCCAAATATGTATATCTTCAACATAATAACTACATCTATGTTCTATATGGATTGTAGGAATAGAAGCTAAACTTAGGATTTTTTTATTGGGAATATGTTGAAAGGGTGTAAATTATCATGCTTCAATTAATGATTCATTTTAAGTTAATGGTTAATCATTTATTTTTACACATTAAATTTTATACTTAACCTCTATCTTGAGAATTTATTTAGCATCATTTTCTATCTTCTCAAACCTGAGTCCTTTGTAGGTTTAGTATCTGATTTAAAGAGATACCTATATTTATCCATTTTTTAAAATATTCCTCTTATAAAGTTTCCAAAAAAGTAATGAATATATCTAAAACTTATAGGCATACAGGTAAAGTGGCCACTATACCATGTAGGCTAATAATTTATAAAAATGAAAATAATTTCCTACATGGTTAAGAACCTAATAGACCACGTAGGCCATTTTTCATTTATTTTATAAGGTAAAAAATTAGGGGTTTGAAATGATCCCAAGACACTTTACAATACCAATATAGATACACAATGAAGCATAACAAAAAAAAAAAAAGAAAAAACTATCCATCCTTCAAACCAGATAAAGCACTAGACAATAGAAAAACATCAATGATATATTAACAAAATGATAGCAAGAAAATAACAAAAATTCAAGAAAATAGATACTAAGCCTCATTTATTTGCCATATATTCAAGTATCTTGGCCACTTCCTTTAATTATTTAAAATCTTGGACATTATTAGACAAAATGTACTCATTAGTTCCTCTTCCCTAATATCTTTCTCCTTTTTAAACCCTACTCCTCCTAATAGGACCATCTTGAGTTTCCATGACTTTCCTCTTCATAGATTCCATTTGTGGTTCAGTGATATTGATGAAAATTTCCTTATCAATAAAAATAATAACTTGAAAATTTCCCTTCATTAGTTGTATTTTTTATTCCATCTTCTTTAATTTGATACTAGTTTTGTCCATTTCCTCCTTCAACTGGTGTGTATCATTCACTAACTCCATTTTAACTTGGTTCCCATCTCTATTTTGCTTACTCTATTTTTATAGATAAGTTTACATGTTCATCAATTCCTTCTTCATTTTAATAAAGTCATTGAATATATTCTTTAATATATTTAGTTGGGACAAAATAGCTTCTTCCATGTTACCGATTCTAACACTAACCAATACTTCAAAACATATGAAATCCATAATGGTTGGGAGCATAGGTTATTATTTATACCCCAAGGATTTAAAGTGTTATTTACTACCTAAGACTTCCTCAACCCATGGCTTAAATATAACCATCATAACCTCATTTTTATCACTTTTAGGGCTACAACTATCTACTAAGGGTTGTTAATACTTCTTAGGTCTAATAGTGACCTTATCCTTTTTATTCTTAGTTCCCTTGGACATATAAGCCAAATTTTCATCATCATCCTCATTCCTATTAAAAGGTTCTTTTCTCTAGCTCAATCATATTCAAATTATATGGCCCAAAGTTCTCAATAGGATGGGCAGGGGTTGGAAGACCTGATTGAACTATGAGGAAATTGAGGGTGAAATGAATGGGAATATATTTTTTATCTACTTGGTACTCAAACAAATAATTTTCAAGTGACATTAAAATTTATAAAGGAATATTAATTACCTTGTTCCTAAAGTAATTTATTAGCACAAAGCAATATGAGTAAATACTTTATAACCTAAAACCTATGGTGATGTAATTCATAATCTACATACACACCTCTCCCCATGGAGGGATAAGGATGTATACATAATTCCACCTTTCACCTCATGAATATTCTCCTTAACTTTGAAAAACCTATTAGTTTATTCATTTTTACATCTTCAGTATTTAGATATTTTTAGCCCATTCATATCCATCCTTATTAAATTTATAATAGTATTATTAGAGAATTCAAATGAAACACCTCTTAGAGTAAAAACTCTATCCCTCTAAACTATTTGAAAATATTGAGACATTTGAGGGTCATAGCCCTTTATATTTTCAATATAACAGGTCAAACCACCCCTCTTCAATATGTTCCACACTATGATGTTCCTTTTAAGTTCCACATATGATATGGATTCCACATTAGGTGATCACCACCTATCTATTCTCTATCAAACAAATTTTTCCTCTTAGAAACAATAACCTCATTGATCTAGGAAGATGGTAAACAATGATAAATACTTTAAATATATCCCAATCTAAAATTATTAATGATTTCAAGTGGTGATTTATTATTTCATGAAAATTTTCATTTCTATCTAAAACCTATGTATAAAATCAGATGAGAGATGCCATGAATATCATGCCTTCTTGGTCCTATAATGAAATCATCATCAATGATCCTCTCAAGTGAATTATGGGGATTCAATATCCTGATGTAATTTATCCATTTACAATAATCATTAAATTTATGTAGAGCTAACTTATGAATTTGAGACACAGATTAATGTGGGAGGAAATTAAGAAACATTTTTCAATTTAATGAAATTCATACTTGAGATTTCATTATTATCCATCCAATAGTCCCTAGCATTTCCCTCTCGATAAATATGATAAATTTTTAAATCTTCAATGTTTTAGATGATGTTTAAGGTATCCTTAACAAAATTACTCATAGTCCAACTAGGATCTTATTTATCTTTGATGAAGTTAATAATTTTTAGGGAATAACCTTATATAATGAGGTATTTTAAGTTTAGTTCCCTAGATAATTGAATACTTCACAGTGTTTCCCTTTCTTCCACTACATGGTCTAATTGGACTCCCATAGATACCACATAGGATGCTATAAAGGCTCCATTGCAATCTCTAACCAAACAACCACCTCCTAATACCCACTTTTCTAGGGTTCCCTTTTGCATCTCTATTGAAAATAAATTTAAACCAATCATAGGGTGGTTTCATCCATTTGACATGTTTTATCTCTCTTTCCCCTATTCTCATCAACTTCAATAGAGATATTTAACTTCTTATTTTTAATAATATGATCCTGAACTCTAGACATTATTTTTATCACTATTTTTGACAATCTAAAAAATTATCCTTGATATAATCCATAATAAGCATTCCAACTTTCTCAAAAATCATTTTCTTAACTTGGAAAATTATGAAGTTTCTTTCTCTCCATATTCCCTATAGTAAATGGGGAAAAGCTAACTTCTAAAGTTTCTTGAGAGTGTGGTAGACAAAACAGGTATTCAATTAGACAATTAATTAAAGCATAGAATTATCTCAAGCCCAAGAATTTTTAAAGATAGAGAGAATGAAGTCCAAAACCTTGTAATAAAATAAATAATCTCAGAATAAGTACTTCCCAAAATCATCTTCATTTTCATAAAGAACATATATACTTTAGATAGGCAACCCTCTAATCATGAGGTTATATATTATTGAAATTTGGTTTTGATATATCAACTAATATAAAATATTTAATTTTGTAATTATGTCTTTATTCTAAAGGCATATCCATGGAAAATAATTCTTTATGAGCTCAATATTAATAAAGCACCCAAATATAACTGAAAAGCAACCATCCTTCATTGTAGACTATAACATTTCATCATATTTAGGATACTAACTAATGTGAAAAATCATCATACTATAATTAAGTTATCTAAGGTATTTAATAAACTTAGGGTCTAATAATTTTAAATTCAATCTTTTCTAAGTATTTCCTTTTTCACTAAATTACCACTAATCATTGGATCTTTCCCTAATATATCTCTTAAAAATGGGGAAGAAATAATTCCAATGAATCAAATATATTAAAGGATGACTATTGAGCCATGAATCATTCCAAAATTATGACTTGTTTCCGTATCTGATATTTCACATGCTTCCCTTTCCCAGGATATTTATACTCTTAATGAGAGCATTCTAGAATGAAGACCCTTGTGGGGGAATCTAAAGTCAAGAAATGGTCAACATCCATGATTTTCAAATACTAAGCCTTTATATTCTCAGTCCATAATATATTTTGAATAAATAAATTATATACCATTTTATCAATAAGGGATCTATTCATCCCTTTAATTTCCATTAGACCAAGACCCCCATAATTTTTGGGTAAGCAAACTCTATCCCAAGCCATGAGAGGAAATTTATTTTCCTCTTTGCCCCAGACCAAATCAATATTTTTTTAAATTATTTAATATTTTATAAAAAATTCAAAGTAATTTTAAAATATACATAAAATAAATGGGTAGTATTTGGAGTGAACTCTAAAAAAGTTTCAATTTTCCTACATGAGTGAGGCGACTTCTTTTCCAACTAGCTAGTTTTTTTAGAACTTGTACAAAAAATTATTCTAGGTATTAATCCCCATCCTTCCTTTGAAGATGGAAATACACAAATAATTAGAGTTAATATATTAGAATTGGAAATATAAGATGTTTTGTATACTTATTTGTCTTACCTAGGGGTGTTTATGAAGATAATATAAATTTTGGTTATATTATGCACTATCTTGAAACCTCTATATAATCCTTGAGGAAGTTTTTGATGACATTTGATTCTTGAATCATTGCAAAAATTTGTCATCCATGAAATAAAAATGGGTAATGGATTTCATGTTAGGATTTATGTGTAGTACTTTCAAAGAACCAATAACCTCAGATTTATCAAGACTTATTCCCAAGGATTCAACAAAAATTATAAAAAGATATAGAGATATACGGTACCCTTACCTTACCCATCTATACATTAGGATAATTCACATTGGGGATCAATTTTTCATGATTTAAAATATAAGATTAGTTATGTAAGACACAATAATCTCTCTAAATTTAGGTTATAATCCTAGACTTTCCAAAATCCTCTCTAAGAATATTCACAAGACTATCATAATACTTACTCATGTTTATCTTTGAAAAACATACCTTCCCTTGTATATTTTTTGATATAATATAAGTAATTGTGAACCACAATTATATTATTAATGATATTTCTCCAAAAAAAGACACCTTGAGTGATAGAAATTATTTTTATCAAGAGGACTTGGAGTCTCAACATCACAATCTTAGATAAAAATTTGTAAATGGTTTTACAAAAACTAATGGGTTTAAATTCATTCAAAACTCTTGCTCCTAAATTCTTTGGAGTGAGAACCAAAAATGTATTACTAATATATTTTTTAAGACTACCTAATTGGAAAAATTTAGTCATAGTTTAAAACATATATATCTATGAAACACATCCCAAAACTACTAAAAGATCCATGGAAGAAAACAATCTAACCTAGGGGTGTTATAAAAAATAACATAGTCAAATTACTATGGAGATGGAGGTGTGATAATTTTATCATTGTCATCCTGAGTCAAGATATTAGGGAACATTTTTTATAAAAGATTCTTCCTTGTGTGGGTTAGGATAGGTTTTACCTAAAAAAATATTCTTGAATAAGGGTATCACTTATTAATTTATATCATCCATCTCTAAACAAACTAAGCCATCATTTTTAACCACATACTTAATCTTGTTTGTATTCCTATGTTTTATAGTTGAGATATGGGAAAAGCATTGAGTTTATATCTCCCTCTTTTAGACAAAGACTCTGAAATTTCTACCTCTAAAATGTTATTTTATTAGACTCAACATTATGGATATTTTTGATAATTTTTTTTTACGAAAAGGTATTGATCTAATCCTTTTCTATGGAACTCTTCTTCTATAATTATCAATTCATCAAAACTATTTTTTTTTTGTTCAAAGATATTGTCGTAGGTTTCCTTGTTCCACTTCTTCAACTTGCACTTAAAATTATTCATATTCCTTGTTATTTTGAATATGATGGATCCTTCAAAATCTTAGTTTTTCCATTATTTAATACTTTCTTTTAGATTCAAGAGATGAAGCAACATTTTTCAAACTTGAAATGGTGGTTCCCCTTTTTATCTTAATTTTCAATTACAAGGCTATTGGGTTATGATCTAAACCAATTATTAGAAGATAACACAAGTTAAAATTAATGTTGAAAATAAAATAATAAAATAATAAAATTATATCAAATCTTACTTGTATTAAATTATATCCTAATGTTCTATTAGACTATGTGAACCTAGAACCACTAAGATCCATATAAATCAAACTAGTAACTAGAATGAATTATACAAAATCTCCCATGTTATTATAAAAATATTGAGATCCCCCATATTTTCCAATGGAACTATAAGATTATTTAATTCATATAAATATATACAATTCTAATCTTTATAGCTATTCCTAAAATTATTTAGTTATAACCATAGACTTATTTCTCCTATTCTTGAGTTGGGTGCATAGATGTTTGAGAGAATCCACACCATAATATCCTATTTATTAGTAAAAAAAATAGTAATGTGATTATTATTTATAATGAATTATCCCTCAACCACCCCAGGGTTCCAAAACTCATCTAGACTTCCTAAATCCCCTATTGCACTTACTCTAGCATAATTGGAATTCTTTCAAATCCTATTATTTACTTGAGATAAACTTGAGATAAACTACTCTCGAACATTTTTTTCTCAAAAAATAATAATATTGGGAACACATTTATTAATAATAATTTTGACTACTCTATTATTATTATTATTATTATTATTATTATTATTATTATTATTATTATTATTATTATTATTATTATTATTATTATTATTATTACTATTATTATTATTATTATTATTAATGTTATTTATTCCTCTTACATTGCATGAAATAATTCTCATTTTATGTTTAGAAGAAAACTTACTAACCTGGAAGGTTCTTTGAGTTCCAATTTTCTTCTCCCTATCCATTTCCTTCATTAATATTTCCCATGAGGTTAATCTTATTATTATTTTATTATCTCCCACATATATTATATTTTTTGTACTTCTTTTATTCTTTTAACTACAAGTTTTCTCCAAATTGGGAGATTTGTATTTTCTATTTTATAGAGGATTTAACAAGCAAGGGAATACTTCATCCAACTCTAAATATCTATATTTATTATCCTTGTTTGAAAATATTTCCCCTTCCTTTGTTTATGCTTTCCATGAATTTTGTCCTTCTTCCACATTTTTATACTTGGATACAAATACTTATATACACATCTTTTTTTATTTGTAATACTCCTTATTCCTCCAAATAATCATATATCTTTTTATCTAGCAAATACACATATGATAAAGTCCTTGAGGAATCTCCTCTTACGTCTACCATCATTTCCACATTAATATATTGGACATGATTTGGTTTTTCTTTAATCGAGTTATCTATATTTGCTTCCCTCTCTTTTCTTTTAATAATATTTTATGAATCTTCCTTTCTACTCCATATCTTGATTTTTTTTCTATTATCAATACATCCATTCATATTGTGTCATAACTTCCTAAACTTAGAATAATTTTATTTTTATATTTTATATTCAATATCCTACTTTTGATCCTGATATTAGATTTCAACATTATAGAGGTTTTGAGAACTTTCTCAAATGTAAACATTGATGTAAAATTTGGTGTATACCAATCTCTTCCTTGGCTTGGTCACCACATCAAGATTTATGAATTGTCTAATAACTTTAACTTTCCATGTGATAACATCTTCCAAAAATTCCATAGATAATCCTAGAATCCTCACCCACATTATGACATCATTAAAGGACTAATTGTGTAAATTGAGCTAAAGTTTCCAGTTTTTAATAAAAATATTTGTCTTCCCCAACAACCACGGTCCTTTAATAAAGATTTTGGTGTAATATTCTAAATTTTAAAAGGTAATTAAGAGGAAAAATCTAACTAAATCATGAATATTCATTTGACCTCCACTTCTGATTTTCTCATTCTCTAAAAATGTCAATGTTGGGCCTATTTACATTGAACTTAGTGATCAAATAATTTTACATCTTAGAGTTAACTCTTTCCAAAAACTTAACTAGGGTCCTCAAATATATTTATTCCTCCTTCATTATTCGGTATACCATTTGACTCTCATAGGTCGATGGATCTTGTCTTTTACACACTAACCTTTTTAACTAGGATCTTTTGTTATTAATTAGAGGACCCTTTATCCTTTATTATTCAACATATGGATTCCCTAATGGTCCTTTCCTACCTACTAATAAGTTGACAACATTCCTTGGTGGATCATTGGATCCCCTTTATTTTTCTCATTCTCTAAACCTTCACACCCAAGGCTTGATTTTAATGTTCTTTTAGTTAGCACACCATAAACCATCTCCTTTAAAGACATTTTATATTTATGTGTTTTTACGAGTTTTTTTTTTTTTTTTTGTTTTTATGAGTTTTTTTATTATATAGATTTTTAAAAAAATTGCCTAGATGCTTGACCATGTAGGTCATTTTTTTTTTCGATTGTGTTTACCATTTAAGATACATATTTAAAAAATGAAAAAATGCATACATGGTCAAGTGTCCACTTGACCATGTAGGATAAAAATAATTAAAAAATTAAATTTTAATATAAATATACTACATGGTCTTGTGTGTACTTGACCATGCAGGCCATATTTTCTCAAATTTTTAATTTTTTTAATATGTATAAAAAAATGAAAAATAAATGGCCTACATAGTCAAGAACCGACACATGTTTTCATAACCTACATGATATGTTACATTTTTTAATTATATAAATAGGCATGACCTTGTTATTTTGGTTATAAACTTGAAAAGAGAATCACAAATTTTGGCCTTCTAATGATAATAAAGCTTGCCTATCATTATCTTTTGTTATGAATGTTTTATGTTTCTATATAATTTCCACACTTTTCTCTTCCTTTTTGGTTTGTTTTCAACCACCCAATATTATGGTTTTTGTAAAAAATATATATATAGTTTTCTTCTATTTGGCTCAAAACAAAATTTTACTTTAACTACTTTTTGGGTTTTTCTTTTTTCTAAAAAAATGATATTTTTATGTAGTTGTGATATTTTCTCATACAATTAAAAAAATTATGAAATATAAGAAAGCATATTTTATTTTGGGAATAATTATTTTGTGAATATTTCTCTATAGTTTATATTTTTTTTCCAAATTATAAAACCCCTGTAAATTTTCATGGATTCTAATATATACAAGATTTTCAATGATCCTAAGTTTTCAAAATTTTGATTTATAGTTTTTAATGTGTTATTTTATAAAGTTTTTAGGGCTTTCTAGGATGCCTTATTGATTATGGGAGGCCCAAATTTGGCCTTATAATGATTAAGTGCCCACTTGAATATGGGGATGTTGAATTTAAATGACATTGAGGAGGCTAAGATTTGACCTCATTTTGCTATAAATTTTCCTTGTTTATGTGCAAATACATGTTTTCCCATGGCGAAACAAAAGTTTTCCTCATTTATATACAAATTTATTTTGTTTTTAATGCAAACAAATTCATCCCCATGGTCAAGTTCCCACTTGACCATGGGTGACCAATTTAGACCCCATTATTTTGATGAAAATCCCTTATTTTATGTCATATACATTAGTTACTTTAAGTGTTTACAT
The DNA here is from genome assembly GCA_037957365.1 of Torreya grandis. Classification (NCBI taxonomy): domain Eukaryota; kingdom Viridiplantae; phylum Streptophyta; class Pinopsida; order Cupressales; family Taxaceae; genus Torreya; species Torreya grandis. The sequence goes on along the minus strand of JARHVA010003471.1, from coordinate 1,123,476 downwards.
TTTATATTGAAAATTTACTTAATTTTAAATCCAAATAATATACTTGTTGAAGACATAATCCATTTTATATTTTTTCCCTCATTTTTTAATGATTCTTAAAACTTTGATATAATTAATTAAAATATGTGACTATTTTACTCTTAGTTAATATATAATTAAATAAAATAAATAAAATGGTATAAATTTGTAAATTTAAATTGTAAGTTGTTTTGAAATGATATAGATGGTTAAAAGTTATTTATGCCATTAAACATTGAAATTTTGCATAAATATAATGAAAATTGTTATTTTATCTTTGTTTCATTTTGTAAACCTAATATAATAATAAACTAAAATGTAAGATCGATAAATATAACGTTCAAGAATACATCTAAATTTAAAATATTAAAATTTATTGAAATGATTTGATAAGTAAAACATGCTAAAAATAGTAAGTAAAATAAATGGATAAGTACTTATATTTTTTAGGTTTCTACCTAACTGTGACTCTATTATGGAAATGAATGTTAGATAAAATCATTCATTTGATTCATCCAATTCTAGAACTATATGTTTGTCTATGTAAATTTGATTACATCGATATGGGTCAATATCTATTATGGATACTGACTTATGTTAGTCAGTACTGACTTATAGATAAATGAAGGAATTTAGCAATATGGTCACCTTCACTTGTCACTACATGTTTTTTATGTGTGATATTGAACCTTGGTGATGTAAAAAACTCCATAAATTATTATCCTTAACCTTAAAACCCCAGCCTTTATTATGAGGGATATAAACCTAAAAAATTGGGAAAGTGTAATAGGTTGAGATAACTTCAGTCAGCCCCATTTTATGATTGATTTCTACCTAGTATCCAATACTCCAAGAAAATCAATCAACACATAGTTTTCCCACCTACTGTGGTTGTGAAATTATGTTATTTTTATAATTTTATGAAACTAATGATTTATTTGACTTAGATTTAGTGTGTTTTAGACTTGTCTTGTGACTACTCCTAGTGATAGATTAAAAATTTGGGAAGAACAAGGAAGATCTTATCAATTTGTCATAGGGTATATATGTGTATAAGATAGGTTCCAAGTCCCACTTAAATTATAACTTAATTATTTATATATGAATATAATTAGGTTATTTATCATGTCACAAACATGTTAGGAAAATGGGTAGACCGTAAGGATAGTTTTTGTTAAAACATAACTATTGTTGGGAGAGGACCAATTCTAACTAGATCCAGTCAGTATCAATTGGTGATATTGACCAAAAATGATAAACCAACCTATGAAAAAGTGGGTGAAGTGATGGTTTGGATATGATTATGCATTATATTTAGAAGGTTTTAAATAGACATTGGCTTTATTGTAGGTGTGTAAAAATATAATGTAGGGATCAACTCATAAGATAACATGCAAGTGTGATAGAATGGTGGATTAATATTATGTTCATATACTCAAGTCATGCATGATAAATGTATGTAAATATTTTCATTATCAAGTACCTAATATCATTTATATTTTTTTCTACAAATGCCCCCTTTTTATTTTAGGAATGGAATTTATTTAGTAAAAGGATAAAATTCACTTAATTGTGTAAAACATAATTTGTCTTTAGTATGAATCTCTAATTTTGCAGGTCACTCAATAAAAAAACCTCCAAAAATTTGTATTCAATGTATATATATTAGTTTTTTTAATTTTAAACTTGATTTCTAAAATTTTAGAGGGAGAAGGTAAGAATACACATTCAAATTGGTGGAAAACTTTTTACTCTTGAAACTTGTTGGAGATGATGCTTCCTTATTGAAGCATTGGAGAAACTTGTGTTTCCTTAATAAATAAAATTTATATTTGGGATGGTTGTGCCCTATATTGGTGTAACTATGTAATCTCTTAGGTTGGGAAGATAACTTGTTCCAATTATCATGAATGTGTGAATAAGTATGCAATGTAATAACCCAAGTAAATATATAAGTAAAATAGATAACCACATGATGAGTTGTCTCAAGTAAAAATGAATAAACCATTATATATGTATTATAGATTCAATATGTAATTTCACTTTATTTAACTCCATGTAAAATAAGCAACATGATCAAAAGAGAATGAATAATGAACATGTTTCCATCATGAATATAATTTTGATTGTATAGTATCACTCAAGTTCACTCCATGTAAAATAAAAACCATGATTGGAATTCAATGAACAATGTTCATGCCCCCATTATAAACATAGGTTGTATTTTATAGTTTTTTTTTCAAGTTTGATAAATATAAAACAAAATACATTGTTTAAAGATAATGATAAGTGTTCATGCCCCCATCATGCATGTATATTTGATAATTATGAACTGGAACTATGACCATTTTCCATTCAAATTTAAACTATGATGTGTGTCAATACATGAATAGGTATCACGATTCATGAATCTAAAAGTGTGTTTATGTTCATAAGCCACTATCATGCCCCCTAAATTTGTACCGATTAATTTATAATCTTATGCATCTCTATGTTGAATCAAATAAAATATATCTTAAATGTATGTGTAAATATGTAAACCTATAAGTCTTATTATTTTAAATTGTGTTCATATTCACCCAAGTTCATATTAATGTATGCTAAATTATTTTTTAAAGTAAGTGTATATGTATGGAATATACCCCCATAATTTGTCTGAATGTACCAATAGTTTCCATGTGGCTAAACCATCTAATATATGAACCACTATAAATATCTAAAATATATACTCTGATCTAATTTTATAATTATAAGAGGCTTATATATCTATGACAATCCCATTTTAATGTGCCCATTTTGATATGAGGTATGTGTCATGTAATCTACTCAACTCAAAACAAGAGTTAGTTTTATCATGTTATATAAAAACATATCATCATGTATAATCTTGTTAACATGTGTTTATTATGTTATTATAGTAATGTAAATGTTACTTTGAGAATGTATGTAACATATATAATGTATGGAATATAAGTGTTATATTTAGATATATGTATCAATGAATCATGCAATATTATGATCATTGAATAAAACTATGTAGTAAAGGTGGATATAGATCATGGTACCACTCAAAGTTATAAATATAAAAATATTTGACAATATCAAGCATTAGTGTCACACATAAGGTTGAGGGTTGCATAAAATGAACATAAATATGTCATAATAAATAAGGATAATGACTACGTGCTAGGGAAATAAAAAATGTCATAAACAAGGTGCATAAAATATGACATATCAAATAAGGATAAGTGATACATTCAAGGGACACAAATTTTTCACAAACAAGACAAAATTTCCACACATAATATACAAGAAAAAACTAACCTATCATGTAAGAGATTAACATCATACATGGAGCATAGAATAAGTAAACTAGTCTATGTCATCCATATATATCCATGTCACATCATAGTATAATATAATATCCATATAGTATTTTGTAACATATAACTAACTAACAAGACACATGTAATAAATCTTGGTATCTAAACATGGTAGAAAGGTAATAGAAATATATAACATTTAATAGTGAAATTTGTGGAATAAGATTCCCAAATATCAGCATGCCCACTAGGTAGAGGAAATTCCAACATATATATGTCCTACATCCTATCATTTAACATTAATTTGGATAAAGATACTATTTTAGTGGTTAGGGTTAAGGATATATAAATGATATGGAAAAAGGGTGAATATCATATCTACATTAGGTCAATTAATGTACTAAACTCAAATGTACCATATGCTAAATTTATAAAATTGAGATAGGATATTAATGGAAATTACAAATAAGCTAGATATAATTATGTTAATACAGTGTTGGATCTGATATAGTTAGAAAACATGCAAGAATATTATTCTAGATCGATTGTCAAATTGTAGATCTGGTACCTCTGGTTCTATGAACAATTATGTTAGCCTAGAATAATTACATTGATGGTAGTGTCTTGTACAAAATATTTTCTTAAATAATATACAACCACATGGATGCTTTTATTTTTGGCTTCAATTTCACTCTGGTGCATCTAGATCTAGGTCATGAATAGTCATTCCTAGTGAAATGGCCAAACCCTATCATTGAATTTTCAATGTGACCTTGAGGAAAAATAGGTTAGTGGTCACATGGTGTTGATTTGACCCATAATGACCACATTTTTAAAGGGTGATACATAAATATCAAATAATCTATAATAAGGATTCATATTCAGATAGTTCTCCCTTATGTGTTGGCTTATGTGTAAATCATATAATGTTTAAAGTAAGTACAGTGGTGACCTAGATTGTAACTTGGAAAATATGACCTTATGACAACTCATTTATTAATTCAAAACTATAGTTGGGTTATTAATTTAACTGATATTAGAATAGGGTAGAATAGGAAATCTTTTGGTAACTTGAGTGCTTCTTGAGTGCTCTTTTGGTTTGATTGCTAGGTTTCATAGGTGGTGAATAAATGAGGGTTGATATTGTATTTATACCAATGATATAAAGAGATAACTCACATTAAATACTTTATTCAAACCATTTTAATATATTTCATTTGTAAATTGGATGACTTTTAGGGCACTACACACTTGCGATGAGCCAAGAAAATAACATTGATTCTAATGTCTATACTAGACGTTAGTGATGCTTAGAACTTGTAGAGGTGTAAGATTAAGTATATTTTAAGCATTATGGTCAAGATGGTCTGTATGTATCATCAATATAAGGTTATTCATGATAATAAATATTTTAATGAGTATAATATAAATCAAACTCCAGGCTTTCATAAGTAAGTCATGATATAACTAAGAGGAATAACCAGGGTTGTGAGTTTTCTAAGTGTACAAGATTGAGCTGATACATAATCATAGAATATTGTATACATCTACACCATAATATTATATAGTGAACTAAATTTTTGTGTGATAATAATATTCCATCTAATAAACATGTGATAGATAACATATGTAAATAGTGTAATCTACTAATCATTTTATGCACTAGCCTTAGTTTTTTATATTTCTATTTTTGAAATATTTGAATCTATTTTACAAATACAGACAATCAATTATACCTTAAAAATATATGTCCAATGTATTGGGTCGCTCCCAATCAAAAATATAATTGATGGGTGCCATTTATAAGTCTTGTATCTCAAAAACACCATTCATGTCTATTGTTGGTTAAATTTATTATTGTATCATAATTTATAATATCATTAATTTTATTGACTTCGTATTAATTATATTCATCACAATTGTAATAGAAATCATGATTATTATAATAATCCATCATGTCATCGTCATCATCATCATCATCATCATCATCATCATATATATATATATATATATATATATATATATATATATATATATATATATATATATATATATAACAAACAACATCATATTTGGAATTAAGTATCCTCATTCATGTTGAGTTTATATATGTTAATCATGGTCAAGAGTTTATATCATATTTTGGATTACATAAGGATTAGGTATCATAACTTGAGTACCAAAAAAAGAGATGGCTTCCTATTTTGACTCTTGAATAAGAAGTATACTCATATATATTTTTAGTATTTCCATTTTCATTATTCTCATTGCATGGAGTAGAGATAGTATTTGAATCCTTAATTCATATTTGTACCATTAGTATTTTTAGGAATTTATTTATGTAAAAAATCATGTTTAGGTGAAATTTATTATTTATCCATACTTTTATCATGTTTTTAAAGGTTCAACAATTATTAGTATGATATCCATGTAGTCTATGATAAACACAATTATATTTGGATTTTCCATGTAGGATGTGGAGGAGGTAACTTGATCATCTCATTATGAATCATGTTCGTTATATATTAAGTTAGACATATATTTGTCTTATGAGATTTTTTTTACCCATTGATTGTATGTTTTTATTTATTTTGGACCCACATTTGAGATGAAGTGGTTGTAAAACCAGATACATAATTGACATTAGTATGCCCAAAATTTGTGGTATACACAATCTTATTTTCAAGTGATGTGATCCTTACACATATTTTATCTAAATAATTATTCATGATCTTTATTTAATATAAATTATCCTTGTTAGAAACCATAGATAGGGGAGATTCAATATCGATACAAGGTTTATTAAAATTAGGCACATTATAAGCCGTGTATAATTCTAGCATACACTTGTAATTTTAAATATTGTGGTCTTGAAATAATTCAAGAAAAATATATTATTGGGCATATCTATAATTTTTCAACCCATATATTAATTTCTTCTTGTGCCTTATATTTTAGTATTACTCCATTTAGACCTAAAATATTTCTTATGCTGAAAATTTTCACTTGAAGGATTAGAGACATAGTGATGTTTGTTCAAGGCAAGGAACTTAATTTTATTTTATTTTATTACGTGGCATAAACAATAAAAAGAATGAAATTGATTGAACTTGATGGAATCATGTAAAGTGTCAATAAATTTTTTTTTAACATGTTTTTCAAATAAATTTAATATTGGAAATCATTATATTATAACAAAATATATAATCAAGGATATGCTCATTGGGATTAAAGTTAATCATGGTAATCAAATCACAAGATAAATTTTAATAAATGTTGATAATGAAATGAATTATAAATTTATCTACCAAATTTTTAATTCTCTCACATATTGGAGGGGAACGACGTAAAACCATTTCAAATCATTTTCCTTGAGTATTCTTGGGAATAACTTGGTTTATAATTTGTCATTGTATGTGTAATTCAAACATGATACATGAATGATCTAAGGTGATACATTAGATCACCTTTACCTTCATATAATGGAAGCTTAGGACATAAAAATCCCATTATTAAAATATAATTTTATATATTATAAGGTAAGGAGTTATTAATCAAGGCATGTGATTCCATAGAATGACTACTCTAGATGCACCTTACTCTATTTATATCACCTTAGTGTGTAAGGATATAACACTCTACTCAAGGGAATGTTTAGTAGGTCATTTTGGTGATGGAATATGTGTACTCTTTATGGGATGGGTAAAACTTTATATTTTAGGAATAAGTATACAAACCCATTAGAGGCCCCGTGTTGGCCCAAAACCTTGGTTGAATGTCACATAGTTCACTAAAGGTGTAGGCATCATGATATTAGTAATAATAGAGGTATAAACACATAATATGGAAGTCCTATATTGAAATTATTGATCAATAATATCAAATGGATCCTTATTTTACATCTGAGATGCATAAATATTAGCTTGATATTCAAACTAGACGTTAATATGAACTAGATGACTATACCCATGTTGATCAAGGAGGATTTGGGTCACTATATCATATCACACATTAACATAGTTATGCATCAAATATTACCCCAAAAACATTAATTATGTTAGTAGGTTATTCACCTACATACCAATTCATTCCTTTAAATTCAACACCTGCATTACTACACAACTCATATAGTGTCAATATTGTAGCCAAAAACTCCTTAGTAATGACAATTTAATACATCACCAAACTTATCAATTTTTAAGTGATTGATACAAACTATTTTAATTTTTCAAATGATGTTTCATATTATTTAATTATATAATAATTTACATTACCATCATTTATAGGTTAACATCATATTGAGCACAACCATAGAAAAATAGAGTTAGGAAGTTATTTGGTAACATCATATGATCTCTCACATTATATAGAACATAACATAACATAATATAAATTTTATTTTACATTTATATATATTTTTGTCACCTTCTTATTACTATCCTTTTTTTTACCAAATTTAATTTTCATATTCTGTATCATTAATTTAATCACTTCTGCATATAACCTTCTTAACCTAGTTTAAGTAGTTTTTCCATCAAATATCTTCCTAGTCCCAAGATTAATGGTATCAGATCATATACAATACATCTCATCATTGAATGGTGTCATTGTGTTTATAAATTTTCATAATTTTTTTAATTCCCACTCATATGAATCCTTATTAAATTAAGCTAGGGGTTGAGACTTGTGACCCTTCACCATACCTTCCTCTATGTCCTCGATGGGAGATAAATATTTAATGATACCAACTCTAGAGAGGTTCTAAAAAATCATAGAGTATTTAATATAGATAAAAATGGAATATTTTGAATAAAATAATACATGTGAATGAGTAAGTATCACTAATCACTCTTGGCTTAGTATCAAGAGATAGACTTTGATAAAAATCCCTCATTCTCCTTGACTATTTGGACAAATGCCATATAAGGTAAAATTTAATTTATAAATTACTACGATTGAATTAAAAATATATATGGATGAACTATATAACTATATTAACCTCATTTTTTCATACTACACAATTAATCAATTATCTGACCAAGAGAAACTCATATTCGCTCTTCTAAAAATTTATTTATCTTTTAAGTAATGGTGAAAAAATAACTATAATTCACATGAATAATATATTTGTTTAGGAACATTTATAAACACATGGAATGGTTTTGTATAATCACCAAAAATAATCTAGTATCTTTTTCAAACTATGATTACTAGTACATCAATCTATCTAAATTAAACCAAGGTAAAGATTAGTTTATGTAGCAGTACATAGATAATTTTCACACCAGATTGTCCAAACTTGGGATTCAAGATTTAGAGTTGAATCTTGTTAGGAATTATAGGTCAAATTTGAGTCATCACTTATAATTAGATATATATTTACTTACTATCTCCTTAATTGGGGAAGCCTATATATATTTGAAAATTTGAATCAAAGGCCCAAGGCCAAGATTAATAAAGATGATTCAAAGTCTATGACCAAGAAACACTCTTAAGTATTATAATAATAATTTAAAATCATGTAATAAATTTTAATACCCTCAAAATAAGAGTCAATATCCATTAGATGACCATAATAAGTAGTTGAATACTAGTAAGTGGTGTTAAACAACCATTTAAGATAGAGAAAGATGCCTCTAAATTTACATTTAGAGCAATTATCACACAAAAAATTCACTTTTTTCTTATGAGAATGAAACACTTACTAAACCATTACTAAAATTCTAAAGGATCTTCTTATGTTTAATATTACCATCTAACCATCAAGCATAAGAAAAGAAGTGCCAATCTTATTTCAGATTTTCTAAGCTGACCACTAATTCTAACTCTTCTTTTTGTACTTGATGTATGAAGACATGAATTCAATGCATGGTCAAAATTGTATGCATCTAACATGTATTTTTAAAATATCTATCATAAATTTCCCTATGGTAATTTAATGCCAAATTTATACTTGAAGGATGGACTTATATATCATCTTGAGAATTTATGCATTCTACATGAGGTGTAAAGACACAAACTAATATGGGAGGATAATTTTATCAAAGTCTTATGATATTTTAGGATTTAAAAGACTTTTATAATTTTTTATAAGTACTTTTACTATCCATATATCAATTTTTAGGTTTTCAAGTAAATTAAGTTTTGTACCACATGTGAAATTTCCAAGTCATTTAATAAAAAATAGAGTCTTTACACACCTCTATCAGTTCCAATGAGATTGTTGAAATTTATTTCCATGGAATTTCTCTAAAGATATCCTAATACCAATCATGGTAATGATTACATTTATATATTATTTGATATATTATAAAGTATGGAAATTCTAATACCTTTTAAGAAAATAACATCATCTCTAAAAACATCTAAATTATACTTTTGGTATGTTTGGATGCACTTTGGAATATAAAAACTATCTTATCTAACATGAAAACAAGGATTTTGAGTCATTTTTGTAAATTAATTTAGTTTATGTTAGAAAAAATTTAAAAAAGTCTATTTCCTTTCATCCTCAGATTGTTGAAATTTATTTCCATGGAATTTCTCTAAAGATATCCTACTAACAGGCATGGTAATGATTACAGTTATATTTTATTTGATTTATTCTAAAGTATGAAAATTCTAATACCTTTTAAGAAAATAACACCATCTCTAAAAACATATAAATTATACTTTTGGTATGTTTGAATCCACTTTGGAATATAAAAACAATATTATCTAACATGGAAACAAGGATTTTGAGTCATTTTTGTAAATTAATTTAGTTTATGTTAGAAAAAATAAAAAAATGTCGATTTCCTTTCATCCTCAAACTGATAGACAAGAAAAGTGATAAATAGGATGATAACATGTCTTCTAAGAGTGTAAAATTATAAAAAAGAATGTAGATTGGATGAAATTATTCATTTCATTTATCATAGTTCTACCTCACACATTTTTTTTTATGTTTATTTGGGTTTCTAGTCTTTGGTACCCATTGACATATATTATCCTATTTTATAAATAATAATATCAACTCATTTAGCTGAAAAGGAAGTTGACCAAAATTTTCAATTTATTAAGGACATTCAACATCTCTAACAACATGTGTAAACCATTCTCCAATAGTCAAATATGAGATATAAGCACCATCATGATAATCATCATACACTATACAACTTTTAGGTTGATGATCAATTCTATCTACACCTATATAAATGAATACTGACCATACGTTACCATTGTATACTTTGGTAAGAACCCTACACCATCACCAATAAAGTAGGGGATAATGATTTTGAGTTTAATATTTTCAATTATCTTGGGTTGTATCCAATATTCAATAAATAAAATTTGTGCAATTACTTTCCACCCTTTTTAGATACTTCATGTACTACAAAGACTCTCCAACAAATAGATATAGTATATATTTTAGTGTTCCAACAAAATTGGATCAAGTCATTGACACTCAAGTCAAACAGACATGTAGACAAGAGATCCCTCTCTTCTAGATCATTAATGAAGGTCAAGTTCCTTCTTAGGTAAAATGGTTTATAAAATTTTAGGTTTCTAAATTGTTTCCACATTTTATTTTAAAACTACATATTGCTCTTCAAGGATCGGTGACTAGTCCATGAGGATCTAGGTTACTAGTTCATATTACACATTATCATAGTTACATACCCATGCTTATACTAACATCAATAGTTGTGTTAATAGGTTCTATACCTATGTTCCAATTCACTCTTTGAAATTCCACTATTGTGTTACCATAAAATTCCTACAAGGTTAATAATGTATCCAATAGTTCCTTAGTAATGATAGTCAGTGGTGTCATTATACTTTTCAGTTATGAATTAGTTGATTCCAATTATTGTAATGGTTTAGTTATCACTTCATTTACTATTTAATTTTATAATAATATAAATCTTTATTCTTTGTGTTTTAACATCATATTGAGTATAACTATATAACAATAGAGTTAGGAAGTTCCTTAATAACTTAATCTAATCTATCATATTTTACATAACTTAACATAATATAACTTTGATATTATAGTTTTATATTTTTTTATAACCTTATTCTGACATCCCTTTTTATTTATCAAATTTCATTTTCATATTATTTTCAATTAAGTAAATCAATTTCACATATAGTTTTTTAAACCCAATTTAAATAGGTTTTCTATCAAGTTTCCTCTTAGACCCCAGATCACATGTATTTAGGATTAGAAGGTTTCATGTTTGATTCACATTAGGTTCACAAATGTTTTTAATTGCATTTTGTTTTGAAATACTAATATTATATAAAATTGAAATGTAATTTAGATTGATAAATATGGAATTCAATCATAAATGTAAATGTGAAATATTGAAATTAATTGCAATGATTTGAAAAGTGTCATATACTAAATATAAAAAGTACAATAAAAGGATTATAAGTCAATTTTTTTTTGATCGTATAACTTCCACTATATTATGGAAGTGTATATTATATAAAATTAAACCTACAATTCTCTTGGTTTATGAACTATAGTTTTGTTTGTGCAAGGTCAGTTCCATTGATTTAGTTTAGTATATATTATTGATATTGACATGTGCTAGTTGGTATTTCCATATGTTAAAATAACATATTGTAACCATAAAACCATGTTAACCTATCTCTATATGTTTTTATGTGTGATCTTGATCTTGATGATTTTTAGATATTTATAAATTATTCTCCTTCATCTTGAAACCCTAAGTTTGCTTTTAAGGGATATAAATATATAACAATTGTGAAAGTGTAATGTGCTAAGATAACTTCAATCACCTTCATTTTATGATTAAACACTAAATATGTATTTGATACTTTAAGGTGGAAAATAAATCCACACATAGTTCTCCCACCTAATATGATTTTGAAATTGTGCTCATTTTCCATATGTATATAGCTAATGATTTGGTTTTGATAATTGAACATTCTTGATTTTACTTGGAGTTAGTGTTATTAAGACTTGGATTGTGACTAATCCTAGTGATAGATTCAAAATTTAGGAAGAATAGGTAAAATTCACTCAATGTGAGATAGTGTATAAATGCATACTAGATAAGTGGCATGACCCCTTTAAATGAGAACTTTATTTATTTATATATGAGGGCAATTGGGTAATTTATCATGCCACTAACACACTTATAAAATGGTTTAACCCTAAGGAAAGGTTTTTTTAAAGTATTTTTTGTTGGGAGAGGGTTAATACAACCAAACCAGGTTAGTATCAAATGATGATACTAGCCAAATTTGATGGAAATTACGTATGGAATTTTGAGCTAATTGGATTAAAATATATAAATATAATAATTTAAACACAAAATTCATAATACACTCAATAGGATATATTATGGAAGCAAATAATAATTAACTAGACAACTCTTACCAATTCCTTATTTTTCTTATCCTCCCTCCAAGATCTTCAAACCAAATTGTTAGATTGTTGATTGTAATCAGACTTAGAATTTTTACATAGAGATGGCTTTATTAATTGATTTGGATGATAGCATGGACTAATTGATCAGATATTTGGAATGGATATTTCATGGGATCAATATATGATTTGGTCATGGAGGAGTGGCTTGTATAGATAATCCAAGGGGAGGAAGATCAATGTCTCTCATTCAAATTTGAGCCTTGAGGATTAAGGGTGGAATAATTTCCAAGGTGTCTCTCATTCAAATTTGAGCCTTAAGGATTAAGGGCGGAATAATTTCCAAGGAATTAAAAATTCCTTGGAAGATTATAGAATGGAGACTTATAAAGAGGAGGGGCCAAGATAGAGGAGGTTCTATAATTATAAACTATATAATATCCTTAAGGATTAATTAGGATTAGGAGGGGATTTAGGATAGGGATTAGGTGGGTGATTAGGGTTTAGGTGTGCACAAGATTCTAGGAATAGGATAGGGTAGGTGGGTCATGAGAATTTTAAATTCCCAAATAATGGATAAGTGAGATTATGATAATATTAAGAGATGATTATAATAATTAATAGATTGGTAGGGTATGAATAAGGTTAGTGGATGAAGGATGAATAATGAGGATGTTAGATAAATGACTAGAAGGGGATATATTAAGACATAATTAGAGGGGATAAATGAGATAAGAAGAATTAGTGTCGACAACTAGTAATATTAGTGATGATAAAGGAAGTGAGTGAATTTAGGTGCATACATTTTTCCCCTCTTTGAAAGGGCATTATAATATATGAAGTGGACTGAGTAATGGTCTTTCAGAGAAAAAAAATTCATGGATGAATGCTAGTAGATATGATGCCCCCTCAAGGGGACATGAAAGAAAGAATGAGATGGATGGACACTCAAAAGAGTAAATAAGAGGTGGGATGTTATGAATATATAATGGGATGGGATTCAAGATGTGAGATAAATTATGAAGAAAATGAACTCAACCTAAATAGTTAAATATAAAGTGATGACACCCCTAGAAAATATATATGCATAAGGAGTGGAAATTATAGTTTCATAATCAACACATCCCAAGGAAGAATTGACCATAACATGGTGATGATAGGATAAAATTATGCAATATTTTGATGTATCCCAAATAAAGACACATGCAAGGGAGAGTTATTAGCTAGGATAATACAGGGATTTGATAGAGATGAATGATGAGTGTAGATAAATTATTAATTTTAGAAACATGATAAAATATATGGGAGGGAATAAATGATATGATCGAGTGACTAAAAGAAGAATGAGAAGAATTAGACTATATTGCATCAAATCAATGAGCCATAATACTATTAATAGTGATGATGCCTATAGAAAGGACACATATAAGGGAGTGATATATGATGAATTTATGGTTTTGGTCATGACCCAATCAAGGGAGGAAATCATATACTTTAAATGACCAATCAGTGATAATGGAAAAGTAATGGAAGAAAATATGGAAGTTATGACTTATCAGGCCCAATCGATAGGTGCGAGTGATTAACAAAAATATTAGCGATATGATTGTGGAGACGGTGATTGATAAAAATACCAATGGATTAATTATTGATATTATATCTCAAATATTTTACTAATGTAGGACTTTAGGATGATGAAATACAAGATAGATGTGATGATAAATGATGGCAAAAATGGAGAGAGTGGCTGAGCTGACCTCAAGCACACCATGTGACTAAGTAATACCTATATAGTCTAAAAATACCTTAAGAAAATGTAGTTTATACTAGAATATAAATTATAATTATTGATCATAAGGTAATTATGATGATGATAATTAGACCTATTAGTGATTAGATAGATGATGAACTAGTATAAATGATGATAGGTTAGATTGATGATGAGAGATTGGATTCTAGATAAATGGATTTAAATGATTAGAGAAATGATGATGGTATGTGTTATCAAGAAATCATAGGTGTAATAAGGCTCATCATAGTCTAATTAATCTGATAGATATATCACTTGGTAGTATTCTTCATGATATAGATATGACCAAGAGGACATTATGCCAAAGTGAACCTAAAAGCATTATTATAGCCTTTATGGTGTCATCATTTCATCCTTGTTCATTTAATAATAGGAAAAAAGATTAATGGTGCAAGAAATAACATAAGACAAATAATATATACATGATAAAAACAAGTCAAACAACATACAAGAAACACACATAAGTATCAACATGTGATGTCATGCTGTCTTTTCTAATGGCCTAGATTAGAGACATCAAGATGATCGATTAGGTGATGAGTTGGACTAAGTTTGTCATGATGATGATGTTGTGATTTTAGATTGAGGATATGAGCATGGAATTGGAATATACTAGGGACTTAGATTTGGATAAGGATATAGATGCAAATATTAGGACAAGATGATAAGATGGAAAATACAACATATTTGTTTTAATATTTTGTGGATTTTATTATTTTTTTGGATTTTTGACATATTTCAAATTTTAGGTCTTTTTGGAATACGTATATGCACTATACAAAGGGGTTAATACCAAATGAAATACTAAGCCTATAAACTAAGATAAGGATGGATGGAATTATAGATGGGATGACAAAATCATGATAGTGATGCTAAAAAGGGGATGAGGACCAAGGAAGAATGGACTAGGGATCACCAATGACCACATCATGAAGGCACCAAATATATAGTTACCTAAGTGTTAAATGGGGGATATGCTAGGATGTTTTTAGAACATTTCTCATGACACCTTCCATGTCCTTATAAATTTCAAGATGGGAAATAATGATAAGATATGGATAAGGGATAGATGGACATGATGGAAAAAGTTTTTTAGACCATGACATGGATGGCGTTGGGATGGAACATGGGATATGACTATGGAGATGAAGTGGATTTTTCCCACAAATGTTGAGATATAATGTAGAAAATAGATTATTCTACCATGATGCCAAAAATGTATTTTCATCATGGTACTTTCCTAAGGTGCGATAAGACAAGTTTTCACCATTGAATGAATGATTTTTTTTTCAATTTTTCTAATTTTTTGACTTTTTTGACTTGTTTTGATTATTGGAATTTTTATATGGCATCTCAATTTATTAGATATGAGTATGAGATGCAAAAATATTGACACTTACTATATCTTTAGCCAATGCCTATTTTAGAGATATGTGATGCTAGGATTATGTTATCATTTTTGGATGTATTGAGGTTTGTGTGACCTTTGGTGATTCTTGATTATGACCCCTCTAGATATCTAAGCTAGGTATCTTCATCACCCCTATAAGATACAATGATGCTTGAGTGAGTGATTTGAGTTATGGATTGTATTAGATCTTGATTTTGATTGGGGAATTTAATTTGAATGGAGGATAGGATCATGATAAAATGGTGTTATGGGTGATTAGGGATTAGGACTAGAAGTCACACACATCATTGGAGATGTTGGACATTATGTATTTTATTAGTTCCATATGACAGAATAATTTAAGAGATCTAAGACACTTTGACTTTGTGATTTATGTTTGATCTAATTATTTGAATGATTATCAGTCATATAAATAGTGCTTTTGAAATTATTTTGATCTTAAGACTTGATTATATCTTGACTACCCCCTAGTTCCTAAATTTAGGCTTCACCAGAGGATATTTATTTTTGAATTTAAAGATAATGATTATTTTGACTTTGATGGTCCCCTTGTGCTTGACATTGGGATTCACTAGTTGAAGACACTTTTGGATTAGGCTAATGATTTGATGTTTCATGGTTTTGACTTATGGGATTAAACATGATTTGATTATCATTTACGACCTTTTGAATATTAACTTTGATCCAAAACTCAAAATTTTTGATTGATATATATTCCAAGAACACAAAAATAACACAATAACAATGAATTCTCTAAGAAGAGATGTTTTATTACTCAAGATCGCAATATAACTATATGTTTATCTCTGGGAAGAGATGTATGATTTACATTTTGGGTTACATATTCATTTATACACATTTTTAAACTATGAGAAGGATGTGGAATGGTACCAATATTGAAGGAGATTAAGCGGTTTCACTTCCCTAATTTAAAACAATATAGAATTTGAGGAATTACTATTTTTAAAAACTTATTATTTTTAGATTACACTATTAAAATTAAAATTTAAGGCACTTTCGTTGGGTTTTCAAGGGTCAAAAACCATCAAACAGATCTCAGTGCCATCTCACTATATTCTCCTCATTCTTATCTTTCCAATGGTTCAAACAAGGTGTTAATTGGAGCTTGGATATAATTGGGCCCTACATAGCTCGACCAGGCACAGTCCATTCCAAGTATGCTTTGGGTTATAATCCATGAAACCAATTGATATTTCCATTACATTATCCACCATGTAATACACACCTCATGGGAGATCTAAGGTATCAAAAGTAGCAAAGTTCATTGAACACATGCAACACATCTAGTAGCAAGTCCATGACATCTTGGAGAAGATGAATCAGAAACATAAGCAACACCATGACAAACATAAGATTGCAAATAATTTTTCTATGGGTGACAAGGTTTGGTTTTAGATTTAAAATTAATTAATTTTAGGCCCATAAAAAAAATTATCCTCTATAAGATGGTCCCTACACCATCACCAAAAAATTTGGAGAAAATGCTTTTTAGTTGAACCTACTAGCCTACCTTGGTCTGCATCCAATATTTAATGTGGAGCTCCTCAAACCATATCATCCACTTATATTATAAACTTCAATCATAGAAGAACAAATAGACATTGATGATCTTGATCCGTAGAGTTTTTATCTAGTGGAAGAGGATCAGATTGTGGACACCTGGATGAAGATAATAAAATGATGCTCTATTCCATTTTATCAGGTGGTCAAAAGGGGCCAGCTTAGCCACCAAGGTGAATGGTTCATAGAGAATCAAATTAAGACACAAATACCACACCTAATGAGTAACATTGATGCAAAGGTGACCATTGCTTCTCAATGAGGGAGGAATGATCTGGGCAATAATTTAGGTGACTGTTCTACCCTAATTGATGATGAAACTTCCAAGAGCCATAACTTTTGCACTATAGCTCTAATTGACTCCCCATTTGAACTATTGGAAAGATAATAATGAGAATAACATGGTGAGATGGCATAAATATTTTATTGGTGGTTTTTGAACCCCTAAAATCTAATAGAAGTTCCCTAAATTTAAATTTTAGTAGTGTAGTCTAAAAATAGTAAGTTTCTAAAAAAAAATCCTCATTTAAATCATGGAAGTCAAACCAATTAATCTCCCTTGAGATTATTGACCTTACACATCTTCCTCCTACATTCAAAATGTGTATAAATGAATATGTAACCCAAAATGGAAATCAAACATCTCTTCATAGAGATAAGCATATACTTGTATTGCAATATTGAGTAATAAAACATCTCTTCTTGGAGAATTCATTATTACTATGTTATTTTTGTGTTCTTGAAATATCTTTCAATTAAAACTTCTAATTTTTGAATCAATCTTCGACCTTTATATTTTTGGCACATGTGATGTTGCTCAAGGAAGGGTCCAATGATGTATGTTCATGTTCATCCCTATAGAGGGTAGTGATTAAATGATTATTGATAGGAAGAAATGGGTAAATGATGGATGGTGGTGGGAGAGATGGAATGATGAGGTTAATTAGTGGTGATGGGGAAGCATGGTCCTCATAGGGGTTCTTTGGAGACTTATTTTAGAAATCAGAGAAAAACTCCTTAAGATCAACAAAAGGATCACTAAGACTATCTATGGATTAGATTCACTCTAATTATATTCAATAGATAAAGCTTAGAATAAATATATTATGACTTCATCATCTTTAAAAAGGTAGGAATAGTCGTCATCTATTATAACATCTATTAGTGATGATGTTTATGATGAGGGATCTAATTTAGATGTTGGTATCAAGAATGATCATGATGTAGATAATAGTTATATTGAATCTAATATTAACTTTGTCATGATGCTTCTAATAGAATATTTATTGTCTACAAGTGACCTCTCGTCATGGGTTCTATGAAATTATGGGTGAGGGGAACATGGTGGAGGTATAATGGATTCTCCAAAGATAGGACCATGAAAGGACTCATGAGGGGAGGGATGACTCAACTCATGGGGGATAGACTCATCTTCAATGGAGGATTTTTCAAGGATGGGGGGACCATAAAAGATAGTTGTGGTATCTTAACCTTGGTTTAGAAAGGGAAGTGCTTGATCATGATTGGGAATGGAATCTTGGCATTCCTCTTCTTATTTTACCTAGGGATGTAGACTCATATAATTTATTTTTTAGTCTAATGTCACCATAATCAATGAGTTCACATACATATCTTTACAAATTATGACATCAATTAATGATATGCCCCTAGGTCTGATGATATACATAGTACTAGTTAGCTTTATACTAAGAGGTCTTAAGTTTGGTAGGATTAATATGTCATGATGTATATGGGGAAGCATTGGACTATATATTAGATAGCTATTGATGTGACTGGGTGGGTGGACTAGTAGTAGCCTAAGTGGACAAGATATGATTCTATTTGCTATTAGAGAAAGGGGCATATGATTGATTAAAATTGGTTGATGGAGGATTTTAAGGGGACTCATATGGATGGGTTTGGATTAGAGGTAATGTTGTATAGATAGGGTTAAAGCCTATAGGACATGGAGTCCTTAACATAAGGAGGTGTGATAGGAGTACATCCCTATTGGTGATGAGCCATTACTCAATCAAGGTATTGAAAAAATTTATATTATATTCTATGGATAAAGATGGGATAAATGTGTAGATGATATGGTTTGTTGACCCTAATTATCATATGTGGGGGATTGAATGGAAGACTAAGGGATGAGGATGGGATGTATAGAGAAAATTTGGACAAAGGTTTACTTTAGTCCAATTTAAATTTTGACTATGATGTTTGATGGGATAGGACAAGATCAATTAGACAAAATTAGGACATGATCTAGGATTTGATGATTAGGATTGGATCTGACTGAGGGATATATGGCAAGCTCTAAGATTGGATGAGGGGATAGACTAGCCTGGGAGACTGATTTTGATGAGGATTGATAGGATGAAGACTATCTCAAGACTAATATGATTGACTAAAATAGGATGAGATGAAATGATTGATATGACTATGATTATGTTTCAAAATTTATTAAACATAAGAAATCTAATCATGAGGACCCTAATAAGAATGTTTTGCCAACATGGATGAGGACCAAAGAATGATTATGGACTTTGATAGGGGGATTAGTATAGACAAGAGGATGAATTATATTGGACTATGATTAGGACTACATGGATAAGGTGTCTAAGCAAGATGAGATTAATAAAAATGATTGGTTATGGATAAAAGTGGTTTTAAGATAAGATGTCAATGAAAAGATATGATTAGGATATGTAGGGGATGTAGATGGATGAGACTTGACTAGGAGGTGATAAATATTGATTATAGACAAGGTAGAATTAAGTGATAAATATGTTATTATGGATTATTAATGTTGAGGCTAAGTGAAGGATACGAGGTTGAACTATGATAATATGTGCTGGTGGGATGAAAAGACTTGATTAGGATATGTAACTAATGGGGGCATGACCAATGATAGGTGGATATGACTAGACTAGGATGGGATTAAGATAAGATGATGATCAAAGATAGGATGAGATAAGTAAAAGGATGTACAAAGATAATATATAAGAAGATGATAATAAAGATGTGATGAGGCAAGGATATACAATATGATAATATGTGCAAAAGATATAGATAGGTGTGTGTATGTTTGGGTGAAAGGATGACTTGAATCACAAATAACATGGGTCTACAATAACACTCACCAAATCAAACAAACCATAAATCTAAGATTAGTAAATTGAATGGGAGTGTAACCTAGTTAATACACCATCTAACAGCTTTACAAGTGATGTTGTAGGCTAGTGACCCATTATGGAATTTCCCAAACCCTCTCAACCTCATATTCACATCACAACCATTTTGGAGCTTATACTAAATTTGGTAGAAAGTCACATGTTATGGACACAAGGTCTTATGCTAGGTTGAATGGGCTCTCTATAATAATCCTCGATATATTCTAGGTATGATGGGGCCCAAGTTATATAAGGTAATGTCCAATGCCTTGTTAAGAGAACTAACTCTTCCCCTTCATGGATGACCTTTATTGGGTCAACCACATAGCCTAGTGATAATTATCCCTAATATTTATACTCTACCAAAACATGGAGTGTGGATTAGTGCATAGTTATGAAATCCATAGTCCCTATCCCCCTAAGATTGGCAAGTGTGTGGGTGTCAATTCCATGTTATGTTACCCATAGAAAATAAGAATGGGAGGGTTTATTTGTGGTTTTTTACCCTCAAATAATCATCATAAATATTCAAGGAGGAGATCATACACCATTATATCCCTTGATTTACAAACAAGAAGACCAAAAAGACATTAATTAATTGATTAATTAGATGTAAGATATATATGATTAAATATATACAAGATATAAACAAAATAATATAGACAAATTTATTAAAACGATTAAAAGTCTTAGACAAAAAAATGATTTTTAAGATGCAAAAATGTCTTTGACAAGCTACTTACAGTAAAATGGTTAGTAGTTTGATTGACCTTATGAAAGGACAACCTACAAGACAAGAAGTTAAACAAATTTATGACCTCAAAATAAAGATGTTATAAAGTGAAAATAGCCACTAGATTCACCCCTATAAGAAATAAAATGTTATTCTAATAAGCCTTAATAAAAACCATTAAAAAAATTATGATTTGGCTCTATAAATTATTTGGGTGAGGGTCCCATAATCCAAGAATATATGGGTAGTAGACCCCAATGGGGCCAATGGGAAATGCCCCTTATGGGGTTAAGGGGCATCACCCCTTGTAAGGTCAAGGAGAAGAACCCTTTCTAGGGCCTAGGAATAGTGACTTGGTTGTGATCCTTATTACAATATAAGGTGGGGTTAAGGGGTAGTGCCCCTGAACAAACATAATTTGGGCCTTATGGGATACTTGGAATGACCCAAAAATAATTAGAAATGTCTCTAAAAATGCACTTAAAAGGGGACAATTTGAATACAAAAATGTAATTGTAGAAGGCAATATCATAGATACACAGTCATTTATTGCAATATAGTGTAATATCATAACTTTTATACAATACCATGACTATAAATTCACCATTTTGTAGAAATTGGATAATCGCCAGTGGTTACCTATGATTTTGTAAAAAATCATGATAGTTTTTATGATATCATGATTTTTATTATGAAATTCCAATTTTGTAATTAGAGATATTGCAAGACAAGTAAAATTTAATGACGCCCTACAACTAGACTTAAAAAAAGGATAAAAAGATGTGACAAAATGGATATATAGATAAAAAAATATGGACAGGGGCCAAACTATATGCATAGAGGCCAAATTATATACACAAAAGATCAGAAAGGTACTTGATATATGTTTAGATTAATTAAATGTGATCAAGAAAATATCACCTATTTATAGGCAATATCACTTAAAATATGAAAAAAATTATAATTAATGATCCATGATATTACAACAGTACGAAAAAAGGGGTTTTATTGATCCATATATTTGACAGTGAGCTAGGCTTCTCCTTCTCCTCCCTATAACCAATACAACACTCAAACATAGATATAATATGGATTAGTAGCCACAATTATCCAACTCAATCTATAGTTTGGATGTCTATGACATAATCATGACTTTTAAGACAATATCATGATTTTCATGTGAAATCCACAACTATGGATTAGTGATTTTGCCCATTACAAAAGAGCTTTCCTTTTTAAAATGCACTTATTAAACTTACCCCTATCAATCAAGTGGTTAGATCAAAATAGATGCAAGACCCTAAATTTTTAAGCCAAAATGTATTTAGGATGATGAAGGTCTATTTATCATAAAACTATGACTATAATGACAAAATTGACTTTTTGGACAATACTACAATTTGCAAATTTAAGAAATTATGGAAGAGTGATAACTTGCACAAAAAATTCTTAGCCTATAGTGGTTAAATTTTGGTGTTCATCACAAAAATGCAACTCTTGAGGATAATATTATGATTTTGAATCAATAGTTTTGCAAAACAAAACTATAATTTACTCAAGCATGACTTATTGGGAAAATATTATGCTTGTTCCTTAGCTAGTTAGCCTTACAAACTATCAAAACATATCTAGGATGAAAATAGGTTAAATTGGGAGGGTATTTTCCACCATAATCACCAAAATTTGTATGAAATTTTGATCTAAATGGATTAAACTACATAAATATGATAAGTTAAACTCAATATGCATAATCCACTCAATAGGAGAGATTATGGAGCAAATCATAATTAATAATGCAACTCTTACCAATTCATTGATTCTCTTATCCTCCCTCCAAGATCTTCAAACTGAATTGTTGGATTTTTTATTGCAATTAGATTTAGAATTTTGACATAGAGATGGCTATATTCATTGATTTGGATGATAGCATAGACTAATTGATCATGGATTTGGCATGGAGATTTCATGGGCTAAATAGATTGTTTGCCCATGGAGGAGTGTCTTGTATAAATAATCAAATGGGATGAATATAAATGGTTCTCATTCAAATTTTAACTTTGAGTATTAAGGGTGAAGTAATTTCTAAGGAATTAAAATTTCCTTGGAAGCCTCTAGAATGGAGACTTCTAGAGAGGAGGGACCAAGTTAGAGGAGGTTATAAAATTGGATAATTATATAATCTCCTTAAGGATTAATTAGGATTAAGAGGGGATTTAGGATAGTTATTAGGTGGGTGATTATGCATTAGGTGTGAAGGAGTGCCTAAGAATAGGCTAAGGTAGGTGGGTCATGAGAATTTCAAATTTCCAAATAATGGATATGTGAGATTAGGATAATATTAAGTGATGATTATAAGAATTAGTATATTGGTGGGGTATGAATAATGGGTATGTTATATAAATGACTATATGGGGTGATATTAAGACATAATTAGATGGGATAAATGAGATACATAGAATTAGTGTTGATAACTAGTAATATTAGTGACAATAAAGGAAGTGAGTGAATTTACGTGCATACATAACTGACCATGTACAGGTGGAGTAAATTGAAGGTCTAGAGATGTCTATGTAGGATATTTAAAATATTTGAAATAGACATTGAGGTTCTTATAGGTGTGTAAAAATAGAACATAAGGGTCAAATAATATCATAATATTAAAGTGTGAGAGAATGGAGTTATAGTACTATGCTTATGTACTCAATTCATGCATGGTAAATGGGTTTCAAGTTTTTTTTTTCAAGTACTTAAAAATATATTTTAGTATCTACTAAATATAATATGTAAAGGGACAATAAATATATAAAGTAGACATTGTTTTTTGTGGAAAGAGGTTGGAAGGTGATAATTCCAAAATGGTGAATTGCATTCACCATTTCTCCCCCATACTAACAAATTATTTTGGAGGTTGTATTATAAAGTGGGTCCCCTTACCTTATTATTATTATCATAAATACATGAGTGAAACTTTCATTTGGGTAATGACCAAAATATACATGAGTAAAATTCCAAAAAAAATAATATCTAACTAGATTTTCATGGAAATCTTCAGCTTAACATTAAAATACATGATTGGGTTGTAACTTCGTTAATCCCACATTGGTAATGTTGTTTATAAAATGATGATTTATTATGAACTACACTTATCAAAACCATTTATAATGGGAAATAGGATATAGGGTGAGAATCCCAAAGTTGGGAATTACATGCACCATTCCTCTCCCATACTAACAAACTATTGTAGTTCTTAATACTAAATTGGGTCCCTTTTCCTTGTGATTATTACAAAAATAGATGATGAAAAATGTTATTTGGGTGATGAAAAATTTTATTTAAGTGATGAATTATCATGGAGGTCGTTTGGGTAATGAATAATCATATGTTAGTAAAAATCTCACAAAAATTAAAATCTAATTAAAATTCTCATGGAGTCCTTGAATTTAACATATGTAAAGTAAATTGTAAATGTACAAGAGGAAAAAATTATAGAAAAGAATATAAAATATTTAATAATCCTAAAGCCTATAAAAAAATAAAAAAATCATAAATTAAATATTAGTGGGGAAAACCTAAAATTTATAGTAAAAAAATACATTCTCAACATGTGAAAACAAATATAAAATATATTTTTATTCTCTCATATGTAAGATTTGTTTTTAGAATAAAATATTATAAAAACTATAGCTATAAAAATAGAATATAGCAAAAATGTAGTAACTTTTTAATAATGGTTTATTTATTCAATATTTATTCCTCCTAAATTGTGAATTATTATTTTATTTCTTGAAAAAAGAAATTAAAATTTGATTCTCCCTCTTTAATGGTCCTTAAAAAAATCCCTAATAAATTTTAATTTTTTTTTAAAGTTTAGTAGATCAATAATTCTTTACTAAGAGCCTAATATTAAAAAAGTTATTTTTTCATGAATTTTTATTCTATTTTTATTTAATGTGTTCTTTAAACATGTCTGTAGTTGATACATATTCACCAAATATTTTTTATTTTAGTTAATTAGTTAATTAAAAATAAATTATAATGACTAATAATATTTTACAATTTACTAAAAATATATAATGGATACTAAATATCTATATTTTAAATACATGGATTATCTTAAAATTAGATTAATTATTTTATATTATTTAATAAATATTATGTTGTAATATTATATTAATAATCATATCGATACATATTCCAAAATAGTAGTGGTGGGTGGTGTTGAACTATAAAGCCTATGAGTTGTTAATAATTAATGTCCACATTAACTTTGACATATAATTAAAAACCACATGGTAGTTTAAAATTTTAATTTGATGTACATATTAATGTCATATTCATTTTTTCTAATTTTACTTGCATAACTCGATTGAGAAATTATAATATCTTGGGTATATGGTGGAGTTTGTAGTCTAGTTTCCCCTAAAAAGACATTTTCAAGACAAACATATTGGTGTAGATATATTGAGGAGTTAGATGATGTTAAAAAAAATATAGGTGGAGTGAGGATGGAAATAGTTTGGTGAACAATGTAGGAGTGGTGTGGTAAACAATGTAAGAGTGGGGTGGTGAATAGTGTGGGAGGGGAACAAGAGCAAGAAATAATGTAGGGAATAGACATGGGAATAATTTTGTTATATCATTGTAAAAATTGTGGGAATGGTGTTAGATATAGTGTAAGGATTAGTGTATAAACATGGTGGTAAGTGAATTTTGGAATGGTGTTGAAAGTGGTGTGATAAATAGGATGCAATGGGAAACCATGTGGGGAATAGTGTGTGAATGGGATGGTAAATGTTTCTGAGAATGTTATGGTGAATGATGTATGATTTGGATATTGAATAGTGTGGAATGGGCATGTGCATGTGAAACAATGTGGGAAATGTTCATGGGATAAGTTTGGGTATGAGGTGTAAAATAATGTGGTGAATGGTGTAGGAAGACATTGGTGAACAATGTAGGAGTAGTGTGGTGAATGGTGGAGTGAATGATTTAAGAGTGGATGGTGAAAAATGTGGGTACAGATTATTAAAATGGTGTTTGAACAACTAATGGTGTGGGGATAAGGTGTTTTATGTAGGAAATGGGATGGAATGTGGAATAGTGTGGAAATAGTGTTGGAAATGGTGTTTAAATAAGTAGTGTGGGATTGAGATGGTGAACGGGGATTGTGTAGGAATAAGGTGGTTAATATTTTGTAAAATGGTGTGGTGAATGATGTGGTGAGTGATTTATAAATGGGAATGAATGTGAAACCATTTTTGGAATGGTTCGGTGAAAAGTGTTGGAATAGGGTGGAAAGAAGTATGGAAATGGTGTTTTCATCTCAATGTTTTTTTTAAATGTGGACTTATACACTATGAATGTGAATTTCTTTCATAAATTTATATTGTGATTTCATATTATTTATAGGATTGGTATGAACCATAATATTTGGAACCATGTGAGAAATAATGTTAGGAATGGAGTGGTAAATAATGTAGGAATGGGTTGGGAAAAAATGTGGTAAAAGCTTACTAATTTAATGGATGAGTATGAATATTTTAAATATGTCACATTTTTAAATCTTAATGTAAATTCAATTAAATATTAATGGATCTCATGCCACATTTTGAATATATTATTAGTTGTATGTCCTAAATCTCAATAATATTCACAAAATGGATTCGGATTATAATTTATAGGTACTATTCAAATTGTATCTAGTACCAAGTGGTTTTGGTAATGAAATCACTTTGTGTTCAATCAATAACTTTAATATCTATTGAGGTGTATTTTTTAGTGTTATGAATTTTCATCTTTGCTTAGGACTAGGAAAAGTAAGGCTACCATTTATTTTTTAAACTATGTTAATTGTCTTGGCCTCATTATTATCTTGAGAGTTTGATGCATAATTGGTCTTAAGTTTTGACATTTTATTTCCCCAATATTTGGACGTATTGTATGTAATATATATAGACGTATACTTTAAGCTATTGACATCCATAATTTTAATTTCAATGCTACATAGTGCAAGATAAATCTCATCAAATGAGTCATATATGTTGAGCATAACCTTTTTATTTAATGTATTGATAAAATTGTTTGAGAATATAATTATAATTTCACTATTAGTAATTTTATATGATCTTATGGTTTAAACACATTAAAAAATGTGCTCACTAAAAAGTGACCTGTTTACTAATATTTATTAAAAAATACACTAAGTGTGAGTGTTTTTGAGCATTAAGTTAATGTAAGGGTTTTTTAGACACATATAATGTTTACATCAAATAATAAAGTAAGACATAATAATGATTAATACAACACCCTTGTTATGATATTTTAGTTTTTATATGATGCTTTATTATAGGTACCAGGGTAGATGGTGATGATATCAAAATATTTGGACTAATATGATGAATTATTGATGACCAAAAATATGTCATATGAGTTTTATAGGCTATGATTTATATTTATTCCACTTTTTTACTATGTGATAACCAATACAAGATGTAACGACAACATTGATATGTTGATAGGGATACCCATTTACACTAAATATTTTAAACTTAAGAAGTTGGAATAATGAAATAAAGGGGTGGAAAAACTATTTTTGAGCCAAAGTGTTGAGTAATATGTCCAAAGATGAAACTACATGACTAAGTATACTAGATGTTTGAGATAATTGCAAATTTTAATTTTTCGTGTCATTAAATTTTCTATTATACTTTTACATTCATGGGTGCATCATTGATATGGGTCTGATTATAATTGATATAAAAAACTTAAAATTGTTCATCACATGGTTCATCACTACACTCCTACATCATTCACCACCTTGTTACTACACCTTTCACTATAGTATTCCCCACACTATTCCTATGTCCAATCATCATATTTTTCTCTATTTTCATGCTTTTTCCACACCATTTCCCACATGATTCCCACACTTTTATCTATATAGTTTTAACACCATTTACCATCATGTTACTACATCATTCCATACCATTTTAAACGCCATTCTAAAATTATTATCCACCCTCTAAACAATTGTTCCCATGTATATTCCTGACATTATTCTCTGTTATCATGTTTATTCCGTGTCATTCACCACTATACTCTTACATCATTTAACACAGTATTCACCACTCAATATAACATTCCATATTATTTCCCAAACCATTTCCATCCTAATTCCCCCAAAAATATTCTTAAAATCATTTGACTCCTATTGGCCAATTTTGGCCTACATATAAAAGATTGTCTATATGTAGTACAATGTCATATTCTGGAGGTCAAGTATGGAATAGGAAGTTGAGCAATTTTTTGGATGGAATGAGTGGTTTAAAGATCTCATATTACTTAGAAAGCTTTTGACACACTTTAAGATACCTTAAGGTGTATTTTTTTGATCTTTGAGGAATAGGTTTAAAAGTAGGTCTTCATGGTATTTGAGTAGTTAAGATCATGAAACGAGTTCACATGGGCCTCAAAAAATCATTGGAGCTTTCAAGGATCAATAAGAAGCACAAGCACAAGTTTTGAAGGACTATACCATCATCAAGAAATCATGCATAAATAGATAAGTCAATTTGTTTGTGCATTTTTTAAGTTTGCCTATAAAGTGTTTCATAGTTTAAGGATCACATATAATTAATATTTTGGACACCATGAACATATCCTAAAAATTTGGTGCCTTCATGATTTTTCTATCTCAACATACAAAACTTTAAAGTTGAACAAACAGTGTGATGGTTGCATGAATGTCATTAATGGTTGCACAAACATCAAATTTAAGCTCAAAAATTAACCATTTGGTGTTCAAACTATGATATTCATGTGGACATCATTGATGATTATTTATTCATCATTAATAGTTGTGTAGATGTCATTAATAATCATGTGGATGTCAAAATAAATATTTATAATTATCAATTAGGGTTCAAAGATTGATGGTCACATAGACATCATTAATGATTACATGGATGTCAAATGATGGGTACACAAACATCAATTTTGGTCCTTGTGAATTATTCATTTGAGTTCAAATGGTGGGTCCTAGTAAGATCAAGGTCTCATATTCAATCATGCATCGAATATCTACAACACATAAGTAGGTCAATGAGTCTAAAGGGTCCCTAGAATAGATCCAACATCACATGTTTAATCATACCAAAGGGGATAAATAGTGTAATATTGGTCAAAATATCAATAATATGAGTCAATAATCAATAAATAATGACTGAAGACAAGCCTAAGATCTTTTTGACAAAGGTTGATGGAGCAATTTTTAACCCTTAAGTAAATACAAAGGAGTTGAGTCCAAACACAACTTAGTTTGAAACAAAATCAGATATTTTATCATCAAGGGTCACCATTAGAGCTATGTGGAGATAAATTAGGTATTTAGACCTAATGTAGATCAAAGGTTGACAACTTTTTGTCAAAATGAGACCAAATCACTTATAGGTCTGCATCGATATAATAGCTATAAGAAAACCAATAAAGGAGATTCGTTTTCAATCTATATTTAATCTTTCTAGGATTTATATTAAAGATAATGTTAAGTAATAAATGTGATAGTTATATTAGTCACCTAAGTAGACGTACTCATAGCTCTATCAATTCTAAGGATATTAGGACCTAGTCCTCATAATGAAAACCAAGTAGAAAATGTGGCAAAGTTCACTGAGTAGATTGGGGGACTGAAGAGTCATCTAGAGCATTGATTATATTTAGATCTCAAATATATTTTATCTAATATTATTAGTCAGGAATCATCATGCAAAATAAACCCTTATCTTTTAGTGGATCTCTCAACCAACGAGAAAGCTTGAAGATTATTAGAGCCAAATGCAGGTTAACTTGATGAAAAGGATTAGTCTTGATTGGAAGAATGCATGTGTATAAGAAACAACTAATGAACTATAACCACATTTATTTATAATTAATTACTCCTTCTCCATACTCCCACACATGTTTCCCATCTCTCTCATTCTTATTTTGCTATATATACAAGCTTCCTAAGCCTTAAAATGGACCCCCTCCATTGGGCATGACTAAACTCTACCAAGATTGAGCTTTGTAACCTCTTGAGATAAATAAATTACTATTTTCATAGTTGATTATGCTTATCTAGTGTGTTTATTTTATATTATTTTCATATGTGGTCGATATTTCTCCCTTGTCAAGTCCTGATCTCACCTAGCTACTAGTTCATCTTGTTATGCATGTCATGTTTAGTGTTTAATGCCATTTGATTGGGCTAGCATGTATATACATTGACTAGTTAGTGCCTTGAATCAAGCCTCTCCATCAATTTACTTAGGTTTTGATCACTTGGTGAACCTTTGCATGAAATACTAATGCATAACAGATATTTGGATTTATAGATTTAGTCTTTTGCTTGTCTCATTATTGTTTTTAGAAGTTCAAATAGAGTGGATGAATAATAAATTTAGGTTCATCACCAATGTTAGACTATATTTCCCTTTCAATTATCTTTCTCTCCCTTTTCCCTAATAATCAATAGGTTTTAATGGAAATGAGCTAAATGATGCATCAGAGGAGCTAGGCTTGTTAGAACTCCTAGAGGTCTGACCCAAGTTTAGGTAACCCATAGCCTAGGGTCATTCCCATGTTGGACTAGATTTGGGTAGAGTAAGTGAACAACCCATTGCTCAGATAGGGTGCAATCTATATCTATAACAACTCCATAATCTAACTATACCACTCTATCAAAATCAAAACACTTTTACTGTGGAAATATAAAATAGAATTAAAACTCTATGTACACCTAAGATATTAATTTTTTTTATTGACTTGTAATAGTAAAAATAAAATTGCATTTAAATGATTGTCATATTTAAGGTGTAAAATTTCTTATAATGGTCAAATAAACATCAAATTTAAGATGGCCATTATTTTTTTAACAACTCATGGATATTATAGTCTACCACCACCACTCATTGCCATTGTATAATGCTTATCAACATGATTATTAAAATATTATTGTGAAATGATTTTAATTTAATAATTATTGAATAATATAAAATAATTAATTTACTTTTATGATAAGTTGTAATTTAAAAAATATTTATTTTTATTGATCAAATATTTTGAATACATTAGAACATATTATTAATCATTCTAATTTATCTTTAATTAATTAAATAATTAAAATAAAAAATATTTTTAAATACATATTAGCTATAGATGTGTTCATATATGTATTGAATAAAAAACATGGTAAAAAATAATGAAAAAATATAGATTTTTAATGCTAGTTTTTAATAAATAAATAATGATATATTAAAAGAAATGTTTCATGGTGTTAAGCATGAAATATTTTGAGGGGGGGTGGTGAATTAGTATATTATATATCTTATTTATGCATGAAATATTTTTTTTTCTGGGGGGGGGGGTGAATTAGTATATTATATATCTTATTTATTAATCAAATTCCTTTTCTTTAACCACTTAACCACACATTCAAGATATGCAATAAAATTGAAACAATAATATGCACCACACGAGAGAGAGAGAGAGAGAGAGAGGAGAGAGAGAGAGAGAGAGAGAGAGAGAGAGAGAGAGAGAGAGAGAGAGAGAGAGAGAGAGAGAGAGAGAGAGAGAGAGAGAGAGAGAGAGAGAGAGAGAGAGAGAGAGAGAGAGAGAGAGAGAGAGAGAGAGAGCAAATTTTTACGTGGAAACCCAAATTTGGAAAAACCATGGAGAATAATCTCAATTATATGAATGAGCACCAACTCAAATTATAAAGTTCATAAGCACCAACTTGTAGGAGCACCAACTCCTTTTTCGAGCACCAACACAACAACTATTTTTGAACACCAACCCATAGGAGTACCAACCCCTTGCAAAGATTTATGAGTACCAACCCCTCATGTGTATAAAACACAACTATCTCTCAATGTTGCTTACTTAACAAATGATAGAAATCTACAATATCTCTTTTTTTTCTCTCTTTGAAAATAAATACAAACCATGCACTCTCTTACATATTACAAATGGATTATCAAGCCTTTATTTATATCTTTCCAAATGACCTTTGACATTCACCCTTTGTGTCCCTTCAATCCTCATGAAAAATGATGCCAAACTTGTATGACCATTCATATCCTTGTATTTGAAAAGTCATATAGTGACCCTTCATAAGCAAATGCATCGTTTCCTCTTTTGTCTTTATCTTGGTGACTTTTTGACTTCTCCATGGGCCCTCTTTTGACTTATATGCAATAAAAAATATATTCATTAATATTAAATAAATATTAACACACATTAGCCAAGATATGAATATTAAAAAACACCACTAAATGTAATGGGGCCTTTATCATCAATAATGCTAGACCTTTGACATCAATGACAATATTTCCAACACATGGAGATTTTATAATTTGTAACACTTTTTTAGAGGGACCATAAATAGGGAGATTCAAACTTTGAAATTGAAATGGAATTTTGGGAGAGAAGATATTTGTTATGTATGTATTCCTCCAAATTATTTCAAATGAAACATATAATAGAGGAGAAGAGAAAGAAGAAAAATAATAAGGATGATATTCAGAAGAAATAAATACAAGAATAATTCAAGATTTAGTATAAATAAGAATGATTTGAAAATTAAACTATTGTTCAAAAAATTAAACCAAGTATAATCCTTAGTGTATTTTTATTTTTTAAATCTAATGTTTGTTGAATTTTAATTTCTCTAAATAGATCTTATATTTAAAATATTAAAAATCTATTTCATATGCTTAGAATATTTTTTTAAACATTTTTTTTGTTTTGACCATTAAGATTTAGTTTACAATTCTAGTTTTTATTTTAGATTTTTTAGTAAGTTTTATTCTTAGTAAAAAAATCTATTATGATTATTTTATAGGTATTTTAGATTATTTTATGTATATTTCATTTTGGTACATTTAAAATTACTTCAAAAATGTATTTTTAGTTCATATATTATACATTTTTCATTTTGTTTTTATATAATTTCATTGTTTTAGGACATAACCAGTTTTTTAATTAAGGATAAAGGGGAGTGTTAAACTAGGGACCCAAATCCTAGAAGAGGAACCAATACAAAAATATTCCAATACACTCACCAATCCCAAAGATCAAACAATATAAAATAAGATCAAAATTTAATAAAATAGACAAAATACATCTAGAAAATAGATGAAAGATTTTTGAAAGATGGGGTATATCTAGAAACATAAAAATAAAAATAAAACCAACCTATAACTACCATAGCTCCCTGCCACATCTTCTCAACAATTTTTCATATAGCTTAGATTGGAATCTATATGATGTAACATATGTTCCTTATCTATATCTTTGGAGAATTCACTATATTTAAGGTTCTTACCCAAATCCATATTTCCATGATTTAATACACCCTAAAAATAAACCTTTATATTTCACATATTCTAAATGCCCTCATACATGGCCTCTTTACTACATTTAACTAAGTAATTAATATTTTCCTCAATCTTATCATTCTCAAACTCCAAAGCTCCAACTCTATCCTTAAGTCTTTACATTTGGTTTCTCTAGTCCTTTTATGCGTTTCTCTAGCTCAGGAGCTCATTATTTTGTTGAAGGCTTTTGACTTTCCTTATGAGTTATGTAATCTCCCTCATGAACCATCTCATTAGATATTTATGCAAGTACATCTCCTCAATCTTAACCATTTTTTTTTGACCAATTAATGAGTCAATAATGGTGTTATAATTTTCCTATTCAAACTCAGTTAGATACTATCTAATATAATGATCCACTTAAAATAATTTCTACTAATTTTATTATATTTACAATGGGTGCACATATCCTACTTTTTTACCCATACAATATTATTGCTTCAAACATGTTCTTAGGTGATGAAAACTCAAAAATATATTTTTACCTTTCTAGATTAATTATTCACCCATCATGTGAGATTGAAAATAAAAAATAAATTAACTCATCCATAATAAAACTACACTTCTTTAAGTTGACTAAAAAATTCACCTCTTTTAGGTTTTACAATCCCCAATTTAAGTGTAGTAAAAGATATTCTCTTATAATACTTAAAATAAAAATGTCATTTAAATAAATAATTAAAAAAATTACCTAATAAGGGTATAAAAACTTCATAAATGAGTATAATGAAAGTGCTTGGGGAAATTGACAACTTTAATGGAATAAAAAATGATCCATTCAACCTATCCTTTATCTTGATGTGGTTTTCCACTCATCACCTTCTTTAATTTTGATTTATTGATTCCCACACATCAAATAAATATTTATGAAGTACCTTTATCCACTCAAGTAGTCAATTATTTTAATCCATTATTGGTAATAGTAACTTGTTTTAAATTTTGATATTTTTAATGGCTCTTGAATCTATACACATATTTCATTCATTGCCTTTATTGCATGCTACTATTGGTAAAATTACACATGGTTTAAAACTTTATCTTATCAACCCATTATTTAACAAAATTTAAACTTTCATCTTCACCTAATCATTCTCAAAATATATCAACCTGTATGTTCCCTTTTTTAGAAAAGTAGATATGGGGATCAAATACATGTTATAAGGCCCAATATATACCTTTCCTATTAATTGCATTTTTAATATTATGTTGTTTAAGAAAATGGATACTTAGAAATTTATATTTGTTCAAATGATATGTTAAGATAATATGATAATTATGATTATTTTATGTATGCATTATGTGTTTATACATGATACTTGAGATTGTTTCAAGTTTAGTTGCTTCAATTATCCTAGGATATATAAATTTTATGTGTGGAATGATGTGAAATTCTACATGGAGACCAAGTGAGGGAACTTAAACTACAAAAACCATATATTAGTCATTATTTTCCCCTAAGGTGTTAAATGTGTTGCTATGTTTATATTTATGGTAAAATTAGGTTACTAAAAAGGTCCCACCCCATTAAAAATAGCTAACATGACAAGTCTTAAACCCTGAATTAACATGGAAGCCTATTCAAAGACCCAAAATTACATAAAGACAACTTACAACATAACCAAAAACAATAGTAAAACAATAGAGATAACACTAAAAACTAAGGCCCTTCCAACCTTTTATTACATTAGTCCAATTTTTATTTATATTTCTAACCATATAATCCATTATCTGAATAGTTTGAGGCTCATGACTCTCCTATATCACTCCCTTATTCTTCTTGTCTAATTTACCATGATCTAAAGCTTCACTCTTTTGTTTCACCATCATTTGAAGACCTTCCATATTTTGGAGATAATTTTACATCAAGGTAATACTGAAGTCAATAATCATCCTTAGATTGTCCTTGAGATATTCATTTTAATGCTCCATCCTTGTTAATTTGTCATTCACCCTTTCTATTTGTTCATTGATTTAGATTAACTCAACCCTTGTGAAAAAAATTACCACCATTCTTGTTCATATAATTCACTATTTCCTTGATCTTATCACAGTCCCTAATGAACCAATGCATGAAAGCTTTCTTCAATTGAATCTCATCTTCCATTTGATCGATGTGTTGTTATGTTTCCTAGTTTTATTTGATGTATTTAACTTGTTATCAATTCAAAATTGTATTAAGTTTTATTCTATTTATTATTATTTCCAATTGATTCCCTTTTGACCCTTGACCCTTGAATTTTATATAAGACTTTATTATATTTTTAAGGTTCATTAATGAATGGCCACTTGAAAAACTAGGATTTAAAAAGAAAGGAAATTAATGGAGGGCTATTGGATAAGTTTTGGCTTCCCTAGGTTTTTAAAATTAGGATTGTAAACTTTATTAATGGGGTAGGGATAATATTATTAGCATATTTTTGACTTTTGAGTGTCCTTTGATCAGATTGAATGCCTTGATTGAGGAGAAAATAAATAAATCATTAGATTAAAAAATGCAATTTTAAGAGAGGCATGGCATTTTACAGTATTTTTATTTAACAATTAATATTTTTATGCAAATAGGTGTAAAAATTGAAAGAGATCATGATGTTAAAGATAAATAATTATTAGCCATTCTAATTGAAACTTTTTAAATACATATGTTATTTTTGGAAGACACTAATAAAATATATACTTAGCTTAGATTATTTTCCTTGTTTAATGTTTTTGATGTCTAGTAGTGGAAATAAACAAAACATAAGATAGTGACTATGCATGATCAAAATCAAAATTTGAGAATATTTCTAGAAAAGACTATTTATTTTATATATCATTTCTATTTCATGTGGAATTTTCCACATGAACTATGATTGATAATTGATAATTGATAATGAAAAGTAGAGTAACATATAACTGTGACAACTTATAATTATGAATATAATCTGAAGATGTTTCTAGATAGGATTGCACTCCCTAGATAATAGTGTAGGTTGACTACATCCATTGATTGTAGACTTATCTATGTTGACTATGTAGAAAATATGATTTTTATACCTTTTCCACCCATGTCTGATAAGAGGGTTAAGAAATTTTAATTATGATATTTCTCTATTGAAGTCAAAATTTTCCTTCTCTTTGATTTGGAAACCCTAGGGGTCTTTGTGAGAGTTAGAAACCAAATAAAAGAGAGGGAGAGTGTAATGAGTTGAGATAACCCAAATCACCTGATTGATGATTGACCACTACATATGTATCTAGATACTCCAAAGAGGGAATTTATGAACATGTAGTTCTTCCACTTAGATTGTGTAATTTTTCTCCTTGAATATATATATATATATAAAAATAAATTTGACCTTGATACTTAATAATGTTAGTTCTTAACTTGATTTTAAATTCTTCATACTTTATTTTATTTTATTCATAGTTCTTGATATTTAATTGTGGAAGAATAGGGTAGCTTTTCATAATGTGAAATATTTTTAAACATAGATGTTAGATTAAGAATCAAGTCCCTTTGAAATGAGGTTTTGATTTTCTTATATAGTGAATATTTTTTACAATTTAATTTACCCAACCTTATGAAATGTGTGGGAATACCCAAATGAATATTTAAAAATGTGTAAACTAGCCTTTAAATTGTGTGCAATGAGGCTACACTAGGTGGATAAGTCTACGACAATAGATCTATCTATCTAGCAAATACCTATCCCATAAAATTAAGGATAATTATCTTGACTTGGAGGTATTATGAGTGATGTAAAAAATATTTTATAATTAAATTGTAAATTTATATGTAGTAGTGATGGAGCTAAGAGGGTCAAGCCCATATATAGATAAATGTCTTAGAGGAATGACAAATAAGATTCATGTATTTTGGCATAAGTTGAGTAATTTATGATATGTCGAGAATTAACATTTTCAAATACATGTGACCGTATTCAGGTACCTACATATCCACCCATTTATTATAGTAATGAAATTACTAGAGTAAAATATCAATAATTAATCCTGAGTGTATACAACATAATTTGTCTTTGATAGAATACTCTAATCATGCAGGGCATTAATTTTTGAAAACGCTACAATAGAAAAATAAGTAGTCATTTGTCCATTTTTTAAATTTGAAATACCTAAAATTATAAATTTTGAAATTTGAAAAGTGAGCAAGGAAGGAGTACACCTATATGGATATGAAACCACATTGCTTTGTAATCTATAAAATACGGTGAAGCATTGGGGAAATGTGCCCCCTTGTTAAAGCACTTGGAGATATGGTGCCTCATGTTGAACCAATGGATAATTGAGAGTGATAAAGTCTAAATTATAAATAACTAATAAATCCATTGAGTTGGAAAAATGCATATTAAAACACTCATGAATGGGTAAAACTACCTCATAAACTAATCCAAAGAAGGTGGAACCATAATGCGTTTGTTATAAGTGATACCACAGATATTGAGTGTTACTAGAATAGAATGTACATCAATCATAATAAAATATGGAATTAGATAATGGGTTATCTAAAAGTAATTACAAGGCTATTAAATGTCATTATACATTAACGTATACTACCTATGATAAAACAAATCACACCACTATAGATGGATCTAGTTTCTACTTGCATGGTCTAAAGAGAATGAATAATATTCATGCCCCCCTGATGACCTCAATGGTAATAAATTTGATTTGAAATAAACATTTAAATTTGAATTTGTAAATTGTATTGTAATTGATATGTGCATGAGCCAGTATCATGCCTTTTGATTTTAAAAATTGTATACATGTGCATGAAAAAATATCATGCCACCTGAATTCCTACTAAATGATATAGAATGCCATACATGAATATGCTTAACTATAACTATATGTGAAATTTATAATTTTTTATTATGTAATTATTTTTCATACTCCCATGTATATGTATTCAAGTGTGTATTATTATATATTCAAGTATCTATAAAGTGAGTGCATATGCATGTCAAATTCCACATAATCTATATTTGATGTGCCATTTTATATATATATCTAATTTCTTTGAATATTTAAAATTTGTATTTTATAATAGAATCTAATTTTTTAATCACTTTGACTCTTTGAAACTTATATTATATAATAACATCAAATTTTTATATTCATGGAGGCTTGGATATTATAGACACCCTAATTTGATCAAGCAAACGCAAGTATAATGTCTTTTCATGACTTTTCTATCTAGAGGCTCTTAATGATGAATTTATAATCTATTGGCATGTTTTGTTCTTAGTATTATGTATTTCATTTGATATTTAAAATATATGTTCTCAATGTATTATTATTCCATTTCAAATTATTATTTGAGTCACAAGGATCACTAATCCTTATTTTCTCTTTTATCTTATTATCTACCTGATTTTAGATAAGACTGCTCTGCTTGGATTATCATGCTCTACATGGTTATCCAAAATGAGTAGTGTTGTCATAGAATATATTTTGGAACATTTTTTGAGACACATTTAATTTGGGTCTATTTTTATGACCTTTATATTCTTTTTGAGTCAATTTGGCATGCCAATGAGTTTTGAAATTTGAATTTGGGAATATTTTATTGAAAATGTCCTAAGAGGCATTTTACATATAATAAAAGCACTATAAGAAGCATACACTATGACAAGATCAGTACCTACATTTTGATATGAATTTTATAATATTAATATATATATCATGGTTAGACCAAAAGGAAAGACTAAGCAAAGAGCATTTTAGATTTACATTGCATATGATCCAGTCACACAAATAATAAAGGGATAACTACATTAGACGGAGGTATTATTTTTTGAATATGTAGGAAAAACTTAGTTACAAAGGGGACCAATTCATTTAATCCCCTTAATTTTTGTCCCCCCCTTTCCATTTTACTTCTATTTGGTTTTATGTATAGGCCATTGCTAAGGGTTTTTAAGAAATAGAAGAAGAAACATAGGTTGTATTGCATGATCACATATTAATGATAGGATAAATTAAATATATAGGTGATCCTACACAATTTTATAATTTTTAGGTTTATTCCATAGTCAACATAAACAATACTAATTTATTTAGATAAAGGTGTGGGTTTTTATTGTCTAAATCTATTTTCTACATATAAATCAGTCAAACATCTATATCAATAGATCTAAAATCATCTTAGTCAGATTAACATTCAATCATAACCAAATACAATCTTTTATTTATAGATAACAAAAAAGTGCTCATCTTTTCTTATGTCTTTTTTAATCAAAACCCTAACTATTCACATATTTTAAACATATGTGTGTGAATTACTATTTTACTTAAAATATTTATTACTCTTTGTCTAATTTGATTGAAACTCTATTAATCATGAATTTGATAAAAATTAATGGTACACGTATTTTACTTATTGAACATTACAATCCCTAGTTTTTACTTTTAGATTTCTTTGTAAGAGTTTATCTTCCTAGGGTTTCAAATAAAATTATGATTTCCCTCTTATGGTGGACTATTTATTATCATTAGTTTCTATTTCTCCTCTTGTTCTCATTTTATTATTTGGAAAATTCAAAATGGATAAAATGGAAACTCTTCCTCCTCATCCAGTAGATGCATTCTTAGGAATTCCATATGATGGCAATAAAGAATGGACATATTACTAATATTGTGTGTTAGATAATAATGACAAGCATGATCATGTGTAAAATTATGATACTAATTATATATTTCATGATTATTATGAATGATATTATTCAAGTGATGATCAATGTGTTAAGTAAAAGTAATGTATATACATATTCTTCCCCTACTTTTTTTATTATATTTCTTACAAGCAAAGTCAAAAAAATGAACAATATAATTCTCAAATAAATTCTTATTGGTGATTCATTATCTAATGATATTCCTAGGTTATCAAAAAAAATTAATATGTCTCTTTTTTAATTTCATAATATAAATCAAATAATCTTAAAATTCCATCACATAACGAAAATGACAATTGTGCATCTCAAGAGTTGAAACCTAGTTATAATAATGTTCATTTTACATATGATAATGATATGATAGGTATAAAATAGAAATGCATTTCCTATAATATATTATCCTAACAATGAAAATGTTGTTATTTCAAATGTTGATAATGAAAATGAAAACAATGTTCCTTTTGAATATGATGATACTTTGAACAAGGTATATCATGTAAATGTATTTGCTCGCTATCCTTTTTTTGAAAATGACACTTTCTATTTCAAAATTTGAGAATAAAATTAAAAAATACATTCATTTAACATATGATGATACTTTGACCAAAGTATAAAGTATAAATACTTCTTATACACCATCTTCCAGTGAAAATGAAAGTGCTATTATTTCAAATGTCAAGACTGAGTTTATGATGAAAATTGGAATGATGATGATGATGATGATGTTTATAGTGAAGAGGAAAATGTTTATACTAATATTATTATATATTCTTATTTACCCTCCCCTCATGTTGATAATGATTATATATTATATGAAAAATTAAATCACAGCTTGCTTAATAATAATAATGTGGTTGTATCTCATGAGGATATTCCTAATTATCCCTTAAAAGATAAAATGTGTGAGCATGTTGAATATAATGATGAAAAAAATGGTTCTATTTATTACATATAATTTAATAATACTTTTTAAACTAGTGATACATTAATTACCAATGAATCTCCTAAACCCACCATTTTTAAAGAAGTATTAATTTTTAAGCGTTCTTATCCAATTTAAAATAGCATACCAATGGATAAAATTAATAATAAAATAAAATTATTAAATGAGTCCCTTAATGATATTAATATGCCTTCACAAGAGGTTTTTTCTCTAATGCATGTTAATGGTGATTTAGAACATAAAGTAAATTAAACTACCTTAGAAAAGAAAGTATATCATTCTTGGGTTGATTTAAATTATATATTATTAGTGTAGGTTTTTATTTTTCCCTATTTATTAATTAGGGAAATTGTATTTCTTGTGCATACATGGAGTTTTCCTACATTTGTGGGATAGGCTAGCTTATGTGGAGGTGTGTGTCATAGATGTGTCATAGGTGTCATAATAATGTCATAAGTAACTCCCTTGAAGGGAGTTACTTCTCTATTCTTAGCACCTTGGCACCACCTTTCATGGAGGAGTTACTGACTATTTTTGGTGCGCCTTGTCCACCTTTTATGGAGTTACTTTTGTACTCTCTTATTTGTAGTCCTCACTTTGGCCATTCCATGTCAATTTAGATTTGGTTTTCTCCATTTTGTCTTGTGCAATTTATCTTCTTGTGTTATTTTCAAATTGCTTTAACATCTAAGTGGTGTGCACTTGCTTCATCTCATGTGATCATGTCTTCATTACACTCGCATTATCTAGATTTTGGCAACAACCCTAATATGGTATCAGAGCTAACCCAACAATCTTGTGTGTGATTATGCTTTTATCTTATTTTGAAATCAAGAGGAGTGGAGTTCTCTTTATTTTTTTGTTCTAGATTTGGTCTAAAATAAATTTTTTTTGTCAATATCATTTCTGGTATCTTTGGCCTTTGGGTGTCTTGATTAATCTGTTGTGGCTTCAGTAAGGCAAAGGAATTTTTTTTGTCATTTTGCAAAAAAATCTTTGTATTTTGTGTGTTGTTCTTGAATGCCACCTTCTGGTAGAAAGAGTTGAAACTACCCAAATCAAGTGCTGCCCACTCTCATCTTCAATCTGTGCCCTCTAACACTAGGTGCCTTCTATTCTACCATGCAACAAGTAGTTCAAGCAAGGTGCAGTAGTAGAGTCCTTCCAGCTAGGCACCTTAGGTTGTACGACATAGGTTTGCTATTTTTTTTGTAAAAAATTTAGATATGTGTCCTCTTTTTGGGATGCCACCTGTTGCATTTGTTGTTTGCTGATCAGAAATCAGCTTTTATGCCTCATTTTTGGTGAAGTCTTCTACCACACCTCAGTCTCTAGCAAAGCACCTCAAATAGGCCATATGGACTAGTAGGTCAGCATTGCATTTTGTCTTTTTTGCAAATTTGAACTGTTTGCTTTTGGACGCCCCTTCCTTACTTGGCATCCTATTTGGTGCCCCTTAGACACGTGGCTCCATTATTTTGTCTATGCTTCATTTTTTTTATTTAAAATTGACTTGATAAAACAAAAATTAGTCAATTTGACTGAATATTAAGGATTTTAGATAGTTTTGTATTTTTTGGGTGTTTGAATTAAAACTTGTATCTTTGACCTACGAAGACGAA
Organism: Torreya grandis; assembly: GCA_037957365.1. Classification (NCBI taxonomy): domain Eukaryota; kingdom Viridiplantae; phylum Streptophyta; class Pinopsida; order Cupressales; family Taxaceae; genus Torreya; species Torreya grandis. The sequence continues at coordinate 1,080,393 of JARHVA010003471.1, read as the reverse complement.
GGGTGAGGCTCGGGTTGGCGAGAGGCCAATTCTCCCTCACACAAACCTCCTTTGAATTCCTCATTCTGTGACAAATCTAATGAGTGGTTGGAAGGCCACTTTCTCTCCCCATAATAGACATTTTAAAAATATTTTAGTGTTTTTTTTACAAAAACACTAGTTTATGAGAAAATTATAACTTTAATATCTTGCAAATGGTAGCTCAGTTTTGGGTGCCATTTTTTGAAAAAGTGCTTGTAATTCAATTCTCCATAGCATAGACTTGTTATTTTTCAAAAAAATCACTAGTTTATAAAGTGCAAAAAATTTGGGTCTCCCGAGACGCATTTTCAGCTAAGTCCGACGTCTTGTTTGCTTTAGTCTTGCATTGATTACTCTAAGATGCATTTTTAGCTGAGTTCGACGTATTTTGAGTGTGCACTTGCATATTTTGTGGGGCTCAATATTTTGGGGGGGGTGTGATTGCTTTTCACAACTTGCTTTCATTCTCCTTTCTGCATACATTCACAACTTGCAATCAACACAACTTCACCTAAATTCAGCTAAAAAATGGATTATTTTCAACTTAAACCCTAACACCCTTCAACTATCATGAATGGAAATTTATAATGTCAATCATTCTTAGAAACAAAGGGTTGTATAGGATCACCATGGGTACAGAAGTAAAACCCAACATAGATGCTGAAAAGGTCAAGTGGTACAATTATAGTGATGAAGCCTATGGATTACTGAGCTTGTATGTGTCTCCCAAACTTCTCTTCCATCTAGAATCCTCTCAGACTCCCAATGACATATGGGACACCTTAGAAAAGTTATTTGGGAAGTTTGATGAGATGAGAGGTCATGAGCTCAAAAATGGACTTATAAGTCTAAATCCTAGCAACTTTGACACCCTACAGGACTTTTTCACTAAGTTTAAGGCACTTAAATTACAATTGAAATAATGTGGGATAGAGAAGAAAGATGATCAACTCATCCTTTATATTCTTGCAAAGCTAGGTCCAAGCTATTCAGTCTTTGTCTCCACTTTGCATGCCACAAAAAGTGCCCTTGGCACTAAATGGAAAATGCCTTCTTTGGATTCATTCATTACTGACTTGACTAGGGAGCAAGATAAGCTAATTTAAATGGTCACAATGAAGTCTACTCAACCCCAAGATTTGATAGCTAAAAATGGTAAGGATAAGACTTTAACAAAGGAGAAGAAGAAAAAGAATAAGGACTAGAAGAAGAAAGAAAACACCAATCCTGCCAAAAACAACACTAAGTCTTCATCCTCCAATGCTAAACTGAAGAAGAAGGTTAAGTGTGCCTATTGTAAAAAGATAGGGCATGATGAACACAAATGCATGAAGAAACAAACAGATCACCTAACTCATCTTCTAGAGAAGAACAACATAGGTGTTCCTGAGTCCATCAAGCAGAATTCATCTACCCAAGATTCTACTCAGGCAAAAGGCAAGGGTAAGGAGAAAGAAAAGGGTAAGGCCCTTGTAACAACTGTAGCTTCTACATCTTCATGGGTCATAGACTTGGGTGCTTCTCACCACATGGGCTCTTCACTAGTTGAGTTTTCATCTTTAGAGCCTTGTAGCATGACTTCAATTAGTTTGGGTGATGACACTTTAATTTTTGTTGCAGGGAGAGGGTCAGTTAAAATGGAAGGAGGAACATTCAACAATTTTCTAAGTGTTCCTTATCTTTCAACCAATCACTTATCAGTGTACCAAATCACTCACATTAGTCAAGGTATGAGAGTTGAGTTTTCACCAGATTTAGTGGTTATCAGGGAGTTGCATAGTGATACTATAGTGGTAGTGGGTAGGGCAGATCACCAAGCCAGGTTATACACCTTCTCACATTTTGCATCAGATTCTTCTCCAACATCATTGCTAACTCATTTAGATGGAGTTATAAAATTATGGGATGAGCGGTTTCGCCACCTTAACTACTGCTACCTTGAGCAACTTTACAAACATGACATGGTCATTAGCTTGCCTCATGTCCAATTCTCAAAAGGACTTTGCGAGGGGTGCTCCCTTGGGAAGCATCCCAAAGAAAAATTTGACAAAAGCAAAGCTTAGAGGGCTTCACAACCTTTGGAGTTAGTCCACAGTGATGTATCAGGACCCTTTCCCAAACCATCTTTCACAAGGGCCAAGTACATCCTCACTTTCATTGATGATTTCTCTAGGTACACTTGGATATGTTTTCTCAAACAAAAGTCTGAAGTGTTTGAAAATTTTCTAGACTTCAAGGCTCTTGTTGAGAAACAGAGTGAGGAATCCATCAAGGTTCTTCAAACTAATAGTGGAGGGGAGTATGTCAGCATCAGGTTTGAGTAGTTTTGCACCATAGAGGGGATTTATTTGTAGCACACAGTCACTTACAGTCCTTCATAGAATGGGGTTACAGAATGCAAGAATGGGTTCTTGAAAGAGATGGGTAGCTATATGATTCACTCCAAATCCTTAGCACCACAATACTAGGCCGAAGTAATTAATTGTTCTTGCTACATTCAAAACATGGTTCCTCACAAAGATTTGAAAGGGATAACACCCTTTGAAGCTTGGCATAAAAGGAAACCTAATGTTGAGCACCTTAGAATTTTTAGATCCCCAACTATGGCCTGCATTTTGAAGAAGAAACACAAAGCTATGGAACATCAGTCTAAGCCTTACATCTTTGTAGGATATTTGGATGGTATTAAGGGATACCACCTTCTAGATCCAGTCACTCATGAGTTGTTCATTGAGAGAAGTGTTCACTTTTAGGAGAGTCCTAGAAACTCAACACTTGACACTTCTTCTCCCTCATCAGATCTACTTCTTCATGATGATTCCTCATCAGATTCAGATCGGCCATAATAGGTTCTTGAGCTAGAGATATCTTCTTCTTCTTCAAGTTTAGACAACAAGGATAGTGATGCATGTCATCCACCTCTAGTTAGTCAGAGGATGAGGAGTTAGCACCTGACTCACCCACCTTTGGGCCACTTTGGGTTAGACAGACACTTGAGAGTGCTAACACTTGGGTAGGAGATCTCGCAAATGATAGATGTACTACGGGGGATTTTTAGAGAGATCCACATGCCTTCTTTGCTTTAGTTTCAGATCCATAAACTTTTCAAGAGGCATTGGGGGTACCTGAGTGGGATAGTGCTATGGAGGAAGAATATTCTTCCTTAATCAAAAATCACACTTGGGATTTGATTTCACTTACTAAGGGAAGAAAGATGGTTTGATGTAGGTGGATATATCAGACCAAGTTTGTAGTAGATGGGTCAATTAATAAGTACAAGGCACGATTAGTCACCAAGGGTTTCTCACAGGTGGTAGGCATTGACTACTCAGAGACCTTTGCACCCATCACAAAGATGACTTCTATTCGACTCACCTTGTATATTGCCACAACACATGGTTGGGATGTGCATCAGATGGATGTGAAGAGTGCCTTTCTTTATGAAGACCTAGAGGAGATCTACATGGAGTAGCCACTAGGATTTGTTTAGGATTATTCCTTAGTATGTAGACTTAGGAAATCTATCTATGGCCTCAAATAGGCCCCCAAGGCTTGGTATGCCAAGATGGATTCCTTCCTTCTCACAACAAGTTTCACTAGGTGCCATTCTGATCCCAATGTCTACTTCTTGTAGCAGGATGATTCGCTCTTGATTTTGGTTCTATATGTTAATGACCTTTTGATCACCAAGAGTTCTTCATCAGCTATTATAGCGATGAAGGCATCTCTTTAGGATAGATTTGACATGATAGACTTGGGTTTGTTGCACTACTTCCTTAGCATCAAGATCTCATAGTTAGATTCAAGGATTTCTCTTGCACAGCCTAAGTATGCTCTTGACTTATTAGCTTGATTTCACATGGCTGATTTCAAGCCATCTCTAACTCCCTTTCTATCAGGAGTCAAGCTTGAGGCTGATTGTTCTTCACCATTAGTTGATGCCACTCGATATCACCAACTTGTTGGTAGTCTCATCTACTTGACTCACACTAGGCTTGACATATCTTATACAATGGGACTTGTCTCTAGATTCATGCAGGAACCTCATGAGCTGTATTGGAAAGTAGCTAAGAGGATCTTGCATTACATATAAAGTTCACAGAGATATGGGATTCATTATAGATTTGGCATAGAGGTTGACTTGGTTGGTTATACAGATTCAAATTGGGCTTCACAGACTCACAAGTCCACTTTTGGTTACAGTTTCTCTCTAGGTTTTGGTCCTATCAGTTGGTCTAGCAAGAAGCAAAATGCTATTGTTATATCATCCACAGAGGTAGAGTACATTAGAGCTGTTAATGTAGCTACTGAGGCTATTTGGCTTCAAGGGATTCTTTCTAAGTTTGGCATTCCTATCAGGTAGCCCACCATCATCTATTGTGATAACTAGAGTACCATTCAGATTTGCAGGAATCCGATTCAGCACCAGCAGACCAAGCACATAGAGATTCACATGCATTTCATTTGGGAACTTATTCATAGTTAGGTCATTGACTTGATATTTTTCTAGTCTTTAGAGTAGGTTGCAGACATCTTCACCAAACCTTTCACCGAGAGCAAGTTCATTCATCTACAAGCTCTTCTTGGGGTGCGTTCTACATCTGCAACAACATCATCTTTAGGGGGGCCTTGTAGCCTCTTCTTTTCTTTTATGCCTCTCTTTTGGGGGGGGGAGCTTTTTCCTATGAGTTTTCTCCTTTTCTCTATCTTATGGGAGATTGCATTTGTACATGGGTACCTAATCAGGCCTACTTGCTGGGACCCATTTTTTATTTCCACACTGCCCACCTAAGCTACACTTATGGGGGGGTATTAGTGTAGGTTTTTATTTTTCCCTATTTATCAATTAGGGAAATTGTATTTCTTGTGAATACATGGAGTTTTCCTACATATGTGGGATAGGCTAGCTTATGTGGAGGTGTGTGTCATAGATGTGTCATAGGTGTCATAAGAATGTCATAAGTAACTCCCTTGATGGGAGTTACTTCTCTATTCTTATCACCTTGTCACCACCTTTCATGGAGGATTTACTGACTATTCTTGGTGTGCCTTGTCCACCTTTTGTGGAGGAGTTACTTTCATACTCTCCTATTTGTAGTGCTCACTTTGGCCATTCCATGTTAATTCAGATTTGGTTTTCTCCATTTTGTCTTGTGAAATTTATCTTCTTGTGTTATTTTCAAATTGATTTAGCATCTAAGTGGTGTACACTTGCTTCATCTCATGTGATCACATCTTCATTGCACTCGCATTATCCAAATTCTGGCAACAACTCGGATATATATATATATATATATATATATGGTAACCCTATAGTACATAATATTTTGTATACACCATTACCACATGGTTTTTAGATAACCAAATTTCCTAATTTCAATGGACATGGAGATATTTATTTACAAATAAAATATTATAAAAAAGATATGATTGGTTGCACTGGTAGTCACATTTTATTACAAATATTTCTAAAGAACTTAGAGGATGATGCCTTGAATTGGTTTCATCATTCTCTTGCTAGTGGGTCTTTACATACATATAATCAGTTAGAAGAATTATTTACTATGCACTTTATATAATAGAAGGGGATGAAATTTAGATATGAGTGATTACCATAATTACATGAAGAAAATCTAGAGCTGGTTTGTAGTTAAATATTATAGTTTAGGACTTGTATGCAATAGTTAATTTATCAACCAAAATATTTGGAAACACATTACATATTTTTTTGAGGCCTCATTTTTCCTCTTAAGGAAAAATTGTTATATCAAACATATAAATCATTTCAGATTCTTTGATATGAGACTATTGCATTAGATGATAAATTGGGACCCATCCAAAAGAATATAAAGGTATATTTTGATATTGATTTGATACCATCAACATCATAGAAATTCATTTAGGAACCAGATCCATAGATTAAAATTATACATAAAGGGAAATAATCTATTTTTAGATCAACTCCTATGGTAACTAAAGAACCTTATGGAAAATAGTAACTTATATAATTTGATTCACTTAGAGATATGCCTCATGAAATTATTAAGACATTATTATATAAGATAATGATTAATCTTCCTCTTACTCATTATCATCCATGACATTGATTATACATAACCATAAAAAAAACCTTATTGAAACTATTATTGCATTAATGGTCATTGGGATAATGATTTTTGTGAACTTAGATGAAAGAGTGAGTAATATGTTGATAAGGGTCTTATCACCTTTACAAAGTAAAAATAAAAATATCCCCCTCATTCCAATAGATCACATTCTACCATGACTGAGTTATCTTAGGATGTTCCTCTTAAGGAACTAATGGTCACTCATCATGTGGCTAGAAATTCATATAGAGAACCACATTATGAGGAATTCATTTTATCACCAGTTCAAAAATAATGAAAGTCAATACATAATGATGAAAAAAATTATAGTAGTATTGTAATATAAGGAAATAAAAATCAATCAATAATGACAATGTGGAAACTAATAAATATTTTTGTGATAGATGTTACATACATTCCTATGACAGTTATTCACAACAAGATAGTTACACAAGCTGAGTACAATAATTTCTCTACAAATTGATCAATATGGCTCATAGTTTTTATTCCCTTAAAGCTGGTTAGATGATTATGCCAGCTAAAAATAATTATTCACATCACACTCAGATATACATTCAAATTATATAATATTATAATTTTACACATGTAATTTAATTAAAGAATACATTTAAAAGTGAAGTGTACACCAATCCATAAGATAATAAGAAGTTAAAATATTAAAGTGTGTGTGTGTGTGTCTATATATATATATATATATATATAAGTTATCCAAAAATAAGACATACAATGAAAGTTTATAAAATAATCAATCACTCAATAATGGGACCTTTATCCACATGTATCTCTACATCCATCTGTACATCATCTATCTATACTAGTATTGAATACCTAGAGGTAGAAATACTAGGATCACCATATGTACTATATCTACACCTCTCTATGTGATCTTGATCCTCATACACAGTAAATCTAGCCTTTATATCTATGTGCTCCCTTTGTAAGTGAACATATTTGTTTAAAAACTTTAGACCTAGGGTAGTATCTAGGTATAGTGGGGGAATATATAGTCTCATCACATATGCTCTTAAATCATCTCTCTCTATGGAAACTTGAACATATGCAACATTAGTTATTACAGATTGGTCAAATAACATAACATGTACCCCAAAAATTTATATCATTCAACCAATGAGACCACCATCCACTACATCATTAGGAATGTGATGATTTATGATGAGTCAATTCAAACAACATTAAAAAAATCATCATAATCTAGTAGTCATTATAGACATCCAATTCCTAACACCATTTGTTTTGAAATTGTCAATCTTACTCGAATTGCACTCAAATGCACATTTTAGGTCAAAATCCATAAAACACCCTAAATGGTTTGAAATTATCACTTACAAGTGCCAATTTAGGTCAAAGTATCCCTAAATAGGGAAATGCATTTTATGGGCCAACTAACTTTGATAAGATCGTTTCGAGTCAAAATGACAATTTTGACATTTAGTGCTCTGGATCACTCTTTTCTTCTAATTCATTGGTACATATCATGTACCTTTGTTATTTGGTGTTGGAAACATCCTAAATGGGAATACAGATTTAACACATCTAACATCACCTTCTAGTTCCTCTCTAGTCAAATTACAACCTAGTAATATGACTTTCTAACCATTTTAATTAATTGTGCATCAATTTCCAAAGAATTACACTAAACTTGATTAAACTAACTCAAGCTAGTTAATCCAATTTAAGAGATTAAGTAAGAATTCCATAGATATTTTTGAATATCTCATTATTACAAATTGATTTTGAATATCTGCATCACCTAGTGACATCATCTATGGGGTGGCATCCATCAAGCTATAAGTGCATAAAATATCAAGATTATGGGTCATCCATGCCTAGTTAATGCCTCCCATGCATATTTAATGCTTATTTATCTTGATGATATTTATGAGTTTAATCACAAATATTAGGATTATCCATGGCCACACATCTCAATCTTGAGATGGATGGTCATGGTTGATCCTGACCAATCTCAAAAATTTATAAATAGAGAGGCTATGGACATGAATTTTAAGCTTGATTTATGTAAATCTATTATGTAAAATTGTGTCCGTAATCCTTTGCAATAGACCATTAAAATTAGTTACAAGCTTCATTGATAGGTTATTTTAGAGATTTGGAATCATGAGCCTAGGTTTCATGGAGTTTTCTTGAGACATTAGAGTAGTTTTCCACCTTTATTGACAAAGACAAGGATGCTTGATCAAGGGAGAACATGATTTTGAGCCACATGGGTATGGTGAATCCATTTGAGAAGGTAATATGATGTTTGTTTTCTTTAATTTGTTTCTTCTATCCTTTATAATTCCCATAAGAATATATAGGATTAGTTAGTTATTTTTAATGCATTTTTTATGATTTATGGACTAATATTTGACTAAGTTGCTTTGTAATCCTCTCTACATCTTGGCATGCTTGGTGGGACATTCCTAGCCTCACAAAAATGGTAAAAATATCCCTCAAGCAACTCACTAATATTTTTATTATATAATCTTGGAGTGGGAGGCTTAAAAGAGTGAAAAAATTAAGTAAAACATGCTTTTCTATAAGTCATGGTTTTTTTAAAACACAGTCGTAGTATTGTCTTGCAAGTAGCAGGATTGTCTTGTAAGTAGTGGTATTGTTAATTAGACTAATGGTATTGTGCCTAATTTTTTTTTAATTTTTAGACTATGTTTTTGTGCAAGTTTGATAATACCACCACTAACTAAGTAGCAAGATTATCCTGCTATTAGCGGGATTTCTTAACCAAGTCATGGTATTGTCTAATCGTTAGCAGTTAACAACAATACCCTGAATTTTTAGGTAACAAGATTGTCTTGATATTAGTGATATTGTAAAACCAAGTCATGGTATTGTGACCAAACCCCTTATGGTTAAGTTACAATATTGCAACTCTTACAGTTATGGTATTGTCCTGCAAGTAGTGAGATTATTCTATGTAGTAGCGGGATTGTACTGTGTAAAAAACTCGAGAGCTTTTTTTTCCAAGTTAATTGTTTCAAATTGATTTAGCTTCAAGGATAAAGGGAATACTAATGTTTCTATTGTAAGACCAAGCTTTAAATTTTTTAAAACATGCCTTTTACACCTTTTTTTTTGAAAAATGGATTAAGAACCTTGTTTTGGTGTTTAACATTTTTTTTTTAGATGTTTATGGTGAATGTTTTCAAAGTTACAATTAAGACAAGGGGTCAAGAGAGCACCACCTCATATTTCAAATTTAGGATTAAAAATGAACTCACTTTTCCAATATTTTTGAATTTACTTAGTTTTTTAAGTTAGATTTTTTTCGGCAAAACGAGGGGTGCCACATGTATGCTCTTCAATTTATCCCCTTTAGGGAACCCTTGAAATAAAAAGTGCCATTCCTATTGCAAAAATCCTATCCAAGGCTTAGAAATAATGTCATCTAAAGTGCTCCCCAAAAACTTTTTAAAGTTTGGGTGATCTTGACAATGACCCTAAAGTCTTTCTATTTTATGTTTTCTTTATTTTTATGCAAACTTGGCTTACGAGGGGGATGTCATTACCTCCCATGATATATGTAGGGAAGCTTTGACCTAGGGTTTCACCTCTCGACATTGACTTCGTTTGGATCCTAATTAGAGTTGTACATGGGTTGTATCTGCATTTGGACTTCACACTACACTGAGTGAACAACAGGATGTAGTGGTTATAAAAAGGACTAGACCATTTTACAACTAGTCAATGCCATGGTCACCTAATGTTCATGCTTATCTTTTTCATCATTTGACATGAAAGTCATTGTGTAATTGATTCCCCTAGAATGATAAAAAAACTTTCTAGTCTAGTAAACCCCACTTTGCCATACTTTGTTAGTTTAGACTTAAAACATTTTGTTTTTTGTCATTAGCTTACTTAGTTTTGATTTGTGTCTAAAATTTCTTGTTAACTCAATGAACTTAACCAAAACACATTGTCCTCAATTTTCTTGAGCAAGGAAGGTGTTATGCTGTCTAATTGGAAAATTCATCTTATCTTTGTTCAAATTGTTATCAAAATCTTTGTGTCATGTCATCCACTTTAGCGTAGTCATGCTGGCCAATTGATTCTAGATATTTTACCCAATTTGTTTAAATCCTTCATTTATAATACATATTTGAAATTGAACCTTTTTGAGTTTTAAGGGTTGGTGTGTCAAAGTGGGTTCACCATTTGTGCACTAAGCTTATTCTAACTTGGGTTTAATTTTTCATTTGTATTAAAGGTCATTTATTGTACTCAAAATCACATTATCATCTTGGTGGACTCAAGTCATCTTGCATATCACTCATGCTTTGAGTCCTAGAACATATTTTATCCTACTGGAACCATGTGGTGATGTTGTGCTACCTATTAGGACATAGATTTATACTTAGTGATTCATGTATGTTTTTACATCTTGAGTTACTTAGTTAATTTTGAATTTTTCATAGTCTGGAGAGCTTTTGTCTAAACTTATAGGGTCAATTTGTCAAAGTTGAAACTAGCTTTTATAGTACAGGGGTATCACAAAGATCTAGGCTTGGTGTACTAGTTTTCACCTTGGGTCTTTGAGTTACCTTACCCTCTTCCAATCTATATGATTTCAAATTTACCAAAGGTTAAGTAAACTCATGAACCAAATGTTTTAATTTTGCATGGTTCTAAACCACCCTCCTTTATACTCTCATTGGTACCTTGGTTATTTTTTTAAAAGAGAGCCAAAGCATACTTTTTTTGGTTGCCAAGCATTGGTCCAAAGTTATTCAAACACACATAACAAATATTTTAGACATGACTCAAAGGTTCACTCATAGTGAGGCCTCTTATGGCCTTAGTTATGAAGATAAGCAATTTTATGATGGTCAAGATAACCCAATTATTTTTTATGACATCTCCACAATAGTAGGATCTAAATATGACTACAATGAATATCAACCCAACAATATCAATATGAATCCCTTCTTAGATTGATAGAATCAGGTACTAGATTACCTTTTGAATTTCCCATAGAAAAATTATATACCTTAGTTGGATAAGGAGAATAATGACAACAAGAATAAGCTTTTGCATGAATAGACATACCTTCTTCCTCTAATAAAGGAAAAAAAATATAAACTGAGTCAAAACCCACAAATCTAGATCTTCTAGCTAAGATCAAGATAATAAGTCAATGATATGTAGATCAACTTATTGTAGACTTAACTGTCTCCCTAGTTTCCACTTCAATTCACAATGATGCTTTGAAAGAACAAGGAAACATGGTTGAAAGTACATAATAAATATTAGATGAGGACATTACCATAGTGGATCAAGGTAATCTAAATGAATAGTTAAAGTCATAAGAGACTTTACAAAGTGTTCCATTTGACATAGAACATACATTATTCAATCATCAAGAACCTCTTGTTACTATACAAACTCAAAAACCCAAAAATTCAATTTGAATTGAGGAAATCCCTCAAGACAATTTGGCTAGTTCTTTTCAACCAACATAAAAATTGGTAAATAAACATAGAAATTTCCAAAATCAACAAAATATGAAATAGTTGAATTAAGGGAATGTTTTACAATCCAAGAATGAATAGCCTATGTTGTAAAATCAAGGAGTAAATCAGAACCAAGTCATGGATCAAAAGGTATACACTCCCTATAGATCCACACAAAACCAAGGGCACATTCCACCCTAGTAGCAACAAAACTAGGGGCACATTCCACTCCAACAACAATGAAACTAGGGGCACATTCCACCTCAACATCTTATTCAATCCACAAATGCACCAAACATGTAAGAATGGAATTTTATGAAGGAAATTGTTCAAATATTAGAGATGAATAATAGAGTCAAAAAGTACAAATTCAATTAGATATGTCCATATCCATTTAATTTATCTATTCTCTAAAAACCCTTTCCACCTCATTTTGAGGCACCCAAATTTGGCAAGTAAAAAGGAAAAGGAGATCCATATGAGCACATACAACCATTCTTTATCTTATGTCAAGATGTTTCTTATAGTAGTGAGTACTTACTATGACTATTTCTGTGAGTTTTAGTGGGACAAGCTCTTGATTGGCTACTTAAACTACCCAAGGGATCAATTGTGGATTGGAACAACTTATAAAAAAAGTTTATTAACCATTTATCATATAAAATAGAACATGAATTAACTATTGCTAGCTTATGCAAAGCCATGAAACATGATGGTGAAAATTTTGCCACATATCTACAAAGGTGGAGAACATTGACATGCCACTTTCAACATAACTTGACAGACAAATAGTTGGTTGATATCTTTGCATAGAACTTGCATCTTGAAGTTGTGCATAATATATGATTACCTTGTGATAACTCATTTTAATGAATTATTAACAAAGGAGTGCAGATTGAGAAGGCTCTTATTGATAAGGTCCTTGTTAATATTTTTGTGTAAGGTCAAGCATCTAATCAGACTAAATCATCAATTCAAATAGTTATGTAAGATAAGTCTAAAGGCTTTAGTAAAAATAAGAACATGATTGGAAATGGGGTGATTGAAATAAGACATGTAAAAATGGTACAGGCTATGTCTCCTCCAAATGTACAATTAACTCCCCCAAATCCACTACCTGCTTTATAGAGACAACCTCCATGAAGGATATTTCATAACAATTTTAGAGTCTTTAGAAAGTTAGGAGAATCAATTGAAATAGTGTTACACAAGCTCATTATAGTTAATTTAATTATATGTCCAGTATTAAGACCATTTGCTCAAGATCAATCAAAACCAGATTGGTACAAAGAGAATAAATGGTGTAACTTTCATCATGTTGTTGGTCATGGTGAATATCATTATATTCAATTACAACATATTATTGAGGAATTTATTGAAAGTGGTGAACTATAAATTAAGATGGACCCTAATCTCGACACAAATTAGGATATGGGAATTTACAAAGACCCCTTTCCTTGGCATGATCCACCACCACCAAGAAACAATCAAAATAGTCACAATCAAGGACAGAGGTAAAATCAAAACCAAAAACAAGGTCAAAATCATAATGAGCATAATCAAGATCATAATTCCCATATTAATAATGTGGCTTATAACAATGTACCTTATGACTATAATAATATTATGGGATGCATTTCTATATCCCACATTTCCACTATTATAATGAAACCACATGGCCAATCTCATATTATTCACAACATGAGACCCATCATTATAGGGTTAACACCCTCTCCCCCTATTAATACTACGTTAAGCTCCTATAATCATGTTGTGACTCTATTTACATAGGTTACTAATTTTGAGTAATAGCACCTTTTTTATAATTATAAAGGCTCCTCATTGACCCAAAGTTGTAGTAATACAGTTAGTCACCCACGAGTCACCATCTAAGGCCCTTTGCCTTCCTCTTCTAATTATAATAATTCCTTGCCACCTCTAGGTTGTGTAGTCACAACTAGACACCCATGATTTATCATCTAGGGCCCTTCACCCACTTCTTCCATAAAACCCAATGAGAACATTGTGCCAATGGTTCCAAAGTAAAATACTATCCCAATAAAGACTAAAATAGTTCAATCCATAGTTCAAAGGCCTTATAGTCTAGTGGATCAATTAGATAGAACCCTTACACAAATTTTCATATTAGAACTCTTGTAGACATCTAATGTCCATAAAACAATCTTCAACAAACTTTTTCAAGTCTATTATACCTAATGATATAAACCTTGATCAGTTTTATAACCTAGTTGGACACTTATCTTCATTTTGACAAATCACATTTGATCAAAAAAACATGTCCACCCTTAAACTAAACAACAATAACCCATTATACATTGAGATAATGATTATGGATCACAAGATCAAGTAGGTTCTTATAGATAATGGTGCAGGGCTGAACATCATATCTCTTAAATTGGTATGACGATTGGGCTACATGGATACAGACATTTAGCTAGAAACTATTACAATCAAGGCTTACAATAACACTAAGAGGGAGTCATCTTGTTATCAACTCTAGTGATCTAGCCTCCACTTTGGCTGATCCATTTCTTGTAGCTCTAGCCAAACAGGTTATTATTAAAGATGTAGGAATTTCCATGTACCATCTAAAGGATGTCCTCCATATTAAAAAATTACCAATATCTCCTAAAACATCTAGTAAGCCTAAAACTTCCCTGACTCCTAATAGACTTGATCAGATTTGGAAATTAAAGAAGAAACAACCAAAACCTCCTATGGTTTTTGTACCTACAATCACACCAAAGAAAAATTGAGAGGATTTTATTGAGGGAGAATGGTTATGTTTTGAAGGCCATGCTAATTGTTTTTAGAATCCAAATTATCCTATCCCTAATAAGATAATGGATCATTTTGACTATATAGGGAAAGGCCTTGGCCCACAAGCACAAGGAATTTTAGAAACCTTATTAGCTGGAGCTGTCAAATGGAATCATGATCTCAAATTTAAACCACCAGAGGATGACCTCATGAAATTTTATAGTGACTCTTTTTAAGTGACTAGTAATGAGACTCCTAGAAATGATACAACATCCCATTATAGCATTTTTGATGAGCTTGCTAACTTATATTTATTTGATTCAAATGACATATTGACCATGATGCCTATTAGAGCTTCCCATCCTAAAGCAAAAACCCATCCTAGTGGTTCTTCCCTTCCTAAATCAAGACATTATATCTTTACTATTAGTGCTTCCTATCTTGAAGTAACCCATCACTGTAACCTATGCCTTTACCATCTTGAACTCATAGATTGGGACCAAAAAAATTTAGTCATATGCCTTGATGAGTTTCAAAATAAAGAATCGATTGTAGAATACATGGGCCTAGGAGATGCATTCCCCATTAGTGATCATAAGCAGGGTTTTGATTTTTCATTAGATTCTTCTACCTAATTTGGAGAGCAAGCAAAATTTTTGGTCATAATAAAGAACAAACATTGAGATCTTTAGGTGAAAACCTCTTTGAGGCACTTGTTGATCAGGGAAAAAGTAAAGAAAAAGACAAGCCTTTGATTGAAAACCTATTTCAAGCCCTCCTAGGTGGGAAAGTTTTTTCATCCACTCAAGACATAGAAAGTCCATCTACCCAAAGTTCCATAGCTCGTACAATAATCTCTTCAAAATAATATCAAATATTTGAGTGTCTTACTCTTGATTTTCTAGAGGTTTTTACTGATTAGCCTTTACCTGAGAATGCAGATTTTGATTCTTCATATTATCCAAATATTTTGGAGGAAAAATAAGAAGATATAGTAGAGGAAAATGATCATGACCATAAATTACCTATAATTATATAGGATGGATCCACACTCCTTGTGGAGATCATAATAGAAGTGAATTTGGGAACCTATGAGGATCCAAAAATTATTTATCTTGGAACTTACCTTACTGAAGTAGAATGTGAACATATTATATCCATTCTTAAGGATTATATAGACATATTTGAATGGGCATACTCCAACATGCTAGGCTTAGACCCATATTTAGTTGTGCATCATCTTGTTGTTCACCCTGGTGCTAAACCAGTCAAGCAAAAATTAAGAAAGATGCATCCACTCATCACCCTTTTGGATAAGGTCAAGTTGGAAAAGTTGTTAGGAGCCAATTTTATCAGACCACTAGACTAATTTGAATGGGTTTCCAACATAGTACCAATGAGAAAAAAGACCCCATGCATATGTATTTATATTGATTTCTATGATATCAATAAAGCATGCCTTAAGGATGATTTTCCTCTACCCAACATCGACATGATCTTTGATTCAACGACTGGGTATGAGATATTATCCTTAATGGATGAATTTTTTGGTTACAATCAAATCAAAATAGCCCCTAAAGATTATCATAAGACCACATTCACCACTCTGTGGGGGAAATTCTGATACCAAGTCATGCCATTTAGTTTAAACAATATTGGAGCCACATACAATTATGTAATGACTATCATTTTCTATGACATGATGCATGACATTATTGAGGACTATGTTGATGATATACTATAAAAATTAAGAACAAGAGTTGGACATCTTGATGTTCTAAAAAGAATATTTGAGAGGCTTCATGAATATAAAGTCTACTTAAATCCTAAAAAATGTGTCTTTAGAGTCACATCAATAAAATTTCTAGGGTTCATTATATCACAATGAAGGATCAAAGTAGACGCTGCAAAGGTCAATGATATTATGGAAATACCTCCACCAAATAATCTTAAATAGCTATGAGGTCTACAATGAAAGATCTAGTCTATACATAGGTTCATTTCTCAATTGGTAGATAAGTGCCACCTATTTACCCATCTCTTAAAGAAAGGGGTAACATTTCAATGGGATGAAGATTTTTAGATAGCATTTACAAATCTTAAAAACTAATTGGCAAATTCACAAGTCTTATGACCTCTAACACAATGAAAGCCACTACTTTTTTATACATCAACCATGAAACATGCACTTGGGGCACTTTTGGCTCAACATGATGATCATGGAAAGGAATTTTTTTTTATTATTTAAGCCACACATTGGTAGCCTATGAACATAATTATACGCCTATTGATAAGGTATGTTTAGTTATGGTGTTCACCACTCAAAAATTATGACATTATATGCTAAATAACAAAACTATTGTTATCACCAAGGTAGATCCTCTCAAGTTCCTCTTATCTAAAGAAAATCTTCAAGGATGTATGGCTAAACGGATTATGCTCCTCAGTGAGTTTAATATTGAGTATCAAAATCAAAAGGTAATCAAAGGATAAGTTCTTGCTGACTAACTTGAAAAAGCTCCGATTAAGGCCACTCAACCTCTAAACTTTGACCTTCTAGATGATTCTATCATGACGATAGAACAAGCATCATAGGAACTTGAATAGTGGACACTCTATTTTGATGGATCCTTCACATCTTGAGGGTATATAGCCAACATATTATTGATCATGCCACAGGGGGATCTGATCCCTAAAGAATTCCATATATAATTTCATTATATAAACAATATGGCCAAATATGAGGCATTGATTATAGGGCTCCATCTTATTATACAATGGGATATTCAAAGCTTAAAGGTATATGGAGATTCACAGCAAATCATAAATAAAAAAACTAACTAGTATCAAACAAAAGATAACAAGATTGTTCCTCACAATCAATTTGTTGATAACCTCAAAATACATTTCAAATCTCTACAATTTGAGCAAGTTCTATGAGTCAACAATAAATCTGCTGACACCATGGCAATAATTGGTTCCATGATTCAAATGCATGATAGTGTTAAAGAGTATCAGTTATTGATTGAAAAAATTCTTTAATCAACATATATTCTATCAGATTTAGAGAGGATATGCACCATTGTTGATCCTAATCCCTCACCTGAGATAACATTGTACCAAGATTTTTATAACTATTTATATAGTCATGTATTCCCTTCTAACCTTTCCAACAACCAACAAAAACTATTCCTTCATCACTTAACACCTTATATCCTCCTTGGAAACATGCTTTATTATAAAGGCTATGATGGAATGCTTCTTCATTATTTATCTTTGGGAGAATCCAAGATGGCACTAAAGGAGGTTCATGAAGGAATGTGTGGGCCCCATACCAATGGTGTAGTCCTAGTAAAGAAACTCCTCATAATAGGCTATTATTGGCCCAAAATGGAGATATATGCTTGTAATTATGTAAATAAGTGTATTCCTTATCAATAGTATGGTAACTTGATACATGCACCTTCCTTACCATTACGTCCGATCACAACACCATGGCCATTTTACACCTAGGGTCTTGATCTCATTGGGAAAATTAACCTAACATCTTTAGATGGCCATAAACACATTTTGATTGAAACCAAGTACTTTACCAAGTGGGTTGAGACCATTCCTCTCACTTATGTTATCGAGAAAAAAATAGCCAAAATCATTCATTACCATATCATCTGTTGATATGACATCCTATCCCATATTATTTTTGATAATGGTAGATATTTTGTGAACCAAGATGTGAAATATATTTATGAAAAATTCAAGATTAAGCATAAAAAATCCACTCCATATAACCTGCAAGGAAATAGACAAGCTGAGGCATCAAATAAAACCATTCTAGCCATCTTAAAGAAGATTATCAATGATGTTGGCCATAATTAACACTTACAACTCTTTCCTACCATTTGGGATTATATAACCAATCATCACACCCCAACTAGAGCTACTCCATACTCCCTTATTTTTGGAATTGAAGCTATCATCCTAGTCGAGATTGAAATCCCATCATTAATAATATCACTGGAGCAAATTGAAGATGATGAAGACTATAGAGCCTCACAGCTGGAAGAACTAGAGCATCTTCATGGTAAGTGTTTGGATTCCCTAGAAAAATTGTAGGCCTATCAGAATAGATTAAAAAGAAGCTACAAAAAACACATAATCTCTCGACAATTTAAGATTGGTGACATAGTTTTGAAAGAGAACTAGAATAACACAAATGCTAAATGCAAAATGAAAGGCAAGTTTAAAATTAATTAGTTGGGACCATATATTATCATAGCAACTTATGAATTAGGATCCTATCATCTGGCTAAACCTAATGGTGAGGAAATTTTAGAGCCCATGAACATCATACACCTTAAGAGATTCTATGCATGAACAACTTTGAACCATTATCTATAAGACCCTTGACTTGGGGGCAACTTGTGTTAACGTAATTTTATCCCACCATTTTATCTTATCTTGAACACATTTTATACTACCTTAGTCCACTTTTCATGATTCCAAATAGTAAAGGCTTTGAATATTTGGCACTCTAAACACATTCTTCACCCAATTATGGAATGCTCTCTTTGAGAATCATATTCTTTATTATGTCTAGGGCATGTTATAATCTTGAATATTTTTTATCCCTTGACCAATTATGATTTTGATTATGTCTCATGAACATTATGAACATCCTTAGTAGTAGTTCTACAAAGCAGTTCAACTAGAACAATATTGTGCAGCTTCAGACAAGTGAGCAAAAACATCTTCTTAGTTTCAGACCATTACTACACTATTATAGATAGGTAAATATAGATACTTATTTTTTTACTTTAGGCTACACATTATTCTATATCAAATTTTTTTCTATTTATTGTTTTATCAAGATCCTCACTCTCATCAACTTGTGAGCATGGGCTATTATGACTAGCTTAGCTGTCTTATTGGAACCTCTACTCTCAAGATGTGCATCTCCTTGACTAGATGGTCCAACCTTGTGCATATTTTATACCAAAAACACCAAAAACATTAAAAATACTTTCAAAATAACAAAAACATTAGAACATGATCTATAAAAGAACAAAAACTTTGTCTCACACTTTTGTACATTTATACATTCTCATTCCACCATGTTACGCTCTTGCCATTTTACAAACATAGAAACACCAGTTCATTTCATCTTTTCCCATGCACTTGCCATTTTTCAAGATCATTCTTTCTCATCTCATTAGATTCTTGTTTTCCAAACCATTCTTGTTTGTTTATCATATCTTCTATTTATTTTATAACATTAATCATGTTGGTCTGATCATTATTTTTCTTCTATCCTATTTCTTGGGAGAACTACTTTTGGCCTAAAGTTCATGATAGAACATGCATTTATGGAAATTTGTAGGCATCATCTACTTGTCTTATACATCTGGAGTCAACTCAACCAACCCTTCCTTTTTTTTCTCTTCCCCCATTTCTTTTATAATTATTCCTCTTTAATTAGGGAATAATTATCATGTCATTATTCTTTGTTATGATGTGGTAGAAAGTAACACCCCTACCGCACATACATGAACATTTTCCTTTAAACTGCACTAATTTGGTTTTTGTTTGTGTGTGTTTATTTAACTTTTCTTGATGTTTTATTATGTTTTCTAGGTGTTTTGTTATGCTTTCACACCTCTCCTTTTCTCTTTTTATTACTTCTTGTCTCATCTTGGTCTAATGTTTCCTTGATTATTTTTACTTTTCTATTTTGTGTTCAATAATGTCTTGATGATTCACATGGATCTTGATTATATATATTTTGGTCTCATGTCATTAAGACATTCTTGATTTTTGTTTTTAAACATTTTATTACTACTTAAGATCATATCTTGATTTAAAATTAGGTTATTTTATGTTTATCTTTTTCTTTGTCTTTACTTTTTTGTTTAAATGTAAATCACTGTAACTCTGGTTTTGGTCATTATTTTACCATTATCCTTAGTTATAGGTATTGAAATTTGAACTAGCTCAACACAATTAGAATATTATGTCATTATAAGTTATTCATAATTATGATGCCTAATTTCTTTTTCTATAGCAAGAACTTCATGGTTAGGTCTCAAAGTCTTAACATCAACATCAACTCTGATGAATTATTCTCAAGAACACTTTACAAAACCTAGGCTCATGATATGGAATTAGACTTCCAGGTAACATGAATTTTAGGATTCTTTGTCTATGCTTAGATGTGCATTTATTTTTATACATTGTAAGTCTAACCAAATTCTTGGTCCATTTTCATCATTTCTCATTCCATTCTCTCCTAAACATGGGTGAACTACATTGGCCTGAAGTTCATGTTTGAACATGAGTCCTTGAAACTATGTAGGCAATGCTTAATTTATATTGAGATCAGCTCAATTATCATCCATTCTTCTTTTATTCTCTTTCATCACTTTGTGCATTCTTATATGCTTGGATTTATATGTCTTTTTAAGCCATTACCCATCGTATGCACATTTGCACCCATTTGCTTTAACCTATCTTTCTTGTTATATCCTTGAGCTATTTTGCTTGCCAATTACCCATGTTAGGGCCCACCATCTAAACCACATCTGAATAAAATTATCTCTACAAGGGCAATTAATTACTTATTCTTTATCAATGATCAAAATTTGCTCTACTAGGGCAAAACTATTTTATCATGATCACATTTGCTCTACTGGAGTACTTATTATCTTTGGAGACCCTATTCTAGTGATGATTCCCTTCCTAATGTATAACATTCTCTCTTTTCCCCTAATTCCAAGATCTCCACACTAATGCCCACAATGGTAATATTTTATTGTGTAACTTGTCTCAAGATTGATCAATGTCATAAGCATACATCTTGTACTCTCAAATTGGATACATTTAAAGTGTTTCCCTTAAATTTATTGATTATATATTTCTCATTCCCCCCATATCTAAGGCCTATTATACCTCTAATTATATTTTATCATTGATGGTAATCACATGTGTAAGAATTAGCTCATCTGGATGTGATCTATTCCATGGGTTAATCTCTCAGTTTCTCTCTCTTTTCAAGAGTCCATCCTTTTTTTCCATCCTAGTATGTCCTCTTGAGGGGGCATCATGGGTATGTTCCAATTTCTTATTGACAACTCTTTTCTTTGAAAATATATTTCTTCATATGAATATCTCACTATGACTTCATAAACAGAGGCAAAATGTATACATCTAATTACTAACACCATTTGTGTTGAAATTGTTAATCTTACTTAAATTGAACTCAAATGCACATTTTAGGTCAAAATCCATAAAATACCCTAAATGGTTTGAACTTGTCACTTACAAGTGCCAGTTTAGGTCAAAGTATCCCTAAATAGGGAAATGCATTTTATGGGCCAGCTAACTTTGATCAGATCATTTTGAGTCAAAATGATAATTTTGACATTTAGTGCTATGGATCATTCTTTTCTTCTAATTCATTGGTACATGTCACTTACCTTTGTTTTTTGGTGTTGGAAACATCCTAAATGGGAATACAACTCCAATGTATCTAACATCACCTTCCAGTTCCTCTCCATTCAAATTATGACCCAGTAATATGGCTTTCTGACCATTTTAATTAATTATGCACCAATTTCCAAGGAATTTCACTAAACTTGATTAAACTTACTTAATACAATTGATCTAATTTATGAGATTAAGTAAGAATTCCATACATATTTTTTAATATCTCACTATTGGAAATTGATTTTGAATATACGCATCACCTAGTGACATTATCTATGGGGTGGCATGTATCAAGCCATAAGTGCATAAAATATCAAGATTATGGATCACCCATGCCTAGTTAATGCCTCCCATGCCTCTTTTATGCTTATTTATATTGAGGATATTTATGAGTTTAATTCCAAATATTAGGATTATTCATGGCCACACATCTCAATCTTGAGATGGATGGTCATGGTTGAACCTGACCAATCTCAAAAATATATAAATAGAGAGGCCATAGACATGAATTTTAAGCTTGATTTATGGAAAGTTATTATGCAAAATTGTCTCTACAATCCTTTATAATAGACCATTAAAATTAGTTAAAATCTTCATTGATAGGCTAGGTTAGTGATTTGGAATCATGAGCCTAGGTTTTATGGAGTGTTTTTGAGACATTAAAGGAGTTTTCCACATTTTTTGATAAATACAAGGATGCTTGATCAAGGGAGAATATGATTTTGAGCCACATGGGTATGGTGAATCCATTTGAGAAGGTAATATGATGTTTTATTTCTTTCAATTATTTCTTGCTATCCTTTGTAATTCCCATAGGAATATATAGGCTTAGTTAGTTTTTAATGCATTTTTCATGATTTATGGACTAATGTTTGACTAACTTGCTTTGTAATCATCTCTATTGCCATTGTCACTTACATAGACATAAAAGGAAATACATGAGATACTATTGACAACTACAACAAAATATTTACAATAAAAAGCTAACTCAAACATTTTATACCTCAAAAAACCCTCATAGATAGTGCATCTATCACATCATAGGAAACATCATCTCATCTCATTTAAGTAGGAATAGTCTACCCCATGTATGATCTATGCACCATGTGGTACAATCAATCTATACACCCAACATCATTTACATCAGGGAAATATATAACAACATCCCTCTCATCTATAAGAATAGGGGAAAGTTCAACATTAGATGTGTTGATAATCAACTACCTCCTATTCCAAGAATGGGGACCCTCCTTTCTTCAAATTTCAAAATTCCTAAGATGCCAAGCTAACTAAAATCATTTGAATGCATATGGATTTGGTTTAATTTACCAAGTATTGTGATTCTATAATTTTTGTTAATTATTCATTTTGCAATATGGATTAATACTTAGAAGTATTCAAGTTATTACAAGTTCATCAAGTTTCATTCAAATAATGAATGATTAACCATAAATTGCTTCAACAAATATGTAGATAGGATTTCACCAAAGAAGTGCAACCTAGATCTCTAATCAACATGAATACAAAAAGCTTCATTGACTTTACTAAACTAAATTTATGTTGTGTTTAAAGAATTTAATTTCAGAGTTTTACTTCAAAACTTATTTAAATTTATTTCATGATGGGATTTGATGTTTTCAAAACTCTAACTTAGTTTCTCACTTGACCTCACAAGATGTCAATTTAAAACTATAGTTTATGATGCCTTGTGGGATGTCAAAGTTTAGACTATGACTCAAAAGGATAGGTGTCAACCTCACTAGGCTTCATGATATATTGGAGATTCATTAAGCCCCATAAAAGACACTTGGAGTAAATCTATCAAGTTTTCAAGCCATGTGGTACCATTTAAAGATATCATGAGAAGACTAGCCATTAGAATTAAAATCCTAGGGCTGAATGTCAAGATATTAACCTCTAAAAGTAAGCCCAGTCAATTTAAGCTACCACGTATCCCCATGTATCCCAATATAATCGAGAAGCTTGCAAAATGTTTCCATATGTCTCAAGCATGAAAAAACAAACTTGAACAGCCTTCTAAAGTGATACATGTCCCCTGAGGGTTCATTCAATATTGACACATCTACACCACATTGAATCCATCTAAATCTCATAAGAGCTCACAATAAAGACACCTAGGAGCACTCAAGTAACCTGATCAAGGCTTGATGGTATAAAACTATCTAAGGCACATTTCAAGAGTGACACTAGGTAGAAAAAAAAATCCTATGAGAATGATGTGTGTTTACTTTAACCTGCATAATGATGTCACATGTCATTCTTGTAAAGCTACATCCTAATATCCATTAGATCACCTCCAAGAGAAACACATATCTCCACCCAAGCCATATGATTAACACCAAGTTGCTGATAGTTGGATATAAGCCTTATGAAGGTGACACCTGTCAAGAAATTCTTAGAAGCCTTCCAAGGTGACACCTATCAAAATAAATCCATGATTTATTATGAGAGAGCCACCTAGTAAAGAAAAGCCTTGATTGCCCATGAAAGTGATGCATGGCACTCCAGTGACCAATAAAAATTAAAAGGCCACAAAGAGCTCACCAAAAATAAAAAAAATGCCATGTGGTAGGATACAAATGAGTCATCAAACTAAGCTACATTTTGAGATTTTATGAGGCAATCAAAAGATGCCATATGTCTAGACATTGAACTGACTAAGTAGCTTAGTCATATTCAGACCCTGTGAGTGCCTAACTAGATCAAAGATGGCATGTCATATGTCAAAAGGTGGTGAAATTTATATTTAAAGCTAAAACTTATAGTAGACTAAATTCAAATTTGAACTAAATTTTAAATCTAATGTAATTACATTTTTAAAAGTAATAGTTCAAAGTGTTCAGAATGCAAAATTGAAAAGCTCACCATTAATACGGCACAAACCAAGATCACCTTCAACCCTAAATTAATCAAGTTAATGTTTCAAAAGGCTACTCAACTGGACTATTATTACCTACATTTTAATTTAAATCTATACACATTTTATTTCTCTACTATCTACATTCTCTTAGTATGATAAAGTTTGAGCTATTCATAGATTGCACCCCGATCGCCATTATTGGAGCTCAAAAATTACAAAGAGATATAAAAGGACATTGGGTTCTACCTATAATATTGTAGAGATAGCACAAGTAAGTCCCTCTACCTTGGGTAAGATCACTTCCTTTGGAAATGATAAATTTTTATTCCAATATGGTAATTCAATCATTTTCAAAGACCCAAAATTTCTCCTTGAGGCCATAAATTTAGGGGACATGCATTATAAAAGCATTTAATTCAATGTAAAAGCAAATAGGGTAGTTGATGAGCCTAAGACAATGCCTCATATAATGTAGTTGGATTCAGACATTTTTGCAATTAATGTTTCTAGTCTCCACAAGGCTACAGTGAAGCCAAAGGTAATGTCATGCACTGACCTAGTTTATGGTATCTTTAGAAGGATGAGATGTGAGGACAGGTTTCTCAAATTAATGAACCAGTGGATTCTAATTACCTTCATAGTAGGGCCAATATTTTAAATGTATTATGACCTTCCTTCCCCATAATTATACTATAACTAGATAAAAATTGACAACTAGTACAAGGTGCACTCACTAGAGAAGGTCTTGGCATCATGGGTAGCCAACCCAATTGGAATTGTCTTAATGGATGAAAAAGGGAATCTACCTATTCAAAAATTCTATAAGGTAGTCAAAATTGGCATGGCCCTACTAAACAAAATATCTAGCAACCCACACATTGGGTATGTGGATATAATAACTTTCCCACTACTATAGATAATCTTAGAGTATCAATAAATTCCCTCACATGGGGATTGTTGATGCAAAAGATTACACCCTTTGTAGGAGGCTGAGCTCCTGCCTTCTTCACACAATAATGGAAACTCCCCTCTCACCTGTGGGACTGGTGAAGCTGTAGGGGAGAGTCTCTAGATGAGGGCTAGCTCCCTCGGATGTATCATTTAGGCCTTGGTTTCTCCTACTGCTAACAAAAAATTTTAAAAGGGGGGATGAAAAGGGAGAGAGAGATCCTTAAAACAAAGCCTATGCCTTAAAAAATAAAAGGTGATACACCAAAAAATGTGACCCACCCAGCCTGAACATACACATTTCACCAAAAGGAAGCACCTATACACTTCATCTGACATGAGAGAACCTTCTGCATCAGTGGGTCAGGGGTCTATGGAGATACAGGGAGGAAAATAACCACTAGAGGCATTTTGAGACACACTACAACAGCCTGTCCACTTCACCTATACTCCTCTAGAGACACTTCTAACAGACCTGTAAAAGGAAACGCACAAAAATACACTAGACATGCTGAAATCATTCTGAAAAGCATTTAAGAAAATGACTTAACACAGAATCAAGGCATAAACACATACTAAAGATGTAGAACTCAAAATGGAGGTAAAACTAGGTAAGTTTTGATTCAAGGTAAAAATTTGGTAGCTCTACCTTACAAGCTTGAGTGATTTTTGGGCAGAGTTTGCCTTAAGGCTGAGAGCGGGTTTCTTCTCCAATGAGAAGTTTAAAATTTGGAAGAGCACTTGGCACTCCTAGAAAGATTTTTTGGCATTCATTTCTGCAAGTGGCCCATGTGCATTCTAAATCTTGGGAAGAGGAAACCACTGTTACTGATGTCATTTTTCATAAAAGGCCTACTAGAACCATGTTATACAATTGTGAAAATTGACTTTGGCATTCAAGCATTAATGTAAGGACATGGCCGCACCTCTTTCCTACAAACAAACTATAGTTTGTCCCATCATAAATGCCAACTAGAGAAAAATAGGTCGCACTGCTGATCTACAATAACTCACCTTCCCTTCACCACTTGAATGCTTTGTCTTTTTTGTGTTTGTCTTATTCCTATTCTTTCATCCCTTGGGGGTAATCTCTTGGCATGTTGTTGTGTTCCTTGGGATCTTTCCATGATTTGGCACTAAGGTAGTTCAAAAACAATGGCTACTTTACTGCTTTAAATTTGATGTTCACGCAGCTGTCACCCAATGGCTAGTTTGTCTACTTAAATTTGATGGCTTTTAGGACGTCACCGTAGAAATGAATAGAATCATGCAAAATCAAAAAATGAAATGGCCTAGAATAGCAGGGATAGAAGGGGACCAATTTTTGGCCTATTGGGCAAAAAATGGTCAACAAATTGGTGACTCCCAGGGGAAACATGCTTGCTATGCTTAAAGACTAATTGCCTTGCAATCCATTGGGTACAAAGCTAGATGTAGCTTGAACAAAAAATCAGCAACAGCCCCAAAATATCCAAGAATCAAACATGAAGCTTTTTACCCCACACGCAAAGGGAAACACATAAGGCTAAAAACACTACCTATGCAAATTGCACTTAGGGAAAATAGGAAAGACAACTGAAAACAAACTACTATATACAACTAACCAAGAATAATTTCCTCCCTCTTAGATCAAAGGGAAAATTTCTTAAGTCCTCTTCCTAGTAAGAAGACTTATGGTGCCAGGCAAGTAGCTAAATGAAAAGGAGATTTGGTGACCTACTCCTATTGCCTATCACCTGGATTGGCTGGTATCTGAGTGGATTAGAATTGAACATGCTTCTAATGTATACGTACTCTATTTGTTTCTAAAATCTTATTGAATGCTGGTCCCTCATACTAGTGTTGTTCACCAAGAAATTAGTGGCTGTTGGCTCATCACTGTTAGCCCTTTGATGTGCACAGTCCCTTTACAATGCATCATGGTTTGGCCTATTTCCTTTTGCTTCATTAGAGATCCTGTCAAACTCATCCTCTACTCCCTCTTGGCCTTCTTGAAGAAGGGTGACTATGATGATGTCTGAAATGGAATCATAAATTGATTGCTCATCCCATAGAACATCACCTTTTTATTCAAAGCTTTCTTCTTCAAGGCTTTCATCAAGGGAGACCAGCCTTTCCTTTTCCTACTTGAGGACCAAAGTTTCTAGATGTTCAAAGGCATCCATCTGGTCCTCTTCCAACTCAGGCTCTCTAACATAGTCATCCTCCTTATTGAAACAACAAAGAAGTTCATCAAACAAGGGGGGAGAGAGCTCACCATGCTTTTGTTCTTCCTCATACTACTAGAACATCTGCATGTATGCATGACTTGCATATTCTCCATTACTGATGAGGTCTTCACAAGGAGCATCAATGATGATTTCTTCTTCATTGTTGCTCAAGATAGCCTCTTGGATGTCATGGGAATCATGGGTAGGAGTAGCTTTATCTTTTTTAAGGTTTTGAGCAAAACCTTTCTTCTCCTCTTTCCTACCCCATGATTCCACTATTTCCCCCCAGGTCAGGAGGTTGCCATTAGGATCAGTGACATGAGGGGGTTGAGAAAGACTAGGAAAGCTACTTGGGGGGATTACATGAAAACCCTGAGCTTGATTAAAACCATATGAAGGAACACAAGGTCCATGATTTTGTGTAAAGGAAATATACATACAAAAAGTGTTTTTTGATGGCACCAGGCTGCTTAACCAACTAATTCAACTCAGAGTTGCCATTGGTGTCTGATGTAAAGCCTCCAAAGGCTGGTTAGTTGAAAAACACACCAAAAATTCTTCAACTCTTTGGACACAAATTGTCCTAGTGAGTCCCACCGAATGTGCTAGAAACTATTGATGCAAAAGATTGCACCCTTGGCAGGAGGCTAAGCTCCTACCTTCTTCACACAACAATGGAAACTCCCCTCTCACCTATGGGACTGGTGAAGCTGGAGGGGAGAGTCTCTAGATGGGGCTATCTCCCTTTGGTGTATCATTTAGGCCCTGGTTTCTCCTACTACTAACAAAAAATGTAAAAAGGGGGGGATGAAAAGGGCGAGAGAGATGCTGAAAACAAAGCCTAAGCCTTAAAAAAGAAAAGGTGATACACCAAAAAATGTGACCCACCCAATGTGAACATACACTTTTCACCAAAAAGAAGCACTTATACACTTCATCTAACATGAGAAAACCTTTTGCATCAGTGGGTCAGGGGTTTATGGAGATACAGGGAGGAGAATAACCACTAGAGGCATTTTGAGACACACTACAGTAGCCTACCCATTTCACCTATACTCCTCTAGAGACACTTTTTTTAGACCTATAAAAAGAAACTCACAAAAATACACTAGACATGTTGAAATCATTCTGCAAAGCATTTAAGAAAATGACTTAACATAGAATCAAGGTATAGACACATACTAAAGATGTAAAACTTATAATGGAGGTAAAAATAGCTAAGTTCTGATTCAAGGTAAAAATCTAGCAGCTTTGCCTTACAAGCCTGAGAGATTTTTGGGCAGAGTTTGCCTTAAGGCTGAGAGCGGGTTTCTTCTCCAATGAGAAGTTTACAATTTATAGAAAGAGGAAGAGCACTTGGCACTTTGTAGAAAGATTTTATGGTGCTCATTTCTACAAGTGGCTCATGTGCATTTTAAATCTTGGGAAGAGGAAACCACTATTATTGATGTCATTTTTTAGAAAAGGCCTGCTAGAACCATGCTGTAAATCACCAAAATTGACTTTGGCATTCAAGCATTAATGTAAGGGCATGGTTGCACCTCTTTCCTAAAAATAGATTGTAGTTTTTCCCCTCATAAATGCCAACCAGAGAAAAATAGGTCCACTGCTCATCTACAATAACTCACCTTCCCTTTGCCACTTGAATGCTTTGTCTTTTCTGTGTTTGTCTTCTTCCTGCTCTTTCAGCCCTCGGGGGTGATCTCTTAGTGGGTGGCTACATTCCTTGGGCTCTTTCCATGATTTGGCACTAAGGTAGTTCAAAAACAATGGCTACTTTACTACTTTAAATTTGATGTTCACGTGGCCATCACCCAATGGCTAGTTCGTCTACTTAAATTTGACAGCTTTCGAGATGTCACCGTAGAAATGAATAGATTCATGCAAAATCAGAAAATGAAATGGCCTAGAATAGTAGGGACAAAAGGGGACTGATTTTTGGCCTGTTGGGCAAAAAATGGTCAACAGGGATATCATTTGAAACAACTTGATATACATGATGAATGACACTTTTAAGAATGGTGATCCATTATTTATGATGAGATACCTATTTGATGTAATTTGTGTAACTTCCCACTAGGCTTAAAATCATGGTCTCTTGAGTGGCAAAAGGTCATGCCCTAGCTATTTTTTACAATGCACATTCACTACTTTAGGCACAATATAAAGATGATTATAAAATATTTATACCTAATTGTTTACAAGTTAATCATTGAGTGTTAAATTCCAAGGGTTCCCCTAGAGGTCAAACAAACTCTAAGGGACATGGGTAACTATTGGATGTACCTAGATTGCATAGTGATTCGAGTAGAGGGAGTGATGGTAGCTCCTCTTAAGTTGTCAATATATGTGGCTCTAAATCTAGATGAGGAAGAGATGGCTTATCAAATGCTACATGGATTTGATGGCATCTTCAAAAATAATAATAAGATAGTCCCCAATAAGACTCCTTATAAGCTAAGGAGGACTAAGATCATAAAATGATATGATATCATTATGGCTGCAAGGCATAGGGACTTGTACCTATTACCTAAGGATGATTTCAGACCTTGAGACCCAAACAATGTCATTACAAAACACCTCTTTAAGTTCAATAAAGATGTGGTGATGGAGTATGAACACCAAGAAGAGGTACATAAATGGATATACATAGATGTCATGAATGATGAGGTAGTCCTTAGGAATGCATCCAAAAAGAACATAGAGCCTAAAATAAGGCTTGATAGAAAGAAGAATAAGGAAGATATTTTAAGGCCTCAACCACAACCATCCCATGGAAGTTTTCTTGATTTAGACTATGAGGAGAGATACGAAGATGAGGAATAATAAAATGTTCCTATCATTAGGAATAGGCTATGTACACCTCTGCTACTAGTCACTTCAAGTAGTAAGAGCATACCTCCAAGCTTTGATAAAGGATAATCTAGTAGCCAACCTGACCCTGAAGGGCCTACATTGATATCTACATCTTTCATAGGAGCTACTCTCTAAAGTTTATATCAGCCTAACACTATTGTAATTGACCTTGGTGAATGTCAACAAGGCATTAAGCTCTCCATAGAAGAGTTATAGTCATTGACAGGAGGAATATTGAAAAGGTTTACAAAATAAAGATTGATCCCCTGACTACCATGGGAGGAGTAGTGCCTCCTCTATTAGCTTCTCAATCAACTATAGAGGTTGTAAGCACACAACATGCTCCCAATGTAAGTACTTTCCCATTGCCTTCTTATCTAATTACAATTACTTCTACTTATAGCTCTAATTCCATGTTTACTCCCCCCACTATTAACCATTCATTGGCTTCATTATCTTCAACTGATCCAACAACCTCTATCCATTCCTTGACTGACACTAACACGAACCCAGCTAGTGATTCCTTTAGATTTACCTTCTTATTTTTTGATCATACCACTACACATATGGATTATTTGTAGGCAACCATAACAAGTGCCTCACTTGCCATTAGTTTCCCTACACCTGTGAGGCCATTGAATCCCATTTAAAATATGTTCACGTTTCAAAAGCCAATCAATATCACCATAAATAATAAAGTGAGTGTGCCTTCAAATTTACCTTCATTCATTCTTGAAATGGACCCTACCAAATATCTATTTGACACACTTGGGTAGCTAGACCCAACAAACTTGTACATCCCTACTTTAGATTTGGCCTCTTTCTCAACCCAGAAACCTCTATTGTAGCTACCTCACACATAACCAACACCTATTTCTTCCCCAAATTGGATTAGAGATATCATACAAGTAGTAAAGCAAGAGAGGCCTTAGGTAGTCCTCTCCACTCCTCATGTTAGGATAAGGTTTGATTATACCATAGGCATGATGAATATGGTGGTTAGAGGGTAGATTGAGAAGCCAAAATTGAGATCAGCTATGGTCCATGATAGTGAAGAGTCCCTCTTCACTTTGACAAGGAAGAGGAAGGATAGCCCCAGAGAGGTAAATGACTATGAAGAGGACCCTAAGTCCATAGTTCAAGCCTAGGTAGAGTCCACAATTACCTTGATGAAAGGGATGTAGTAGGATTTGAAAAGGTTAAAAGAGAAAGCATTACCAATAGTGTTAGGTGAAACTATAATTCAAATAGTAAATGTTGTTATCAATGTCTTTAATTTGTATAAAGTAATTAAGAGGAGGTAGGAAGATGGGGTTATATAATCCAAGATGGTCATTAAACTTGACCAAAAACTTGTAGTCTATGATGCCAAGTTGGTAAAATTGGATAGAGTTACAAGAAGTAATAAGTTATTAGACCTCAAGGTTTTGCCACTTGAGGATATCATTCCTACATAGACCATCTTGATGAATAAGAGAAAAATATTAAAGATATGGATAGATCAGGTCAATGATACAACTACAGCCTTGGATAAAATTGAATTCAAGATTACCTTGCTACTAAAGGGTGCCATGGTCACTATCAAGAGTTCAGAGCCTAAATGAAGGTGTTTATTTCTATTTTCTAGTAGGATGTAACTAGTGCAAAAAATGCTACTAAGGTGATGAATATTATGTCATTTTACAATCAAAGGTTGGAAAAGGTAGAAGCAATTGAATAAGAACTAAGGCCAATACTTTTATAACATGGGAAACTCATCTAGGAGATACCTGATCTATTTTAGACTATGATCTTGGACTTCACCTAGATTGATCAAGATTACTCGAAAGTGTATAGAGGTCTGGACAAAGGAATAATTTGAGAAGAAATAGAGGCAATAACAATCCAACTAGTAGTCTCTTCCAAGACCTTAGGGAATATTCCATTATGTTTTGTAAATTTGAATTAAGAATATTCCATTGTAATGAATAACATTTTATCCACTTGGTTGTATTTGGGTGCCTTTCATGGGCCCACTTGAACTTATATAGGTAGTTTTGAAGCCTATAAATAAGGGTTTCCCCCTCATTTGTAATCATAAATAGTTGGGATATAATTAATACAAATGAGCCAAAGAATTGGAGAGATTGTTAGAAGTTCTTAATTGTGTATTTTTGTAGTTTTTATTTCTCATGCTTTTATATGGTTAATGATTTCTTTTTTGGTAGCTAATTTGGCATTAATACATGATATATGCATTTGTTACCTTGATTTTAACACTAGGATGATGATTCTTCTTGTATACATGCCCTATTTTCATCTCATTTATAATTAAATATGCTTTGAAATTTACTGTGAATGACTAATCTTTGTGTAATGTATGCTTCTAGATATGCATTTATTTTATTTTAAAGCTTAAAATACATTTATTTATCTTTGAGCATTATGTTAGAGTTAGTAAATGATAGTTTTATGTGTTGTTGTCATAGAATTTAGAAGAACTGGTACTTTTGATCATCTTAAGCAAATTCCCTTTTCTACCTTACCTTACCTAACCTTGAAT
This sequence comes from Torreya grandis, assembly GCA_037957365.1. NCBI lineage: Eukaryota > Viridiplantae > Streptophyta > Pinopsida > Cupressales > Taxaceae > Torreya > Torreya grandis. The sequence goes on along the minus strand of JARHVA010003471.1, from coordinate 1,047,061 downwards.
CTACCCATGGCTCACTTTAGCTTAGTTCATGAAAATATCCATTACCTATTTATATTTTGGGTAATAATTGGCAAAGATTAGCAAGAAGTATTGTCACTATGTAAACATCTGTTGTCCCTACAATAGGGTCTACTTGAAAACTTCTAAGTGATGACCATATCTCTATTATTTGTGCTATTTCTAGTGGTAATTATGTTAATGACTCAAGCCTTGAGTCTTCCATGACTTAAATATATGTTTCTTACTTTCCCCACATCTGCTAATGACACAAGGAACACATTAAGTGCATCAATAGGAATGGAATAGATTGGTGCTAGAAGGAGGGACTTTATGCAATTATATTCATGCATCTTAGTGAAATTGTCCTGTATTTCATTAAATATATGCATAATTATGTCAAAATACACAATTATTGTTAAATAACATTGAGGATCTGCATTATTTACATGAATTTTTGCATTCTTTGTATGTATCTTTGTATTCTTTGAAGGATTTCATCAAAATTGGTGTCCATTTGGATAAATTTGGTAAATAACCTAGGTATTGGTCTAAATTTGTGTAAAGATAGGTGAAATACCCTATCCTTTAGACATATTAAGGGTTTTTTGGTCATATTTACAAAGGCTATCATAAATTTGGTAAATAATTTGGATATTTTAAAGAATTTATTCAAAGATCAACTATTGGGACCTTGTTTGTACTAGATCTAAATGTTTAAGATCATATTTTATCTATTTCATTTAAAATTAAGTAAACCTTTGCATAACTTGTGATTCAAGGTGTTTCAAAATGCTCAAATGCCCTTAGGTTATCAAATCAATCACAAAGTTGCTTTGAAATATTGGTTTAACATTGAACTTTGTAGGTTAACATGCATGACTGATGATATGTGTATAGTGTTGAGGTCAACATACCCCCATTCCTAAAAATGGGGACCCTTGTTTTAAACTATGCAAATTTGTGCTTTAAATTGAAAATTCATCTAACCAGAGTACCATTAGAGTGTTTTTCACATTATCTTTATTTGAAGATCATCCACACCATGGTTGGATTGACATATTTACACATGATTCTGGTTTGATCTTGTCTAAATTTTCTAACATTGGATCTCTATGTTTCAAGTTACAGGATTAATGGAGTCTCAATTAAACAAACAAAATTCAAGGTTTCTTACTTTGATGATAATTTAACCCTCTAATCAATATTTGATATTTAATTAATTAATCAATTATATTCATGTTCAGATACCCAAAAAACCTTTAGTCTAATTAGTTAGTCTAAGTTCCTTTGAATTCAAATTTATGCGAGGTCATTTTATCTGAATTTACATGAGAATAATTGTTATATGTTAAACTTAGCTTAAGATGTTAGCCTAAATTTTTTATCATGTTTATCAACATGACTATAAATTTAGTCCAAAAGCTTCATACTAAGTTCTAGATTTCTTGAAGCCCCTAGTCTAGTCTATTGTTCACATTGGCTAAATTAAGTGCAACTCTTTTATTATATATTTTAAACTTAGATTAAGAGTTTATCCTAAGGTTTTTATCATGTTTATTAACATGAATAAAACCTTAGGCTGAAATTATATCCAAAGTTTTATATCTCTTAGGACCTTATTAAGTTTATTTTATGCCTGTAGAAATAGGTAAACCTAAAGGTGATAGGTGGAGAGATCACAGGGGATTCAAAGGAGATCAATAACCCACAAGAAAAGAGTGTAAGTCAATAAGTCAAGCATTAGATCAATAATGCATATTAACTTGAACACCAAAGATCCAATAGAGAGTGAGGGTTTGAAATGTCAAATGGTTCTAACATCAACATGAGGGTGGAAAGTGTCACCATCTTGGTGGGCATATTGAAGATGCAATGGAGAGTGTGAGTCAAAATATCAAAGTGATAAGTGACAAGTGTCATGATCTCAACTAATGATTTGATAGATTGATAACCCATACTCAATCTTATTTATAAGGGAAGCGATCAATGATTCACCATCGATTGTGCATCTAGAGATTGATAGTATGAATAAAGCTAGACTTTTTCAATATAGCTCGGATTGAGTGAGAAGATTCCACATGGCATGATGGTGCTCGAGTGATGAAAATATCTCAAAGAACTAGTGGAGATACCAAGTGGCATACTCATGCTAAATCATGTAGAAATAGATTGATGGTGCATATTTAATCTAGGTTCAAGATTGCATGAAATAATGACACATGTTTGGAAGCATCAAAAGGTCATTTTTAAAAATAAATGAGTAGGACTCAATAGCCACATGGAACTGCATTAGCCTTAGGGTCTTGAAGTTAAGTTAGATAAGGAATATTCCTTTGGTAACTAAGATTGTTTAAATATTTTGAAAATAAATATTATTTTTTAAAGGTATGTGTAACTTATAAAACATGTGGCCTCTTATTCATATTTAAAGAAGGTCATTGGTCCTAAAGCATTTTTAAAGAGATACTTGTCTATGACACTTGTCTAGTTACATGTTGACAATTATCTAGTTGTATGTTGAGAAAGAATGACCGACATATCTCATGAATTGTATATATAAAGGAGGCATTGACAATTGAAAGGAGAGGGAGTTCTTAGAGCCAAAATTAATTTGTAAAATTGGAACAAGTAATATAAGCAAGGAATTCTATAAATTTTGTCCAATATTTATCTGTGTGTTTACTATCATGGTTATTTCCTTAGTTATCTAGTTTGATATTCAGATTTGAATTATTTTTATGGATTCTAGATGTGCTAATATGAATGCATATTTATTAACTTATGCTTATGCTAGGTTGATTGAAGGATTCTATATTTAGTTCATTTCCTTTGCTTTGCTTATAGATGTGTCAATGCTATTTGTTTGTAAAATTAAATCTTCAAATTAAATCTAGTCTCTCATTTGCATTATCTCATTTTTCCTTAGACCTTCACCTAGTATATAATAAGATCTACACTTATGTAATTTTATACTATATATTGGTTAAATACATGTATAGATGAAATCAAATATTTGTCCTAATGTCTAGGTTGAAGATCAAAAACACCTTCTTTATTCCATACCCTTCTTTTTGCTCCTTTTTTGACTAGATCCCTTTAGTTTAGCTTGTCACTGTAAATATCGATGTTAGCTCAGGGTTTAAACTTTAGGGTTTAGGAATCATTCATTAGAATTAGTATATATCACTTTAATCTTCATAAAGATTTAGGACCATGGTTGTTCCTAAAAACCATTTACATGTTCTTTTTGTGAAATAGTCATTTAGTTTGGCCACTACTCCACCATAGATCTTAGGAAGATCACAACTGGAAACTCATGCAATGGATTCTTTGAATCTAGAAATAAGAAGTGTTTCTTAAACACTATATGAACCTATTGATACATATAAGTGCATCAACAGGGGAAAAAATGGTGCTAGAAGGAGGGATTAAGCTAAAGCTCTATGAATTTGAAGTATCATATCTAATTTTGGTGAATTCTATTTAAAGATTGATGTATTCTTTACATGTTTGTGTTTCTTTTAACATATTTGTGTAAAGATAATTGATCTTAATGGTTTTAGACTAGTCTTTGTGCTTATTTATACAAAGATAGATGTTCTTTGAACATCTATGAGCAATTATGGTAAAGATAGATTAAGATATGAGAATCCAATAAGTTTGAGGTTAGTAATAAGGTTTTTATTCAAATATTGATAGATCCTTTGCAAGTTTGAGTTCATTTGAGCTTAGTTGTGTAAAGATCATTCATATTGACAAATTTGGACATATCTTTGAGATAATTTAGTTAATTATTGATGTCCTTTATTGTTCTTTATAAATATTTGCACAAAATTTTCTTAATGTGTAGATTTGATCATTGTTCTTTACAAAGATAGGATTTACATATCATATTTCAAATAGGGTTCAAATATTTCAAGTTGGAATTTTAAGGATAAGGACTAGGTCATGTTCATAGATAAGGGTTCCCCTCCTTACATTATGTTGTTTCCAAAATCAGCTTATCTTGATTTTGGGAACAACCCCCCTACGAAACTTGTCCATTTCATCTTTCATCTCTCTAAGTTTGTTTTCGAGACAGGTTTTTCTCGTTCTCATTTTGGTCCAACTAATACCATTGGAAATTTGTAACATTTTTTCATCCCCTTTTACCCAAAATGTCAAAATCATTATGATCTTGATGTGTTCAGAGGACCAATTTATGCCTCTTTCGGAGTTGGTGTCTTTTCTTCTTTTTTTCATGCACGAGCGGCAATTATTGCCGCCAGTGCATTTTTTTCTTTTGAGATGCAAGGGCAGCAATTTTTGCTGCCCCTGTATTTTTGCCTACAAGGGTGGTAATTTTTGCCACCCCTGTGTCCTTCTTGCAAGGGCAGAAATTTTTGCTGCCCCTGCGTTCGACCTCTAACCCGAACATGTAAGGGCGGCAAATTTTGCTGCCCATGCATGCCTCAGTTTCTATGCATGGCATTTATTGCCATGCGCGATGGGTTGTTGGGGTTGTTTTTCACCCCATATAATCTGATTTGGGCCTCATTTCTTCTCATTCTTCCTCCTCTCCTCCTACCTTTTGCATCTGGGTGATCTGACGAATGAGTTGAAGTTCGTTTTGGTGGATTTAATCTCATAGCACACACGGCTTTCTAGGTAGATCTTGATTTTAGTTTTTATTGTCTTCTCCTTCCTCTTTCTTAGCTTCTTTTTCCTCTATTAGCTTTGTTAGTTTATTTTTGTTATTGTTTAAGTGTTTTTATTTTTGTTTTTCTTCCTTTCCTCTGCCTTGCTCATGATTTTCCTCTCTAACCTCCTAGGGTGGTGATTTTTGCCGTGCCTCCTCTTGCCCACAGTTTTTCAACACCAAAAGTTATGTGGGTGGTGAAAATTGCCACCCACACCTCATCCCTCCTTTTGCTTCTCCTGCACGGGCAGTGATTTTTGCCACCACTACACATTTTTCTCCCGATTTGCAGGGGCGGCGATTTTTGCCGCCCGTGCAGGCCATCTCTGCAGGGGCAGTGATTTTCACTGCCCATGATTTTTTTAACTCTTCATGTAGGGGTGGTGATTTTTGCTGCCTATGCATTCCTCTAGATTTTTCTAACTCTGGGGGATTTTCCACCTTTCCCTTTCTTTCCCTTCCTTCCTCATTTTCCACACCTTTTTCTGACCTGACCTTCTTAAAGTATCCTCCCATGATCATGATCACTTGATATGTGAATTCTCCAACTCACTCCCTTTCCCTAATTATGTGATCATGGCTACAGTTCTTTCTGAAGGTTCTTGCTCATCAATGCCCATCTAATCGAGACTAGTTCCAATGTCAGAAGCATCTCTCAAGAAGGCAAAGATGATGAAGTACAAGTACCAGGGCGTCTTCCCAATCACTTCAGTCACCTCCAATGTTGATGACATCTGGGACACCAAAATTGGCCACATGGATATGGCCGAGTTCATGGCTCAAACAAAGGTGATGAACCCAAGCTCTGAAATAAAGAGGATTGTTGAAAGCAACATCCACATGGTTATAGCTTCTCCAGTAGCAGCACATCATACAAAGTTCATCCTCTTATGTGCCTACTTCTACAACAAAGAGACAAGGTCAGTCTCAGATGCTAGTAGTAATGTGATAATTTGATTGGATCCCAAATTCATCGACAAAGTCTTCATGTGCCCTCCAACTACTGAAGTAACCAAGATCAACTTCGTAAAAGCCCAGAAGGAATATGATAAAGACCCTGAGAGGGCAAAGAAAGTCATGAAAAATAGGTGGTTGAAGGCACCCAGGTCTACTTTATCCAGATGGTTGTAAAACTTCCCAAGGAGTGACTTCATTGAAGAAGTTGGTGACTTAATCACCCTTCTCAACAGAGTGTGAGGCCTCTCGTCTTCCTCACAGTTCCACGAATGGATGTACCCATTCATTAAGATCATCCTCCAGGGTAAGCAAGTTATCTTTTAGGGTGAACAAATCAGCAATGTCCTCCATGAGCAGCTAACTAAGGTAGAGACTTCTTCCAAGTTATATATGACTTCATACCTTGTGTACATAACTAATTTGATGCAAACCTTCCCAAATTTGATGACTAAAGGAGAAAGAAAGACCACCCTGGTCTACTCATATTACCCCCAGCTAACTCTGCAAGGATCAACCTACCATTTCAAAAGGGTGAATGATGCTTTCTTTGCCATGTTTTTATGCCTTTTTGACCCTCAACTTGAGTAGAAAAGAGTATCAGACAAGGCTTGGACAGTCATCAATGATTACAGGTGTATGTTCCTCCAATTTCCCACCTTCTACTATCTTTGGGTTGGCTTTTTCCAAGGCTACCCCTATATGCTCCCCAAGTTCTCTGCTGACAAGTTGGTTCTAATGGAAGTTTGCCGACAATTGATTGTCATGCATACTAGGCAAATGGAGCTGAATAGGCTAGGTTTTAGGTTTCCAGTTGAAATTGGCAGGTACTCTATTGCAATAGCAGCCAAAGCCAAAGTCATGGAAATAGAGATGCAGATGGTCACTCTGAAACAATTCAAGAGAAGGGATAAATTTGACTACAAGGGAGTTAAGGACAAAATCAGGCAAAAGACTCAATTCCATGAGCCCATGATTGAAGACATCTGGATCAATTTGAGGACAGCCAAAGAAATTAGAAAGATGGACTATTGTAGGTTGACCCTAGAGCAAATTGAATATCTGGGGCTTGCAGAGATCCCCTCTAATCTGGTCAACGATGGAAACATTATCAATAACAGGTACCTAGCTGAAAAAGTTGTTGGCTCCCCTCTTCCTCTAACTTAGTGGTCTCAGAAGGAACTAACTTCTCTGAGAAAATGATTTGAACCAATATTGGCTAACACCAATGATTGATTAGTGGCTAAAGGGATCATCCTGGAAGACTACATTGAAAAAATGCATACTTAGGGAGTTTCCTTGCTTACAGAGGTTGCAGAGAATATAGACAAGATGAGGAAGGTGAGGGAAAAATTAGATGACCTGGTCTCTCTTATCTCGTAGGAGGTTGATAGTTCAGAAAAAGATCTTAGCAAATGGAGAGAGATGAAGGATCTGAAGAAGAGCACCTTGATATCTATCGGTGTCATCTCTAGCAAAAACTCTTATGTTGAGATCAAGGAGTCACTGATCTTCAAGATCTAGGTACTCAAGGATTTAATTAAGGATCTCAAAGCTTCTAAGGATTCTAGTGAGAAGAGTGACACATGCCTACTCAATAAGCTAGAAGAACTACCCTGCGACCTCACTTCTAGAGATAACCAATTTCTCTCAGCTGCTGAAATGATCCAAGGTTTTAAAGGGATGATTCAAAGAGATTTTGAATAAAAAGCCTTCTCAATGACCTCTATGGATAATATCCTGAATACTCAACTAACTCTGGACAATCTAAAATCTAGATTAGCTGGTCATGCTAAGTCCATCACAACATTAAAGGATGCTTTAATCAGAGCCAAAATCATCTCCAAGGACACGGTTGCACCAGATAGTATAAGAATTCAGGCATTCATTGCTATGTATGATGCTCATTTGAAGAAATTTGGCAGCAAGAACTAAAGCTATTTCCCTTCCTCTCTTCTTCTTTCCTTATGCACTTTTGTTTTGTAAAAAGTGCATGCAATTTTGTAATATGTAATTACATGTAAAAATTTTGGAAAAATATCTCAAAGTCAAAGATGAGTCATCTTTGACTAAGATATTTTTGTATTTTAATATTTCCTAAATTTTGAGAGTTTCTCCCTATATATAGTGGAGACCTCTTTTGTAAATGTATCTGAGATAATAGAGAGTAAAAACTCTACCAAAATTGAAACACTTTTTTGAGACTTTGTGCTCAAACTTGTAAATCATATTTTGTTAAATGAATGAGAAGCAGGTTTATTTCAGACATTGTGTTGAAGTTATCTATGCTATTTAGGAAACAGTTCTTATGTCCTTTTTCCTGGTAATATCTTGTTTATCTAATTTAATAAGCAGAGTGGATGTGTTAATATTATCTAAGGGTGTTTCTAAAAGGTAGAAGAGAGACTTTGGGCTACTTTTACCTTTGCAATCCTTTTATCTTTTGTAGTTTCAGGCGAAGACTTTGTTCTTCATTTCATTCTATGGTTACATTTGTTTCAAATCAGTGAAGGAGGCTATGGAAGACTTTGTGCTTACGTGAGTGTTCTTGTGGACTTTGTTACTTTAGGTGATTTTCTACTTCCCATTTGATACCATTCCTGAAAGAAGAGGAATGTTGTTAGCTAAGGACTAGGATTTCCCTCTTTTGTTCTTTATACATTACCTCTAAGAAAAGAGAGGTAGATGCTATTATACCACCCCATGTGTTATTTTTTGCTTAATTATACATATATATCCAATGTATAAATATTAATAGGGAACCTCCCCTTGATGAGAGGAGAGATTTACCTCATCCAGATCTAGTAAACCCACACTTCTCATGGTGTAAATCTCCCTATGTTGTGGTTGATATACCCATTTTGTCATCAGTTAGTTGACAAAAAAATATTCACCCAACACATTATAAGTTCATAGGAGAGCTAGGTGTGACAAAGATAAACATATAATTTCAAAGTCTCAACCAACTTTAGCAATTTAGGGTGCTTTTGTGTTCAATGCATATCTAGGTATGGTAAGGTTAGGTTGATCTTTTATCAATGTGCCTGGATAGGTACATGACTTACCAAAAAACCATGAAAAGTATTTTCCTTATTTCAATCCTAATAATATTATCATAGCTGAAGAACATGTTAAAAACTTTAAGGCTACTTTGAGGACTTATGAATGTAGTTCATGAATATGTATCATGTAGATTATTTCCATTTACTTTCAAAGATGCTACATATGAATGGTTCATTAACCTACTTGAGAACTACATTATCAGTTGGAATAAATTTAATTATTAATTCATTAACCAATTTAGAAAAATAATTAGTCCTTGTGTCTTATATGAATAGTTTACCATAGTTAAAAGAGATCCCAATGAGCCCATAAGAGCCTTTAATGCTAGATTTTAGAAGATGTTTAGTAGAACCATATCTCCTTATAGAACTAATGAGGCTTTAGCCTTAGATATTTATAAGGATGATTTGGATCCCATGACTTATGCATTTCTTAAAAGGTTTGTTGGAGTCATAAACACCTTAGCATTAGCTTATGCTGAAGCTACAATAATCAATGATCAAATGCAGCCTCAAGGTCAGCTTGAATATGCTATCCCAAATATTAACCCCAAGTTACAAACACTAAGTATCATTCCTAATGATAATCAGATTGTTTCTACCTTAAATTAGACATTGATATTGAACCAATTACCCTTAAGCCATACCCATCCTAGCCAAAATTGGGAATTATTGAACAATGCTACAAATGGGTTTCATCGATAGGGACAAGAGATTTAGTGCCCACTAGTAATAACAATCAAGTTCATGACTTAGAAGCACCAAAGAATGAGAATTAATCCATAATTAAGATGGTTCAAAATTTGAGCACTAATTTCCTTCAATTGTATAAGCAAGTGGGCAATTCTAGGGAAAACTTCAATGAAAACTATGCTTCTCAAAGGTTTAATATACCTACAAATAGGCTTGATGATAAAAATAATAATAGGTCATCTGAGAATGTACATGAAATGAATATTTGTGATATAGGTATAGATGATCATTGTAATTTATTTGAAGCATATCAAAATGAAAAGGATACATCTGAATTTATGTTTAATAAAGACAAGGTTATGGGACATCTGGCTTTGTAAGGACATATAAATCCTCCATGGTATAATATTTTGATTTTCCATTAAAATAAGAAAATGAACTTGAATATGATCTAGAAGAAGGAATATCTATTCAAGATGAGCATCCCCATGAACAAGATCAGATACAAGCTGACCTCACTTCAAAAGATAGTTGTGAGGACAATTCATATGAGGTCATTTGCGTAAATTCAGGATATCCCTAAAGAAGTTGACCAGTGGCAACATTTATACCAAGATTTTTTGAAATAATTTGAGGTATTATAAGACAATAATGTCATTTTGGAGATCCCAAAGCAATATGAGGTGGGGCTTAATCAGATAAAATAGATGCCATTCTCCATAGAAGATGAAGATGAAGCAAGTGCAATAGATCAATAATTTCCATATGACACCTTCAAAAGGTTGGAAGTAGGTGATTAACCTGATTTAAATAACAAGGTTGTAAATAAATCTCATGTATTTTTAGTTGATCATGATGAATATGCCTTTAAATATGAGTTTGATCCTAATGAAGACATCAATCTAAGCATACCAACTAAGTTCATAATCTAACTATTGACCATTTTTACCTCAAGTCAAAATGGGTTAACCTCCCTATAGTCAAAATATTATATAAGAGATTTTTATAATGTCATAAGGTATGTTTTGTTCATTTGATGTTATTTCATATGCCATTATATCTTTGGTCATAGCCTAGCTCAATCCTTTTGTCATTTAGTGTCTTTGGGGTTATTTTAGAGTCATATATGTAAGTGGTAGGTTTTCAAGGATCCAAAAAGGTCTTCATGGTGTCCAAAGAGTCAAGATCATGGAAAGGGTCTAAAAAAGCCTCAAGGATTTCATTCATATCTATAAAAGTTTAGGAATAATCTTTGTGAAGCTAGATCATCATCAAGATGTCATGAAGAACCAAAATGGACCAGTTTCCTTGTGTAATTTATAAATATGCTAAAAAAGCCTCACATGACCATCAGACCATGTACAATAAATATCATTAGTTCCAAGATCATTATCTAAAAGTTTTATATCTTATGAGTCTTTTATCTCAATATCTATGACTTTAAAGTTCATCTTGTTGAGTCTAAGGGGCCAAGCCATCTTGCACATCACATGAAAATGAGTAGAACATATTGTTTGAACATTTTTTTATCTTCACTCAGGAAAGCCACATAAACTAAAGGATTACATAACCATGGATTTATTCATGGAATAAACATGCTCTAAAAATTTCAAGTCTACACAATATTTCTAGCTCAATTTATGGAGTTTCAAAATGGGACCTACAGAGTAAGACGTTCATACAAACATCAACTTCAAAGTACAACCAAAAACCATTTGAGTCTAAAAATTGATGGTCACATGAACATAATTGATGGTATCATATATGTATTATATTATCACATGAATTTCAAACTTAAGACATAACAAATATTCACTATGGTTTAAATTTTATGGATGCACAAACATTAAATATAGTTGCATAGACATCGAATGATAGGCATACAAATGTCAATTTAAAGCTCATGAATTATCCATTAGATTTCAAATAGTGGGTCCCAATAAATATGATAGTTCATACTACATCATACATCTTTATCTGATGCTACATGATGAGTCAAAAGGTCAAGGGGATTTAGAGGTTACCACATGGTGTAAGCATGTGAAGCGATAGACTGATAACATGATCCTGAAATCAATGTGCAATTAACAAGTGGCACAAACATGTTCAAGATGATATAATATCAAAGGATCTTTCTCAATCATACTAATCAATATCAATGGTGTGATATGGGTTAAAAGGTCAAGATATGATAGTAAGGATCCATGGGACCAATAAAAATAGAGACAACTATGCATAATTTGATTAGTCTGAGTCAGTTTTTGATAAGTAAGGTCAAACCAAAGGAAAATTTTTTGAACAAATAAAATAGGTCCTATAAGGTCATCATTCCACCATTAGAGCTTGATCAAACACTAATTTAAAGACACAATAATGTAGCCAAGGTGATCATTAACATAAAGGGACGCCATTAAAGCATAATATGGACTTCTTGTTTGACATTTTATAGCTTACAGGGTTCATTCTGCAATTGTGTTTACCATTCTTAAGGGGATATATGCATATATTAATTATTAGTTCCTAAAATATTATAATGGGACTTTTTAGACCTATTTAGATCAACAAAGGGGGCTATATAGTCTATAGGTCTACATCAACATAGTGAATTTAGGAAAACCAATAGTCTAAGATTGTTTTTCTATCTATGGTGGACTTATGAATATGGGGATGAGTTTGAACATGATCCAATTTTAATAATATTTAGTATTTTAAAGGATTCTTTGAAGGCATACACATAGACCCCAATAGTTCCATCTACAAAAACAACTACATAAAAATGACCATTCTCTCCACTTTTGTATGCCATGACAAACCAGTTAGGAGTAGTTAAAAACAAGACACAATTCTAATAGATGGATCTAATTTTTGTAACTTCATTTATGATAAAAATTAGCTTGGAAAAACTTGATACCACTATTACAACCATCAAGGAGAATCAAGGAATAATGTAACTATGCAATGGACTAAAGTGACCTAGATCAATCAAGAAGATTGAATGAGCATAATTGTAGAAATAGTTGTAACTATGGTTCAAAGGAGGTTGAAATCATTTTATTACCCTTTGGACTTCTCTTTTCCCACTCCTCTCTCAAATTCTATAAGTAGCTACCATTTTTTCATTTTAAAAAAAAAATCCACTCATGTATGGTAAATCCCTATAGGAATGATGTCATATTTTTCCTTTGAACATTAATGTAAATATGATTTTGAGTTATTTAATAATTGTCTAAGTGTGAAAGAGATGTATGGTGATGCAAATTGATAATTCTATATCCTTTCTTACCTTATTCTTTCATGTTTGTGCAAGATTTCCTATTCTAATAGGTCATATGAAGTTTTCTCAAGTATATGACCCTGTATTTTAAGTGTATAATGAACCTTATTTTTTGTAACTAGCCAATGGTTCACTTACCTTGGATAACTCTCATGCATCTAACCTTCATATTGAAATACTCATCTTAGAATCCATAGAACTTAGAAGTTAGTTTATGTGCCTTTATTCTTAGTGAAGGAAAGTATGATGGTCATATGGAAAACTTATTGGTGTATCACCCCCTTAGATTAGGTTCATTTCATGCAAATTTATAACACTTTTCCCCATAAGCAACTAATTAAGTAGGTGTGAGAATTTAAAGATACATTCAGGGAGATAAACCTTAAATATAGAGGCTCAATTCCATTATAGGTACACCCACATACCTGTAAGTGTTCCCATGTTTCACAAATCTCAAAGAGGATCGAACAACTTCTTCTAAGGTGTAAGATTTGGTGACAACACCAATCATATAATGTGAATGGTAAAAATCATGATTAGTCTTTGAATGAACCAAAGTTAGATTTTTTTATGAAAGAAATAAGAATTTGGGAAGAAGATGATTAGATATTAGATCCATATCTTCAATCCATTTACTTTAGAATGGAGGTGGGAAGCCAAGCTACATCATACAGAAGACACAAGCATATAAGTACTCCTATCCATAAAAAGAGGCCATGAAATGGAAACAATTATGTTTCAATGTTATATGGTAGGATAAATAGCTTTGAATTTGATCCTGGAGGTAAGTTATTTATGAATTTAGTAAAAGGATTAGATTAGTTTCTTTCCTATTCCTTTCCTTCTTGTCCCTTATTTGTAAGTAGTGTTTGTAAATATTTCTTTGCTTGTTGTTTGTTTGGTGTGTTTTATTTTTGTGATTTTTTTTCCTTACTTTCAATAAGTCATCTTGGATATCCCTTAGCTCAAATTTCACCTAATTTATCAAGAACTTCACAATTCATAAATATACGTATGACTTCTCAACATTGGTTAATCATAGATTCTATAAATTTAAACTTGATGTTATGATTTGGTGAAATTGGTAAAGATTGATATCTAGGTTAATTGTTCTTTAAAATATTAAACCTTGTTCTAATCTGAATTTGGTTTTAATACGGATTGCACTTGTTGGTGAAATTTTGAATTATTGATCATGTTTGCATTTAATAAACATTATTGCTTAGGATAATGTTTAAAACCAAGGATGATTGTATGAAGATCAAACACTTGACCAAATACAAAAATTTGGCTAACCTAGTTTCAAAACTTTGCTAGAAAGTCAAAATGACTTGAAAAATCAAAAAATATAATAACCTTATTGAAAAGTTCAAGAGCTTTCTAAACAAAGGTGATTCTTGTAAACTCCACCAAGGCTATAGATGCCTGACCATGAGTGGATCAAGGCCTTGAATAGAGCCAAAGGCATATTTATCAGGGCTATAGATACTTGGATGGTAGTAGAGAAATGCCCAAGCCTTCCCTAAACTAAAGCATGATCCTCAATGCACATCCAAATATGCTATAAGTCAGTGTGAATAGTTGAAGTCATGAAATTTGGAAGTTATTCTCTAAATCCTATGGCAAACAATAAGTGGAATCAAATCAAACACACCATACATGACTTTTTATGTTTGGGCATAGTTCTACATATTTAAGACTTATTTTAATTATGAGTTGATCTTAATAATGGTACTTGATCATATGGGATGATTTGTTTGGCTATTGGTTTAAACCAAGAGTATCTAAATTATAAAATATTTCTATATTTCCCGCAAAAGTCACCATTTATTGAGGCCAACATACCCCCATTTCTAAAAATGGGGATCCTTGATTCAAACTATGAAAATTTGTGCTTTAAATCAAAAATTCATATAACTAGAGTACCATTAGAGTGTTTTTCACATTATATTTATTTGAAGATCATCCACACCATGGTTGGATTGGAATATTTACACATGATTCTGGTTTGATCTTGTCTAAATTTACTAACATTGGATCTTTATGTTTTAGGTTACAAGATTAATGGAGTATCAATTGAACCAAAAATGTCCATGATTTCTTATTTTGATTATAATTTGGCCCTCTGATTGATCTTTGATTTTTAATTAATAAATTGAATTCATGTTTAGATACACAAAAAAACCTTAGTCTAATTAGTTATTCTAAGTTCCTTAGAATTCAAATTTATGTGGGGTCATTTTATCTAAATTTACATGGGAAAAATTACTATATGTTTAACATATATTAAGATGTTAGCCTAAATTTTTTATCATGTTTATCAACATGACCAAAAAATTAGTCCAAAAGGTTCATACTAAGTTCTATATTTCCTGAAGCCCCTAGGTCTAGTATGTTATTCACATGGACTAAACTAAGTGGAATTCTTTTATTATATATTTTAAACTTAGATTAAGAATTTATTCTAAGGTTTTTATCATATTTATTAACATGAATAAAACCTAAGGCTAAAATTATATCCTAAGTTCTATGTCTCTCAGGACTTTATTAAGTTTATTTTATGCACACAAAAATGGACAAACCCAAATGTGATAGGTGGCAAGATTTTGGGGGATTAAAAAGATATCAACAACGAATGGGAAATGAGAATAAGTTAATAAGTCAAGTTTTAGATCAATGTTTCATGTTAACTCGAGCACTGAAGATCCAATGGAGAATAAGGGTTTGAAATGTCAAATGGTTCTAAGATGAATACGAGGGTGAAAAGTGTCACCATCTTGATGGGTAGACCAAAGATCCAATGGATAGTGTGAGTCAACATGTCAAATATATTGAGAATAAATACAAGAGTGACAAGTGTCATGATATCAGATAATGATTTTATAGATCGATGGCCCATGCTCAAGCTTATATATAAAGGAATAAATTGATGGTTCACCATCGATCATGCATCCAAAAATTGATAATATGAATAAATATAGAATTTTTAGAGAGATATTAGATTAAGTTTGAAGATTCCACATGGTGTGATGGTGCCTAAGTGATGAAAAGATCTCAAAGATCCTATAGAGCTACCAAGTGACATGCTCACATTCAATCATGTAGAAATAGATCGATGGTGCATATTTAATTTGAGTTCAAGATTGCATGAAATAATGACATGTGTTTAGAAGCATCAAAAGGTAATTTTTTTAAATAAATGAGAAAGACTCAGTAGCTATAGGGAGATGCATTAGCCTTAGGGTCTTAAAGTTAAGTTAGATAATGAATATTCCTTTGGTAACTAACCTTATTTAATATTTTGAAAAGGAATATTCTTTTGTAAAGGCATGTACAACTTATAAAGAATGTGGCTTATTAGTTTTAGTTAAAGATGGTCATTGGTCCTAAATCATTTTTAAATGGATACTTGTCTATGACACTTGTCTAGTTACAAGTTGGCACTTGTCCAATTGCATGTTTAGAAGGAATGACTGACATATCTCATGAATTATCTATACAAAGAAAGTATTGACAATTGTGAATGAGAGGGAGTTATTAGGGCCAAAATTATTTTGTAAACTTGGAACAAATAGTACAAGAAAATAATTCTACAAAGTTTGTCTGATATTTATTTGTATGTTTTCTATCATGACTGCTTCCTTAGTTATCTAGTTTGATATTCATATTTGAATTATTTTTATGGATTATAGATGTGATAATATTAATGAAAAGTTTTTAACTTATGCTTATGTTAGGTTGATTTAAGGATTATATATTTAGTTCATTTCCTTTTCTTTACTTACATATGTGTCAGTGCTAGTTTTTGTAGAAGTAAATCTTCAAATTAAATCTAGTCTCTGATTTGCATTATCTCACTTTTCCTTAGACCCTCACCTGGTATGTAATAAGATTTGTGTGTATGTAATTTTATCTTATATATTAGTTAAATTCATGTTTGGATGAAATTAAAACTTGTCATAATGTCTGGGTTGAAGATCAAAAACACCTTCTTTCTACCTTACCCTTCCTTTTGCTCCTTTTTTGACCAGATCACTTTAGTTTAGCTTGTCACTTTAAATATCCATATTAGCTTAGGGTTTAAAATTTAGGGTTTTGGAATCATTAATTGAACTTAGTTTAGATCAATTTCATCTTCACAAATATTTAGGTCCATGGTTTCTCCCAAAAACCATTTACATGTTCATTTTGTGAAACAATCATATAACTTCGTCACTACTCTACCATAAATCTCAAGATCACAACTAGTAACTAATGCAATGGATTATTTTAATCCATAAATGAGAAGTGTTTATTAAACACTATATGAGCCTAATGATACATCTAGGTGCATCAACATATAGGTATTGAAAACTTTGAGGTTTCAAGGCTTGGATCCTCAAATATCAAGGTAAAGCTATATGATCGAATGCTTTTCTATAAATATTTATTGATATTTATTGTATTTGAACCTTATGAATCCATATTTTAAGATCCTTTTATCTCATTACCCATTTTTCATCTTGGATTTGCCTAGGAATCAAACCAAATCCTGATATGAACCTAGGGTCCCTTTAACATCCTTAAAAACCCATAGAAAGGATAGAGTAGATAATGGTAGATGTAAGAAGTTTATGACTCAACCAAATTATCCATATAATTAAAATTTTCAGCCCCTCTTTCTAGTCATGGCATGGTTATGTGGCTCATCCATCAATGTCTCTTGAGCTATGTATGATTTGCCAAGGAATTAAGAGAAGTATTTGCCTTTCTTTAACTGCACCAGTAGAGTGACTAATGAAGAACACATAATGTCCTTTAAGGCATATTTGAGGCTGATTAATATGATTCGTGAGAATTTGTATTACCATTTATTTCCTTTTACATTCTAGGATGCCATTTATGATTGGTTCCTCAACTTTATCAAAGATTCCATCATGGGATGGGGTTAGTTCAATGACACTTTTATTGGCCAATTTGGTAGGGTAGTAATATTGGGAGTTGTGTACCAATAGTTTACCACCCTTAAAATGGACATAAAGGAGCCAATGAAAACATTCAACACTAGGTTCCAAAATATGTATACCCTGACATCCCCACCATATAAGTTGGTAGATGAATTGTCTTTGAAAATATACAAGAATGCTTTGGACCCAATGACAATTGTCTTCCTAAGGAGACCTTAAATATTGACATGTTTCCTTTAGCATATGATAAGGCCATTCATATTGATGAGAAAATGCACCTGTAGAGGCATCTTGCCTTTATTATACCAAACATTGATCCAATGATACCTGTTCTAAATGTCATCCCCAACATGAATCATAATCACCCTAGATTGAACCAATTATGTGTAATCAACCAATTACCTTTGAGCCATGCTACACCCAACCAAAAACTAATATTATTCAACCAAACAAGTTTTAGAGTACATTCTTAGAATAACACTAGTCAAATAATGGTTCTCATGAATAACACCAATATTCAAAAAGCAACCCAAAATAAAATCTTAGAGCCTCCAAAGGGAGAATTAGACTCAATAAAAAGAAATATTTAGAAAATCACTAATTATTTCTTGGATCTCAAGAAATAGATGAGGAATAATGGTGAGAGTTCCAATAAAAAATAACTTCCAAAGATATAACAGACCTTTCAATAGGCCTAACAATAATAGTGAGTCCCCTTTGAGCAAATTGCCTGATATCAACATTTATGACATGGCCTTACCCAACTGGTGTCAAATGAATAATATATATAGACTTGGAGAGTTAGATTGTTTTGAGTTCTACCATGATTTTAAATCCATCTAAAGCCAAAAGACGGGTTCAAGATGAATCCCACTAATCAACACAATGCTAAGAGATATAATAATAACAATGATGCCTTTAGGGCCTCATAAAATATCTTTATGGTTGAGACATATGACTTTCCTAGTCAAGATGAAGTAGAGTCTGAAGATAATGTTGAAGATATACATGCTTTTCAAAAATACCAAAGGAGTGAGTATGCATTGAGAAGTAAAGGTCTGAACCCACCTTTGATGGCTTCCACCCCACCTAATAAACTAGATACACCTCCTAGTGGTAGGATAGATAATGATCCTCCACACCCTAAATGTAAAGAGAGTTATCCAACAATAAAATGTCCCTACACAACATTAATAGGTAGATATGATATAGTGGAAGATATGAAGAAGATCAAGGCAAACATAAAATTGCATGGACTCACACAAATCACTGAATAACATGTTTTGTTATTGATGTCATTAAATGAAAATCCTAGCTCTAGCAAAGCTAAAGCAACTTATGTAAATGTGGTAATGTATAAAATCAATTATGAAGTTTCACCATTTTTGTTGACTATAGGAATATTTGGTAAAATTCTTCATAATTTCTTGCTTGATTCTGGTACTTCAACTAACATTATGCCTTTAAGAATTTATGAAAAACTAGGGTTAAACCCATTCAAATATAAGAAGGTGGCGGTGCAGTTCAATAAGTCAAGAGTGAAGGTGGTAAGATAATTGTTGAATATTCATATGTATCTCACCCATGATCCCTAAATCTAATACTTCATTGACATACTTGAGGCTTATGGATTGTTACTAAGTCATGATTAGACTAAATCCTTAAATAGATATATGTCCACTAATTATTCCCACATGTGGCTACCCTAGTATGGGATTCTTAATCAAATTAGGATTGATCAGGAGCCCAAGATGAAATTCACAATTATCTAATATAATTCCAAAAATAAAAAGGTAAACTACCAATCTTTTGACTTAGGTGTTTACACTTTGGAAACCATTAACGTTGTTATAGACAATGAGGTGAAGGAAGAAATCAAAGGACCCTAGGCATTGCACTTTGATGGTACATAAGCTAAGCAAGGTTATGGCATTAGAATTATTCTAATGAATCTTGAAGGAAAACAATATCTTACTTATTATAGATTATAGTTCTCTTGCACTAGTAATTTAGTAGAATATGAAGCTCTTATTTTAGGACTTTAATTTGCAATCAAGCATAAGTCAAAAGTAAATTTAGTCTATGGTGATTTTGAATTAGTTTTCAATTAGGTTAGGAGTAGATATCAATGTAAGATTTATTATTTAAGAAAGTATAAATTTAGATCTTGGTATTTAATTGAGTATTTTGACTCATTTAATATTGTTTCCTTGCCTAGGGAGTAAAACCAATTGACAAATTATCTAGCATTAGAAACAATAAAATTATTTCCTCCATAACCTTTTAAATTGTAGGAGTTTACTATGGAGATAATTTTATGCCCCTCTATGCTAAACAAAAACAATCACTTTCAAGTTTGTGATGATGATCAATAGATAATCTACTTCATATGTAGTGCTAACATAGTCAAGTC
Organism: Torreya grandis; assembly: GCA_037957365.1. Classification (NCBI taxonomy): domain Eukaryota; kingdom Viridiplantae; phylum Streptophyta; class Pinopsida; order Cupressales; family Taxaceae; genus Torreya; species Torreya grandis. Next base: position 1,027,041 of record JARHVA010003471.1, on the reverse strand, counting down.
ACACATCATTGATGAACAAGATGAAATTTTTATACAAAGTTTAAAGGACAATGAAGATAGAGTGATCCAACATAAAGAGAACCAAATCCCCAAAGGCATGATCTCCTTGGAAAAGATGTTTGATCTAGACAAAAAAGGACTGAAGATAAATAGTCCAAGGTGAATAAGAAGAATTACAAAGAAGTTAACTTTGGAAACCATGAGAATGATCAAAGTGTCAACATCATTTTATTTTTCACTGATGAAGAGCTAAGAGAAGCCACTACACTTCTAACCAAATTCAAAGATGTCACTGCTTGGTCATAAGATTACCTCAAAATATTTGATACTAGTGTGATTACTCACACTATCCCCTTGAAATATGCTTGTAAACCCTTTAGGAAAAGATAGAGATTAGTAAATCTAGTGTTGAAACCACTAATTTACAAAGAAGTGAAGAAATTTCTAGATGTAAGGATAATCTTCTCCATATGGAACTTGACATGGGTTTCTAATCTTGTGGTAGTTTGAAATAAGAATGGAGAAATCAAACTCTATGTCAATTTTAGAAACTTAAATAGATCCTCAGAGAAGGATAATTATCCTTTGCCATCTTTATATGAGGTCATTCAATTAGTGAGTGGGTCTGAAATGATGTCATTCCTTGATAGTTTTTAAGGCTACAACCAAGTCCTAGTGAATAAGAAAGAAAAAATAAAAAATGCCTTCACCACCAAGTGGGGAAAGTTTTCATACAAATGAATGCCATTTTGATTGATCAATGTAGGAGTAAATTTAAAACAAGTAATGGACCATGAATTCCATGGATTAATTGGTAGTGCATCATTATATACATGGATGATCTAATAATTTTCTCTAAAAATAGGGGATATCACATTATGCATTTAAAACAAGTGCTGGAGAAGTGCAAAAGGTATGTCATTTATTTAAACCCCAAGAAAAGTATCTTCTATGTAGCTAAAGGCAAACTTATAGGACATATAATCACCTAGGAAGGTATGAACATTGACCCTAATAGGATAAATAAAATTTCAAAGGTATAAGTTCCTAATAGTAAAAAATAGTTGAAATATTTCTTTAGAAAAATCAATTTTGTAAAAAAAAAATAAATCTTTAGTTTTGCATAGATTGTAACGCCACTCAATTCCATGCTAAAGAAAGATGCTAAGATAGAATGGAATAATAAAGCAAAGAAGGCCTTTCAAGATATTAAGGATGCTATTTTTCAAGATCATGTTTTGATAAGTCTTAATTTTAGTCAAGATTTATATCTATAGTCTTTTGCTTCTGATCACACTATTGTTGCGGTCTTAACATAGAAAGAGGATGAGAAAGAGCACCCCATAGCCTTCATGATCACTGAATTGAAGAACATGAAGCTGAACTATCCTAATCTAGATAAGCAAGCCTATGTACTGGTAAAGGTTATCAAAAAATTTAGACACTACATCTTGAGAAATATGACATATGCCATAGTGTATGATCTAGCTGTTAAGATGATGCTAGGACAAAATGAACATGGATGATGAATAGGGAAGTGGATGACCAAACTCTAATAATATGACTTAAAAATAAATTTTGCTAAGTTGGTTAGAGGTCAAGGCCTCATACAACTTATTACAAACATTGATCTTCATATTGATGTTTTACAGGTTGAAGCAAGTCAGGTGTTTTGTGGTGACTTGTATAAGGATATTATCCACTATTTACTACATGGGGCATGTATCCCATACCTTAAAAGGAAGTAAAAAAGGGCCCTTAGGTTGAGATCATCTCATTTTATGATAAAAAAGGAGTTATCTGTAGAAATAACTATGGAAGAATCAATATAAGTTGTGTTTCTAGAATTGAAGCCATGTAAATCATGGACAATTTAGATGATAAATTGGGAAGCAAACATCCTTCAGGACATACCACTACACATAAGATATTAAGAGCTAGCTATTATTAGCCAACCATATTCAAATATGCCCATGCTCATGTGTGAACATGTCATCAATGCCAAGTATTTGATCAATGAGAGACAAAGGCAACCATGTCTTTATAGTAGGTAATTAAATTGAAGCCATTTGCATAATGGGGCCTTGACATCATAAGATTTATCAATCTTAACTCCTTGATGGGACATAAATTTATACTCACTTCCAAAGAGTATAACACTAGATGGATTGAAGTAGTAGACACCAAAAATAGTAGATTAATCAATGTCATGAAGTTCATAAAATATAATGTCATCACTTAGTTTGGAACACCCATGTCTTTAGTATGTGATAATAGCCTAGACTTTGCATCAGCTAAATTCACTGAATGGGTGTATGACAATTAGATAATCATCAAGTCTACTTAAAACTAGTATCCTCAAGGTAATGGAGTTGTTGATTCCACCAACAAAAAATTGATGAATGCCATCAAGAAATCTATAGAAAATAAACCATAAGAATGGTAGTCCCTGCTAAGATATGCTTTATGGGCATATAGAACTAGATACAAGTAGGTATTCAAAGCATCCCCATTCTTACTAGTCTATGAGAAACAACCTATTTTTCCTATCATCCTAAATCCTACCACCTATGAGATCATGGATAAGTACATGGAAGATGATGAAAGAGTGTAATCCTAGATACTAAACATCATCCAAATGGAAGATGCTAGAGATTAAGCATTGAAGAATTTTAGCAAGCATCAGGATGTTGTTAAGAGGTGGTTAAACAAGTGAGCCAAATTTAAAGTGTTCCACATATCAGACTTGGTCCTACTATGGGACAAGGCCCACAAAAATAATGGAAAACACGACAATTTCACTCCTCTCTAGATTAGACCATTCAATGGCATAAATAATAGGTGAAGATGCATTCAGGCTCAAAGACCTATAAGGGAATGACTTAGCCTTGTTAGTCAATGGGTAGTATATAAAACATTATTTCTCTAAAGCTCTATCACAAATTCTAGATGGATAGTAAGCTTGTTTATAATTAGAGTAGGTAAGATTAGACTAGTTTCCTTTCTTACTTTGCTTTTCTATTTTTTTATTTCTCACTTTCCTACTTTGCTTTCTTATTGTTTTCTTTCTTGATTTCCATTTACTTTTTGTTGTGTGTTTTATCTTGGTAATAAGTCCTTTGGATAAGAATTAATTGGCTCAATTTGTGTTAATATGATCTTTAAAATAGGAATAATGGATTGTTTTTCTAAACATTAGTGACCCAAAGTTTTGAAACCTTTAACAATGTTCCAATTTAATAAAGCTAGGCGGGGTTAATTAGGAGTTATTTTCTCATGAAATCTTAAGTCATTTTTAAAAATGTACTATAGTTTAGATGACTAAACATTTGATTAAGCTAAAGTTTGAATCTATTTAGACCATCATATTGTCACTCAAATTCACCAAATAAAATTCTAGGGTAGGACTTGATACCCAAAAGTGAATAACATCCAAACTATATCTTGACAAAATCCTTAGACTTGGCTAATTATAGTTCCCAACTTTTATAGTTTATGAATAAAAGTATTAAAAAAATAATAATAATGATACACTAATGAATTAAAATCAAAAACTAATTTAAACTCTATGATTGGTGATTTAGGCAACCTCTATTGGGGTTATGGATGCCTGATTGGTAGTAGAGCAAGGCCCAAAGTGGAACCAAAGGTATATTTATTAGGGCTATGGATGCCTAATTAGTATTAGAGCAAGGCCTAAAGTGGAACCAAATGTATATTTATTATGGCTATATATGCCTAACTGACATCATAGCAATGCCTAAGCCACCCCTAACTAAGCAAAACATTATTAAATAAAATCTAAAGAATGCTTAAGTCAATTCATGTTTGATATCTTGAAGTTCGAAAGTTATCATTTCTAAACCCAATGGAAATGGTTAAGTAACCTCAAAGGATACATATTATGATTTTATATAAAGTTTAAACTCTATTTATAGCTTGTGGGATTTCATTAGTTCTAAAAAATAGATTTGATACTTATTAAAAATCACAATGAGATAACTAGATTTTGATTCATCTTTGAACAAAATATTTGGATTCTAAATTTTATAATATTTCCCCATAAACATGACAATTTTTTGATAATAAAATACCCTTAATCCTATAATGGGCACCCTCCTTTCTTCAAATTTCAAAAGGCCTAAGATGCTAATCTTACTAAAATCATTTGGCTGCATATGGATTTATTTTATTTTACCAATGCTTGTGCTTCTACAGTTTTTGGTTAATTATTTATTTTTAAATATAGATTAATACTTATAATATTTGATTTATTATAATTTCATCAAGTTTTATTCAAATAATGAATAATTAACCATGAATTGATTCAATAATATGCAGACAAGATTTTACCAAGGAAGTGTGACCCAAATTTCTAATCAGCATGAATGTAATAAGATTCTCTAACTTTACTAAACTAGTTTTATGTTGTGTTTAAAGAATTTACTTGTATATTTTTGCTTCAAAAGTTGTTTAAATTTGCTTTAAGATGGGATTGGATATTTTTATAAATCTAACTTAGTTTCTCACTCGACCTCATAGGATGTTAATTTAAAATTGTAGTTTGTGATACCTTATGGGATGTTAAAGTTTGAATTATGACTCAAAAGGATAGGTGTCAACCTAATTAGGCTTCATGATCCCTTGGATATTCATCAATCCCTATGCAAGACACTTGGAGTAAATCTACCAATACTATGAGCCACGTGGCACCATATGAAGAGATCATGAGAAGACTAGCCATTGGAATTCAAATCCCAAGGCTACATGTCAAGATATTAACCTCCATGAGTAAGCCCAATAAATTTGATCCACCATGCATACCCATGCATCTAATTACAATCCAAAATCCTATGAATTGCCACCATGTATCTCAAGCATAACCAACCAAAATTGAGTAGCCTTTTAAAGTGACATGTGTCCCTTGAGGTTCATCCAAGATTGACATGTGTTCACACCATGCCACATCCATCTAAAGCTCATAAGATCTCATAAGAAAGACACCTGGGAGAACTCAAACCACCTGATCAAGGCTTGATGGTATATAACTATCGAAGGCACCTTATAAGAGTGACACCTAGTAGAATAATGAACAAAAGCCTATGATAATGATGCATGACCCCTTTAGACCCACATGATGATTCCACATGTCATTCTTGTTAATCTACATCCTAAGATCCATGAGATCACCTCCAAGAGAGACATGTGTCTCCACCTAAGCCACATGATTAACAACAAGTTATCGATTGTTAGATAGAATCCTTTTAAAGGTGACACCTATTAGGAAATGATCAAAAGCCTTATAAAGATTACACTTGACAAATTAAAGCCATGATTACCTGTTAGAGAGTCACCTAGTGAAGAAAAACCTTGATTACTTGTGAAAGTGATGTGTGGTACTCCCATGACCAATCAAAAATAAAAGGCCATCAAGAGATCACCATGAATTTAAAGATGTCATGTGTTATGATACACATGATTCATCATACTATTTTGAATTTATAGAGTTCATGAGGTAATCAAAACATGCCATGTGTCCAAACATCAAATTGACTAAGCAACTTAGTCACATTTAGACCCCATGAGTTCTTAGCTAGATCCAAAGTGGCATGTCATGTGTAAAAAGGTGGTAATATTTAACTTTAAAGATGAAATTTATGGTAGATCAAATTCAAATTATAACTAAAATTAAATTATAATGTAATTAAATTCGAAAATCAATAGTTCAAAGTGTTTTGAATGCAAATTTGCCAAGCTCACCATTAATATGGCACAAACCAGGATCACCATCAACCTTGAATTAATTATGGTAATATTTAAAAAGGATACTAAACTTAGTTATTGTTACCGACATTTTCATTTGAAACTATACTCATTTTCCCTCTCTGTTATCTATGATCTCCTAGTATGATAAAGCTCAAGCTATTCATAGATTACACCCTGATCACCATTGTTGGAGCTTGAAAGTAATAAAGAGATACAAAAAGATGTTGGATATTACCTATAATATTGTAAATATGGAACATGTATGTCCCTCTACCCTAGGTAAGAGCATTTCCTTTGAAAATGATGACTTCTTATTCCAATAAGGTAATTTTGTCATTTTCAAAGACACAAAATTCATCCCTGAGGCCATAAACTCAGGGGAGATGCATTAAAAAAACATTTAATTCAATGTATAAGTAGATAGGGTAGTTGATAATGCTAATACAATGCCTCATATAATCCAATTGGCTTCAAACATTCTCACAATCAATGTTTCTAGTCTTCACAAGGCCACAACTAAGCTAGAGGTCATGTCATGCACTAACCTAGTCTATGGTATCTTTGGAAGAATGAGATGTGAAGATGGGTTTAAAAAAAAACTAAGGGATATCAATTGAATTCATAGTAGGTCCAATATTTGAAAAATATCATGACCTTATTTCCTTATAATTAGACTATAACCATATCAAAATTGACAAATAGTACGAGGTGCACTCACTAGAGAAGGTCTTGGAATCATGGGAAACCAACCCAACTAGAGTTATCTTCATGGATTACCAATGGAATATACCTATTCAAAAATTATAAAATGGATTTAGAATTGGATTGGTCCTACTAAAAATAACATTTGGTAACCCACACATTGGGTATGTGGATATAAGAACTATCATGTTGCTACAAATAATCTTGGAGGATCAAAAGATTATATCACTAGGGGATATCATTAGAAAAAACTTGATATACATGATGAATGACACTTATAATAATGGTGATCCATTATTCATGATGAGCTACCTATTAGAAAATATATATGTAACTACCTAACTAAGCCTAAACTATGGTCTCTTGAGTGGCAAGAGGTTGTACCCCAATGATTCTCTACAATGCACATTCACCACTTCAGGCTCAATATAAAGGTGATTATAGAATATTTATACCTAATTATTTATAATTCAATCACTGAGTGTGAAAATCTAAGGGTTACCTTAGAGGTTAGACAAACTCTAAGGGACATGGGTAGCTATTGGCTATACCTAGATTATGCAGTGATTAGAGTAGAGGGAGTGATGGTAGATCCTCTCACATTTCCAAGATATGTGCATATGAAGCTGGCCAAGGAAGAGATGGATTATCAAATGCTACATGGAGTTGATGGCATCTTCAAAAACAAGAAGATAGTCCCCCATAAGACTCCTTACAATCTAGGGAGGACTAAGTTCAGAAAACGGTATGATATCATTATGGCTTCAAGGCATAGGGACTCATACCTATCACCTAAGGATGATTTAAAACCTAGGGACCCAAAAAATGTCATTACAAATCACCTCTTCAAGTTCAAGAAATAAGTGGTGATGGAGTATAAGCACCAAGAAGAGGTACATGAATGGATATATAGAGTCACCATGAATGATGAGGTAGTCCTCAAGAATGCATCTAAAAAGAACATAAAGCTTGAAATGAGGCTTGATAGAGAGAATAAGAAGGAAGATATTAGATCAAATAGACCCTATTGCAATTGACCTTGGTGAATTGAAACAAGGCATCAAACTCTCTATGGAAGAGTTATAGGTATTGGCTAGGAGGAATATAGAAAAGGTTTACAAAATAAAGGAGCGCAAGACTACTATGAGAGGAGTAGCTCCTCCTCCATTAGCTTCTCAAGCATATATGGAGGATGCAAGCACACAATAGTCTCCCACTATAAATACTTAACCATTTCCTTCTTCCCTAATTAAAACTACTTCTACTTCTACTTCCACTTCCATGTTTTATCTCCCCACTATTACCCCTCCATTGGATTCATTATCTTCAACTACTCCAACAACCTCTACCTAGTCCTCAATTGACACTAGCATGAGCCAAGCTAGTGCTTCCTTCAAATTCACCTTCCCCTAGTTTATTTTTCATGCCACTACACATATGGCTTCTTCCTAGGTAACCACAATGAGTGCCTCACTTTCATTAGTTCTCTTACACCTATAAAGACATTGAAGCCCATCTCAAGGATGTTCACCTTTTAAAATCCACTCAATATTAACATAGCTACTAAAGTGTGCCTTAATATTTTCCTTCATTCATTATTGACATTGACCCTACAAAATCTCTATTTAACACACTTGGGAACCTAGACCTAATAAAATTATACATCCCTGCTTTATTTTTTGCCTCATCCCCAACCCAGTCACCTCTATTCTAGCTACCTCTCACATAACCAAAAACTAATGCTACCCCAAATTAGATCATAGATATCATACAAGAAATAAGGCAAGAGAGACCTCAAGTAGTCATCTTCGATCCTCAAGTTAGGATGAGGTTTGATGCTTCCATAGGCATGATGAAGAGGGTGGCTATAAGGCAAGTTGAGAAGCCATAGTCAAGCTCAACTATGGTCTATGAGAGTGGAGAGTACCTCTTCACTTTTACAACAAAGAGGAAGGTTGGCCCTAGAGAGGTGAATGAATATGTAAAGTACCCTATATCCATAGTTAAATCCCAAACATAGTCCATAATTACCTTTATGAAGGGGATGCAGGAGGAGTTCTAAAGGTTGAAGGAGCAAACATTTCCAATAATGATAGACAACACTATAATTCAAATAATAAATATTGTTATCAATGTATTCAACTTGTATAAACTCATGAAGAGGAGGTAGGAAGATGGGGTATTGTAATCTAAGGTGGTCATTAAACTTAACCAAAATATTTCACTCTATTATGCCAAGTTGGAAAACTTGGATAGAGTTGTAAGAATCAATAATTTACTGGACCTTAAGGTTTTTCCACTTAAGGATATCATTCCTACATAAACCATCCTGATGAACATGATAAAAATATTAAAGAGATGGCTAGATCAGGTTAAGGATGCAACTACATCCTTAGATAAAATTGAATTCAAGATTGCCTTGCTATTGAAGGATGCTATGGTCACTAGGGTGACTAAACCTAATGTCACCTTCATGGATGATCAAGATTTCATAGACCATATGAATGTGTTTATGTTTAAATTCTATAAATATGTATCCATTATAAATACTACTACCTAGGTGATAAATATTGTGGCATTTGCCAATAAAAGGATGGAAAAGGCAAATACAATTAAAGAAACACTAAGGAAAATACTTTCAAAATAGTGAAAACTCATCCAAGAGATAACTGATGTATTTTGGCCGATGATCCTGGACTTCACTGAAATTGATCAACATTACTTGGCATATGTATAGGTCTAGACAAAGGAATAAGTGGAGAAGAAATATAGGCAACAATAGTAAGCCAACCAACAACCTCCTCTAGGACCTTATGGAATATTACATTATGTTTTGTAAATTTGAATTAAGAAAAATCCGTTGTAATTCATAACATTGTATCCACTTGGCTATATTTGGGCACCTTTCATGGGACCACTTAAACTTATGTAGGTAGTTTTGAAGCCTATAAATATGGGTTTCCCCTCATTTGTAATAAAAAATAGTTATGATAGAATTAATACAAAAGAGCTAAAGAATTTGAGAGATTGTCTGAAGTGCTTAATAATGTATTTATGTAGTTTTTGTTTATCATGCTTTTATATAGTTAATGATTTCTTTTCTGGTAGCTAATTTGGTAATAATAGATGGTATATGCATCTGTTAGCTTGGGTTTAACACTAGGCTAATAATTTTGCTAGTATACATGCCCTATTTTCATCTCATTTACAACTAAATGTGCTATGCAATTTACTATGAATGACTAATCTTTATGTAACATATGATTACATATATATGCATTTCTTTTCCTTTGAATCTTTAATTGCATTTATTTAGCTTTGAGCATTATGCTAGAGTTAGTAAATTCTAGTTTTATGTGTTGTTGTCATAGAAGTTATAAGAACAACTACTTTTTATCATCTTAAGCAAATTCCATTTTCTACGTTACCTTACCTAACCTTGGATCTACCCATGACTCACTTTAGCTTAGTTCATGCTATAAATATCCATTGTTTATTTATATTCTGGGCAATAATTGGTAAAGAGTGAAACAATTTCACAAAGATTAGCAAGAAGAAGTGTCAATGTATAAATATTTGATGTTCCTACAGTAGGTTTTAATTGTAGACTTCTAAGTGGTGACCATATCTATGCTCTTTGTGTTATTTATAGTGGTAATTCTATTAACAACTCAAGCCCTGAGTCTTCTATGACTCAAAATAGAGTTTCTTACTTTCCCCCTATTCCCTAATGACATAGGGAACACATTAAGTACATCAACAAGATGTTCTACCTCTATATCTTAGCTTCACCATAGCTCTAAAACTTTGTGCCCACACTTAAGAAGCTAGGGTCACATTCTATTAAACCCCAAACTATTGAGTAACTCAATCATACTAAAAATTATTATAGACATTCTATCATATAACATGATACCAATAATTCACTTGAATCTGGCATAGTTGTGAGCCTCATTAGGACACCCAATAAATCCCTTATATGGTTTAAAACTAATATAATCAATAGTCAATTCATCAATTAATCTCTTAAAACACATGATGCTCTAATTTTTCACCTTTCCTCTACTAACCCATCTTTGTGCAAATATTTATGGGTGTACCCAAGCAAAATGAGGCATCCCAACTAATCAAGTGATTACAATATGCTCATAGGTCCAACAATGCAGAAGTGTGGTGACCTAATCCCTCTAGTGAACTCCTCCCACATAAGTTGGTATAAATCATGATAAAATGTGCCAACATGGTATAAACCTAGGAATAAGTTATACCATGCTCTTATATATGCTAAATGATGGCATGAATATTATATGAATTATAGACACCTCTACCATCAAAAATTAAAAAAAATGCCAATAAAATATTAATAAAATTATATACACACATAATACAATATATAAAATTTTAGACAATACAACATCTAAATCCCCACCTTGATGACAATGTACATATGGTCTTCCATTTAAATATATATATGTAAGATCCTTAGGTCCGGACCTCATAAAAACATAAAATAAAGATATATTACTAGTAAATAGAAATCTTGTATCCTCCATACATACTCTAAGGTCATTGTCATCACCCTAGTGGGAAACCATAAAGTGCAAGTGTCACCATCCCATTGCACAACATATACAATCATCATGTCAATATTATAGGGCATAAAATCCAACCAATCCATGTAAATAAGGCCTAATATCTCAAATATATACCCCTCATCATCTAATATGGGTAGGGAATAAACCATCTCTATCATCCAACTTATTTAAAACTCTCTACAACAAATATCCTACTACATAGAATAAAGAACAAAGTTTTACATTAGAATCACCAAAATATAAGCCTAAAAGTGTCAACATTTAATACATAATAGCATATTTAGAAATTAAATAAAAAATGGATATAACCTCAGCCCATTAAGGATGGGGCAACACCTAAAAAACTAGAAATTAAAATTCAAATAAAATTAAATGTATTCAATCTATAGAAAATTTTCAAAAAATGTGAGGAATATATTTTGGTTCTTACCACTCCCACATCCTACTTATCCTAAATAAGCATCTATACATCCTCAAATTTACTATAAGAAATTGCCCTCTTTTGAGGCATTTTCATAATCCAGAGCTCAAAATTATAATTTATCAATATTAAATGAATATTAATTTTGAAAATTTCATATATATATATATATATATATATAATATGTCATAATACTATAATTAAGGGTTAATTTTATCAAAATGCATGGCTTTCCACACTAAACAACCAATAACTTGTCAATCGTTATTCCTTTCTAAGCATCATTTCTTTCATGAAAAAAATGGTCATGAATTTATCCATATTTCTTATGTTTCTATCTCACCTGATATCTTTCATTATCCTAGTAGCTCATAATACATTTAACATAGCACTTCATTCATTTTTATGGGAATACTTATAGTTTAAAAACCTTTTTTAAATCTATTATTTGTTAGGAAAATTAGTGTTCACATTGTTATTAGTAATTTACCATGTGGTAAATAGTATTAAGTTATTGTTTGTAAATTGTTGTATGGTTAATATGGTAATATAGTTATTATTTGTTAGTCAAAAATATTTTTATAATAAATAATATATTATGAATAGTTTATTATTTGGTGAGTTGGATAAATAACTCATGTAGACTATGAGGGTATCTATGTAGTTATGGGGTTGAGTAATCTTTGGGATATGAGTTATTAGAAGAGATATGATATCCATAAATATATGAAGTTTTTACTATATATTTGTATGTCCTGGATGATTTTGTAATAATGAATAGAGTGTGTGACAATTTAATATTATATCACATGTTCAAGTATTATCCTATGTACTCTCTATGTGTTCATCTCTAATATGCATTATAAGATATTTTAATTGAGGGAGATGAAGTACACAATAAGGTGTATTCAAGGACACAAACCATGAAGAAAATAATACCATTGCAACATACCTTTAAATAGGTAAGTTCACCTCAAATATTTTGATTCTAATGAGTATTTGATAAAAGGCATGTAGGTTGACAAAGAAAAAGTTTAGATTGAGGACTTAAATTTTGACAAGGTCAAGAAAGAAAAGGTGCCAATAAACCTTAAAAAATAGGTTTCTGATGTGAAGCCCAAACATCAAAAATATAAATGGACCTTGCTGGACTAATATTGCCAATAGGGATGGAGTGTAGGTACCTATACATCTTTGCATCTTCTTTTTCTATCATTTTGTCCTTTGATATGCATTGTAATTTTACTAGCATAATATATTTGGTTGTAATCTAGATGAAGAACTAGTGTATTATTTTTATAACATCCCTGGTATTCTATGGATGCAATTTTGAATTATATGTAGGATTAAACATTATAATTTCATATGTTTTGTATTCTACTCTTCTTTTGGTATGCAAAAATTATAATATATTCATGTTGTATATACTATTCATTTTAAACTCCTATAAGAGCTAAAAATGGTATCATAGTAGCCTATGGAGTCCTGCGATATTACAAGTTGTAAGACCATTAAAATTCTTAACTACCTAGTTGATGAGAAAATCATAAGGTGAGGAATGATTTTAGTCTTGTAGATATTGTTAGCATATATTAAATTAGTTTTTATGAGTGTCATTCTTCATATATTTCATGGGTAGATTCCATAAGTATATAAATTCTAACATATAGATATGATATGTTAGAATTGAAAACCTCATAGGAAAATTACAAGAGTACTTGTCAATCCATCATCAAATCTAAGAGTGAATGTTAATTCTAGTAGTTCTATTCATGTGCCTAATTGTAGGATATTGAGACCCGTAAATCTACTGTATCATGAACATATATGCAATTATATTTATGGACCTAGACAATTCCATACTATGGGTCATTCCTATTGTGCATCATCTATAGTATTCCTTTAACCATATTTTTTCATACAATTGATTATTGGTGAAGATATTTGTCTGAGATAAGAGGCATTTTACATAATGGAGTAGAAGATTTTTAAGAGCGGTTTGAAGCCCACAGATCTAATTTTTCAGTGGGAGGAAAATAATTTATGTTTCTATATTATTCATGATTTCAATAATCAGTTCAATGAATTTAGATTTATATTTTATTTTATATAAGTTTGAAGTGCCATTCATAGTTAGTGATCTCATTTAGATCCTCATCAAAATAAGTCTCACACCATAGTTGTACACATGTATCTAAAGATGAATTAATATCAATTTTTTCATTGTAAAATTTTGTTTGGTTTTAGATTTTGAGCATCACATCAATAACCAAAACAAGTATCAATATTTATAAGGTGCATCAAAGTTCTACCCATACCGATTTCTCCCACATCCAATGTTAATAGGGTCTTCTATAGTAAAAAAAATTATAGTTTTATAGTAGTTTTTGGGTCTTTGGTTTGTATCTTTGTCATTTAGTTTATTAGATGAGTCAATTACTAAACATTATGATTAATAGTTTTATAGTGGTTTTCAATTTTTCTATCAAAATAAGATGAGAGTTATGATTTATTTTAATATTATGTGTGTCATCAAATGTAGGATCATTAGAAAGATCAATGTCAAGTTTGTTAATAAATTTGTCATTCTAAATAATCAAAATAATAATGAGGAATTATCAAAATTTGTCATTGCATGTCAATTGTATCTCATCAAAGTTAATAACAATGTCATCAATGTTAAAATTTAGTCATTGTAATGGATGCATTTTTAGTTTAAATGGACATCCATGTTATTTCACTTTTTTTTTTTTGGGGGGGGGGGAGTTATACAATAAGGAAAATGTTGAAAACTTTGAGATTAAAATATTCATCGACTAATTAAGTAATTTATTATGAAATAGGTTGGAGGAAATGGAGGAAGGAAGTCTTCTATGCCTCTTATTAGCCACTAATGATGGGGCCAATTTTGATTTAGTGGCATTTTGTTTTAGTTATGTGGTGTAATGCATTTCTTTTTGAGTGATGTGGAGAATAAGAACAAATGTGTATTATTATTCACTCGTATATGTGATTATTCTTAATGCAGTCCCCTAATGTAAATATATAGTGTAAAAATGAAAGCACATAATAAAAGCAACATCATGATATGTGTATAGGTTTAATAGTCATATGTGTTCCTATTCATACCTAGGTTTTTGGTAAATATTTGTAAAACCATTGAATTATGTGGAAATGGTTCTTGCTTGAGTTCCCACACTGATTAGGTCAGATGTGTTCCCTATAATGAATGATTGATAAGTAAATGGTTCCTGTATATGTTCTCACACTAGTTTGATTAGATGTGTTCTTGATAATGCATGGTTGATAATAAGTTGATGTGTTCCTTATTTTACCTTAATTTTGAGTTATGTGCCAAAAATAAGAGTTAACATTATCAAGAAAGCTACAAAATAAGTGTGAAAGTTTTTTTCTACCATGTAATTACTAAAGGGGGAATGTTAGGAAAATTCACGTTCACATTGTTATTAGTGATTTACCATGTGTTAAATACTATTTGGTTATTGTTTTTATATTACCATATGGTTAATATGGTAATATAGTTATTTTTGGTTAGACACACACACACACACACACACACACACACACATTATAACAAAAAATATATTGTAAATAATAAATTGTTTGGTGAGTTGGTTATATAACTCACGTGGCCTGTGAGGGTTTATAGGTAGCTAAGGGGTTGAGTAATCTTTGGGATATGAGTTATTGGAGGAGATATGATATAAATAAATATAGGATTTCATTCTTATATATTTTTATGACACAAATTATTTTTTAATATAGAATAAAGTGTGTGACAATATAATATTATATCATGTGTTCACATATTATCACGTGTACTCTCTATGTGTTCATCTCTAATATGCACTACATGAATTAAATATTTACATTAAAATACTATATAAGATAACATTATTAATGCTAAATATTAATTAAAACCATTATAAAATCCTAAACTACAATAATAATTGATGTTACATCAACTATTATTTTTGGTTTGATCTACTTACACTAGGTTCATCCCTCTCACCAAAGTGGGCATACATAGACACTATTTCTATAAAACCTAATACATAGGGGGAAATTGATTTATTTCATACCCATTATATGTCATATTTTGAATTAGATTATACTTCAAACTACTCACTACATTTTTAGTTTTGGTTCACAATGCTTTAATTTATATTGATTTTATTCAGTTTAACATAGTGTTACTTAGG
This sequence comes from Torreya grandis, assembly GCA_037957365.1. Taxonomy (NCBI): domain Eukaryota; kingdom Viridiplantae; phylum Streptophyta; class Pinopsida; order Cupressales; family Taxaceae; genus Torreya; species Torreya grandis. The sequence continues at coordinate 1,011,334 of JARHVA010003471.1, read as the reverse complement.
ATATACACAAATTATATATGGTTTAGGCATATCATGAAATAGGTTTTTGATAGTTTAAAATAGTTACTAATAATATGTTTAGTTTCATATTTTAGCACAATTTTTTATACTCAAACAGGTCCAACCCTAAAGATAATAACATGGGTGCACTATTATCTAAATAGAGTGGTGTTGTCAAAATTCACACAAGAATATTTATTTCAAATTATTATATATTATCACATATTAGTATAATATTTTATCAAATATTATCAATAAGTTTACTTAGATTTGATAGATATAACTAGGAATGGGGCATGTGCATGGCATATGTTCATGTTTGACATAATATAGCTCAATATTATGTATATTAATGCAATGAGAATATGTACACAACACATATTTACATAACCATAGAATTATTGATCATAATTAGGATTCATAATTTATATTTTATGACTCATTATGTGTATACCCATAATATTTTTAACTTTTACCAAATACTGATGCTTTACATCTTGTAAGAACCTATCGTAACTCAATCTTTCTGAGTGCATGCCTTAAGGGGTACACTGAGAAAGGGGTGGGAAGACATTTGGTGCTTTAAAAGATTATTTTCCATTATTTCCACATTATTTCCAATCCAAATAGTTCCTAAAACCTTTCCCTAAGTTATTTCTCCTCCCTTGCACATTCTTCTAGTCTTTTTCTCTTTTTATCCTTCTTCTCCTTGCTTTGTACCCTTTTCGCTTACTCAACAGACTAGGTTGACCTAGTTTAGTTTAGGGTCATTTCATCTCCTTAGGTTTTTTATCCTTCTAGCTGACCTAGCATAGAATTTAGGCATTACCTAAAAATGTGATAGGTCAATTAGGTTAACCTAATGCAACCTATATGTTTGAATGATTTTTAGGTGAGATACTCCTATATATATATGGTAATTTTTTTAATTATTAAATATATGCAATAAAGAGTTATTATTAACTCATGCTTTTTCATAATCTACTCTTCCACCATTCTACTTGAGGAGTCTTAGTTTAGGTTTCTTGTTTTGGAGAATCTAGTCTTATGGATAGGTCTTAGATGCTTTGGCCTAACAAAGTGATCCTTAAAAACCACAATAGCCTCTTGCAAAGCCCCATTGGCCAATGGAGAGATTGAATAGTGATATTTTCACATTCAAGTAAGTATATTTTAACTTTGTTCTCATCTCTTTTAGTAGATAGAAGTAACATAATTGTTGGCTCAAATAATATTAATATTAATCTTCATATTCTATGTATTAGGGTGTTACTCATACTTACTTTATTTGAAGTTCCCTATACATATTTGATTTCTTTGCATCTAACCCCTCACATCATGCCATAAAATTTGGTACACACTAGATTATTTTACTTTTATTATTATTAGAATAGTTTACTTTCTTGTTTATTAGCATAAGTGAAATATCAAATCATAGGACTCTTTTAAGGTTGTTGTGTGATTGTGTTAGACTGTAGGCTTTTGAACCCTTCTTAGCATGATATGTTGTGAAAAATGATACAAGTGATCCCCTAATTGAGTCTCGTACATCCCAATATATGTCATGCTCCCACTTAGCAAGTGTGTAACCAATAAAAATTATAGGTGTGCTCTATATTATCTGATCCATGATTAATTCATGTACATAATGCAATTCTGATTGCATACATTCTGGTGAACTCGATGTGAAACTAACCCTTATAAGATTTATTTCACTTATTTCATTTTTTTATAGTTATTTTTATCTTCATTTTTATCACTTATTTCTTCCCTATTTGTATTATCTACATCATCACAAATCCAATGCATTTTATGATTTGTAAAACGAATGAGTAGAACCAAAGATATAGGTAAAATAAAATCCCTATTTATGTTTGATGTACTAGTTCAACCCTATCGACCTAGTATATTTTTTAGCATTTGTTCATTGTACTAGGTCAACTTGGTCAACCAAATACTATCTATAAACTCTTTTTCCTCTTTTCTATATTTTGTACACTATACTAGATTGATCTAGTCAACCTAGTACAGTTTTACAATCCCTATTTCTATGCTAGGTTGACTGGGTTGACCCTATACTATTTTCTTCTTTCTTTGATTTTCAATTTAGATTTTCGCCTTCCATGTATGTTTGACTTAATTATCTATCTATCTGAATTAGTTCTTTATCTATATCTATCTATCTATCTATTATTATTATTTAGCATTCTTTCCCTTTTATTGTCAAGTATCATATCCCCCATTAGAAACTTCTTGGATGAATTAAATCTATTTATACACTCTATGGGGTTCTCTTTTTTTCTTATGCTTTACTATATCTTCTTCTTCATTTTAGCTATTAGGGCATCTTACAATGCCCATCCACACATTAATCTATTCTTTGGGACATCTTGTAATGCCCACCCATATATAATTTTAGACTTTGGGGCATCTTGTGATGCCCATCCCTACATCCACTTACTCTTTGGGGCATCTTGTGATGCCCACTCTTATTCTCCATTACATTATACCAAATTAATTCAACTCCAAGAAATATTTTGAGACACATAGGCTTGTCTCTCACATGCTCATCACTAATATAAACATTAATGTAGGATATTTTTCTTTATTGTCATGTTTTATATCTATATCTTTCTAAAAAAAAATTAAGTTAATTAAGCATAGGTCTCTCCCTCTATAGTAGTTACCTCTTGTTTACAAACCTTTAGTCCTCCATTTTTGGTCTTTTGGTTTCTTGATGTACAATAGTCTTCATTATATTATTTTTCATTTACCTTCTATTTACTAATTTTGATTTGATTCCCCTTTGGTTTTTATTTTGTGAGTTTCTTTTTAAGACCATAGATAGGACCCAACATCCCTCACAATACTACCATCTTTTACTTATTTTCTTTCTCTTTTTTCTACTTGCTAATGCTATTTTGGCATCCTTTGGGTTTCTCTTTGTGAGGTGCTTTATCAAAATGTTCATTCACTTCTTTCTTATTATCACCCTCATGGGTCCCTCTTTTATGAGTTTCTTTGTAAGACCATGGATATAACTCAACCCTCCTCATAAAATTATCATCATTTTCATGTTTTTTATACTTGTTCTTAAATAATAATTTTTTATTCTTTTGCTAGATGGAACCTACATAACAATCTATGTTAGCATGTTTTCCTCCATTTACCTCTTTATTATGATAAGGAATCACACCTTTATTGTCTTTGTATTCCTCTTGGACCTTTGTCACATTTTTTGTAATTTGAAGCAATTTGAATTGTTCCATGTGTCATTCCTCTTAATTTCCCCTTTCTTTCATCTCCACATTGGATTAAACAAGCTCGATGTCAAGATAGCACTTTTATTTCACCTATATTTATGAGACTCTTAGACCCCATGCTCTTTGATGTTCTCTCTCTTAGTAACCTTGTCCCAAAGTTTTAAAATGAAATTCATCTTTAGCACCCATTTTTGGTTTTCCAAATATGTATGGAAGAGGAATAAGAAAAAGTCATCAAAAGAAAGTTAAAAGCCAAATCATTTGAAATAAAAGAAAATGATATCTAAAAGGCAACATACAAATCTCAAAACTCAAATTCACACCAAAATATTTTATTACAAGCACATATCCTATTTCTAATCAAAGCTCAAACTCCACAATTAGCTTCACATAGAGCCGAAGTCCTTTGGGGTGTGATAGTCTAGTAGATTGGAATAGGGGAATTCAAAAATATTTATGGTGCTACTTGCTTTCTCACATAAGTACCTAATCTTCGTAGTACATCGATGGCTCTTTAAGGAGTCCTAAAGAATGGGGAACATGTCATGGGGAGGTACACCAATTTTAATTTTCATGAATATAGCCTTCATAGGATGACCTATATACTCCATTTTCTTACCCAAGACTTGTGCCTCTAAGATAAATTCTTCAGAGTCCCTAAGGTTGATAGTCCTCTTGTTATGACAAACCAAATTTGAGTGTCTTGATTTCGATAAAGAGTTTCTGTACCTTGGTTTTTCCTTCATTCTACCCTCTACCCATTTCATTTCCCCCCCTTGGTAGACAAATTGTGATTCTAAATATGTTTTCCCTCTTCTTTTAATTCATTCTTTTTCATTTCTTAAAATCATGCTAACACTACTTTGTTTTATTTTTATCTATATTTAGATGCAAAACAACATGTTTGAGAAACTTTAGGTCATTTTATTCACTTCATTTTACATTTACTAGACTTACTTTACTTTCCTTTTATCATTTATAGCAATTTTTTTGTTTTGTTGTTATAGACACCCGAGTTCATACCCTTTTTCCATTATTAAGTGGGATGTGGTTTGTTATTGCTCACTCATCAATATTGTTTTCCTTTTATGCATTCCATTTTTTCATTGTTTAGTGAGATGTGGATTGTTACTACTCACTCATCAATGTTGTTTTATCATTCTTTTTTTCACCATTGATTTGTCTTACTTATTATTAATTTTTAAACATGTATTCTTAGTTTGACTTGGTGAGTTTACATTTTCTTAATTGAGGTTTACTTGTTTGAGTTTCTCAGTCTTTAGTAGCCTTGACTTTTCAGTTACCCAATTTGCTCTTGTTTAACTTGGTCAATTGGTATAACATATCACTTGTCACCTAGATTGCCAAATTCCCAAGTATGCCCCATCCACATAACACCAATTATCTTGGATTTTCTTACATTTATTTATTTTTTCTCCTTAGTTTTGTATTCCTAGGTTTGTCAAAAGTAGTGTTTGCACCCTACACAATCAAAACTAAAAACATAACTAATAATCATCATGTGATAAAAGGTAAGCTAAGGTATGAATCATTTAATTTTTATTTATTTACTTTTTAGATTAGTTTCCCTTTTAATCATTTACTTTCACTTATTCTATGCTTTTACAATACTGTAACTTTTTTTAACATCAACGTTATGTGTGTCCTTATGTTCTTTCTCAAAGAACCATCCACTATTACACCTTAGTTACACGTGATGAGATTCAAGTGGGGCATATGTATACAAATAACATTTTTAACTTTTACCAAATATTAATGCTTTACATCTTATAAGAACCCATCATGACTCAATCTCTCTGAGTGCATGCCTTAAGGGGTGCACCAAGAAAGGGGTGGGGAGACCTTTGGTGCTTTTCAAGATTGTTGTCCCTTATTGACACATCATTTATCAATCCAAATAGTTCCTAAAACCTTTCTTTAAGATATTTATCTTCCCTTGCACATTCCTCTGGTCCTTTTCTCTTTGTATCTTTCTTCTCCTTACTTGGTATCTGATTTGCCTGCTTAGCAAACTAGGTCAACCTAGTCGACATAGTGTAATTTAAGGTCATTTTAGATCCTTAGGTTTTTTAGCCTTCCAATTAACTTATTATAGACTTTAGGCATTAGCCAAAAAATGTGCTAAGTGGACTTGGTCAACCTAGCACATCTGACATGTTCAAATGATTTTTGGGTGAGATACTCCTATATATACAAGGTTATTTTAGTCATTATTAAATATATGCAATAAATAGTTATTATTTACATGCACTTATTCACAATCTATTTTTTTACCATTCTACGTGAGGAGTCTTAGCTTAGGTTTCTTATTTTAAAGAATCTAGTCTTGTAGATAGGGCTTAGATGCTTTGGCCTTACAAAGTGGTCCTTACAAACCACAACAACCTCTTACAAAGCCCCATTGGCCAAGGGAGAGATTGAATCATGATGAGTTCACAATTAGGTAAGTATATTCTAACTTTAGTCTCCTCTCTTTTAGTAGATAGAAGTAGCTTAAGTATTGGCTCGAATAATATTACTCTTCATATTTTATGTATTAGGGTGTTACTCATAATTACATTATTTGAAGTTCTTTATACATATTTGATTGATTTACATCTAACCCCTCGCATTATGTCATAATATTTGGTATGCACTAGATTAGTTTACATTTCTTGTTATTAGAATAGTTTAATTTCTTATCTATTATCATAAGTGAAATATCAAATCATAAGACTCTTTTAGGGTTGTTATGAGATTGTGTTATACTGTAAGATTTAGAAAACTTAATAGCATGATATGTTGTGACAAGTGATACAAGTGATCCCCTAATTGGGTCTAGTGGATCCCCATATTGGTCATGCTCCCACTTAACAAGTATATACCAAATCAGAAGTGCAGGTGTGCTCTATCTTATCTGATCTAAGATTAATTCATATACATCATACAATTTTGATTGCATATAATATAATCAATTACCAAATTTGGGGCATGTGAATGACACATGGTCTCATCTCTTAGATTGTGCACCATATTACACAAAAATAATGATAATTCATGTCATTATTTATGTTGTATAAAATAGATTCATATAAAAAATATATATAAAATAGTTTTGCACCAAGTATCTCACCAATTTTGCACTCGAATGAATCATACATCCATTTGTAGTGATTGATTCAAAATTTTCACTAGTAATTACACCAATATCTAGTATGTTGAGTTGTGTGTAGGGTTTTTAACTATAAGCACATCTCTAACCCAAAAAGAGTTGGGGCAAGCTTTTCTTGGATTTATACATCATAACGTTTTTACTTAAATTATGCACATAGAATCCATATCAAGAGTTATTCTCCATAGTAATCACTTGAGGTCTTGCTCAATTATTTGGCCAAGAAGAGAGCAAAGTTGGAGACAATTATTCTCTGTACATGGTTTGATCAAAATTAGACCCATGCCATCTCTAATTTCAATCAAGAATATGCAACACTTGTAAGCTTAGGTATCAACTTCTTTTTACTCTAGTATTTTAATTTCATTGCATTAAAATAATAAAAGGGGGGAAAAATAAACACCCAAAATTGGTCATTTAAACACAAGTATTATTTATTTTCATGTTGTTTCTATTTAGAGGCTCCCAATGATGAATTTAGACTCTTTTGGCATGTTTTGTTCTTATTCCTATGTCTTTCCTTTGATATTTCACATGATCGTTCTCACTATATTATTCTTCCATTTTAAAATATTAATTGAGTCACATGGATCCTTGGTACTTATTTTATATTTTATCTTATTATCTTCCTGATTTTAAACAAGACTGATCTATTTCGAATATCATGCTATGTGTGGTTGTCTGAAAGGAGTGATGTTATCCCAACATATATTTTGGAACCTTTTTCAAGTCACATTTCATTTGGGCCTCTTTTTATGACTATTATATTCATTTTAAGTCCATTTGGTATACCAATGAGTTTTGAAATTTAAATTTGGGAGTATCATATTTAAAGGGTCATAAGAGTATTTTTACATCCATCACTTATCTATCGAACAAGAGAAAAAAAATAAAAATAAATTACAACAAGATTAGTACCTACATTTTGATTTGAAGTTTATATTGTACATCTATATTACATTCTTGGACCAAAATGAGGGCCTAAGTGAAGAGATTTTTAGACTCAAATTACATATGATCTAGTCAGACACACATAGTAGAGGGAGAAATACATTAGAATAAGGTCCCTTGTTGGGATTATGTAGGTAATGCTCAGTTATAAATGGGTTTCTAAGTCTATCTTGGCTATTCCCCTTACCCATTATTCCCCATTTTCCCATTTGATTTCAATTTGGTTTCTTATGTAGACCATTTCTAAAGTTTTATAGAAAAGATAAGAAGAAATACAAATTATAGCACACAATCACATGTTTATGATAAGATGAAACACACATATAAGTGATATTTCATTATTTTCTAATTTTTAGGTTCATTACATATTCAACATAGACAAGACTTGTTTATCTAGACAAAGGTGTGGGTTGATGTTGCCTTAAACTATTAACTATTTCAAAATAAATCAAATAATCATATAAGTAGATCTAAAAGCATCTCAGTATACTTAACATTCAGTCATAGCCACCTATAGTTTTATATTACTAGATAAAAAATAAGTGCTCATCCTTCCTTATGTATTTTTGGTTGAAATCCTAATTATTCACATGTTGTAAATAGATTTATGTAAATGCCTATTTTAATTGAAATCTATCTCACTTAGCTATTTGTCTAATTAGTCTAAAAACCTCTTAATCAATTTTTTTATAAAAAATAACTCTAATTAAATTCCACTATAATTCCCCCCTTTTGAGCTGAGGGATCTAGTGTACAAGTCACTTATCTCAAAATAAGAGTTAATTATATCATGTGATAAAGATGGAATCATGTATAATTATGTTAACATGTGGAGATTATGTCAACATAGTAATGTAATTATCATTGAATCATTTATGTCACATGTTTAATGCAAGGCATACAAGTGCCACATCTATATAGATATAATAATGAGGCATTTATCAACCATCTTTGAATAAAACTATGTAGTAAAAGTGTATAATATGGATCATGACACCAATAATAAAGTCTAGCAAGAAAAACAACCATAACACCTAATGCCACAAAATGTCACACATAAGGCCAAATGCAAAATATAAGGGATGTGTTTAAATTTTTCAATACAAGAAAACATTGCATACATAGTGATAAATGCCAAAAGTAATGAACATGTTAAAATATCACATATACCAATGAAATATTGCACTCATATGGCCAAGGGATATATGTAATGGAAATGTAAAATTTTTACACACACTAAGAAAATATTTCTCTCATAGGGATAAGGGCCATAAATAATAAGTAATAAATGTCTATCTTATTATGAAATAAATTAAAAAACGTCAAAGGAGCATATAACAAGTGAAAACTAGTCTAAACCATCCATATGTATCAATATCATATAGAAAATTAAGGTATCCAAGTATCAAAATGTAATATAAGAGTAAATAAAAAGACACTTGTAAGATATGTACCTCAACATGGTGGATAGGTCATTGAAAAATAAAATCTTTGATAATGTAAAATGTATAATCATATTTCCCCAGCATAGGCATGGTCACTGGATATAAGGGAGTCCAACATCTAGGAATAAAATTAGAATATGTATTTCCTGTATCACACTCATATGCCTCTTCAAATGCATGTGTATATTACAAATAATTTTTTATCTACCAAAATATATGATAGATAAAATGTGTAAATAAGTAAACTAGCAACTCATGTCATTCTTAAGACCTAATTTTTATTTTTGAGAATATTTTGAATGTTTTTTTGTTTTTTTTGATATAATTGATTTATTTATTTTTATTTTTGATATATTTTATTTTTTTGTATTTTTCAAATATTTTATTTTTTTTGCATTTTTTAAATATAGCCAAGTGTAAGTATCAAGGCTTAAAAAATACAAGAAAGGTATCCAAATAATTTTCAATATCTATCAAGGCATAGTGTGAACTAGATGTGATAACATGGTCATGTGAATAAAGTGAAATCAAGTAATATTGACCCATTATATATATGAATAAAAAAATGTATCTCAATATAATATTTGGAGATAATAATCTACATTCTCATAGTGGGAAAGAATCAATACACATACTAAAGTAATATAAGTAAGAGTATGAAATCATGTAGGTTTGAAATAGAAGCCAAAGTTATGTATATATAGTCAACATGAAATAATGAAAAAGTATCATGAAAAAAAAGATGTGAACTATAGTCACTGTAGGATGAATATGTCCAGATAAATATAGATAATCAAGAGACAAGTTTCAAGTGAATAAAATTTAAGGACTAGAAGAAAGGTTTATGCAAACACATATAAACACGTGTGACAAGATAGAAGAATAATATGACTAAGAAAATCAAACATGCATGAAAAATATATGCATAATGGATTAGGTTCCTATTAATTTATGATCCCATCATTGGAATTCCCCTATGTATCTCCTCTTTCAAATAAGTGAATTCCCAATTTTAATGAGAAATTAAAGGTACACCACCACTCATGTCCATCATCTATTGAATCCTTCACTATAACATTGTTTGAAATATAATTAATTTGATTGATTTCATATTTATTTTACTAATCCTTGAGATTATCATAATGATAATCATAATAATCCTCTTGGTATTGAAATTTTGATATGCCAATATAATCATATTTTGCATCTAGATATGTAAAACCAGTTGCATCATATATTGGATCTATCTCAATGGATTTCCCTTGCTTTTGAGTATATCCATAATCATCATGATCATGCATCTCATTCAGAGAAAGAGATGAATCAAGTATCACTTCTTAAATAATAGGAGAAGAAATGGTTTCTCTTTTGAATTCTTTAATTGAAGATGTAATCATAGATTTTTTAGTATTTGTTTTATCATGTTCCTCTATACATGAGTATTTATAATATTTTAATCCTTAGAAACCACAATTGTACCATTAGTATTTTTAGGAACATATTGATTTTTAAATTTATTCACGATAAACCATTTCATAAGGATGATTTCTTGCTTATCATGATTTTTTTTGAAACCTATATCTTGGTAATTAATCTTTTAATAATTTTTATTGATGTAATTTTTACTTTTAAAGTTGTTCCATTTATAACCTTTCTTATTCCTCTTGTTTCATTTGTAACCTTTATTGATTTGATTTTGTCTTTTGTTCTTTTTGTACTTATTCCTTAGTAGATTCAATCATAGTGTGAGTGGGTTTTTTGATTGATTTATCTATTTTAGGATAACCACTATCAATGATAATTTGTATAGTGTTCTTCAAATCCAAAAAAAATTATATGATGTCCATACATTATATGATTTTCACTATAATATTTTTATCTCCTCATAGGGTGCATATGAGGTAAAGTAATTAACTTGACTAAAATCACATCTCCCAAAATTTCACTTGGTTTATTATACAAGCTCATTGAACCATTAGTTGTAGATGTATGTTGCTTTTGATCTCAAAATCAAGATGAGATTTTTTTAGGTATAAAATATATAGATGGATATGAAAATATATAATTAACACTAGCATGCTCTTAATTATTTGCATACATGATCTTATTTTCAAGGGATATATCCTTAAATTTAAATATTAGTTTTTATTTTCCAACACTTCTATAGACACTCTCACAGTGATTATTTAATCTTGAAACACTTCACAAGCACAAACTTTATATACTTATGGTTGAATATTCATGTCAAACCAACAAGATGATGTTTCATATGTGGAGGGGGTTGACAAAGGACATGCTAGTTACCTTAATTTTTCACTATAGGGTGTGTCACATTACCTTAAGGAGGGATGGTAGAAATCACTTGGGTTCCATAGATATATAGGATGCATTACGTTTTATTACAACCTTGATTTTATTGTACATTTATGTTCCCCAGTTTACTACATGATTATGAAATATATTTAATATTTTTGGCTAACACCATGAAATTATAATAATGGTTACTTGAATTATTAAAAATGCACCATGAATAAATAATGCAACCATTATATGGGGTGCACAATAAATAAATGGACATAGAATGAAAATTGTAAGGTATTTATAGAAATAAAAAAAGGATTTTGGTGAAAAATAGTGAATGGATGAAACCAAAACATTATTTTGAAAATAGGTACACCATTCATTTTTGATGCCAAATTTAATAAACATACTAGGTTATAAATTTTGAAAAATATGTATAGTATTTTGATGAAAAAAGGGTTTTCGTTCCCTAAATACTGATATAAAACTCTTGGGGCATTTTAAAACTATATGAATTTTTATCCAAATATCATCTAATCAAAGAATAAAACTTACAGAGGAAATACTAATAGGATAATGAGCATAACTAGGTGGGGTGTGTTTGATTTATAAGCCCTTAGATATAGTGACGATAGTTGTAAATAGTGAACAAAACCCAAAGTGACACTAACTACAAAGAATTACACCATCTTATAGCTACACTATCATGTCTAAAGGTTTGTTGAGCTTAAATTTTTGGGGCTAAATAGGTTACTTGTGCACTACAAAAAACAAATAACTAAAGGATTCCTATGGCCAAAAAAAGAAAAAACCTATACATTTTTTATATACCATGAAGTATGTGGAAATTATAGTCCATATATAGTGTTGTCTAATGTCTTGAATATTAGATCAATACCCTTCAAACCATGGCTCATGTAAAATTGAAGACTATTTTGCTTAGAATGACAAATCCTATGATAAAACTATCATAACATAGTTATAAAAATAAAGAACAAAAAGAAAATAGAATGAAATTGAAAACCAAATTAGAAGAAAATATTTTTATGTATAGAAGTTAGAAAAATATTAAACCTTAGGATAAAAATAAAAAAATAAAATGCTTGAAGTGTACGAGTTTACCAATATGTTTTACCATATTTGTTATCTTGAAATTGATATGTTTGTTTAAATAGGTGTAAAACTTGAAATATACTAGAATACTAAATATTTACAAATATTAAAAATTTTGATTACAAATTAATAAATATAAAAGTATGTTATTTTTGAAACACACTAAGAATAAATGTACTTAGCTTAGATCCCATTCATAGCTATCAATTTTTGATTTCTAATAGTGAAAATTAACAAAGATAGGACTTTGAAAATTCATGATTAGAAGAAAAATATAATAATATTCAAAGATAAGATCATTCCTTCTAGATAATAGTGTAGCCTAGATGTGTATATTACCAAGAATATTATTTGCATTGATTGTGATTGATATCTAATAATGAAAATTAGAGTAATATGTAATTGTATCAACTTATAATTATGAATAAAATATGAATATGTTTCTATAAAAGATCATGGTACCTAGAAAAAGACATAGGTCAACCCCATCCATTGAATTAAGACCCATCCATGTTGATAGTGTATAAACTATGACTATTATACTTTCTACATCTATGTTTGCTGAGAAGGATGATATATTTCTCTTCTAATATTATCATAGAGAAGCCATTATTTTCCTTCTATTTTATTTGAAAACCCTAGGGGTCTTTGTGAGATATGAAAACCTAAAAGAGAAGAGGGGAAGTGTGATTCATTGAGATGACCCCAATCACCCCCTTAATGATTTACTATTTCTTACATATCTAGATAATCCAAAGAGAGAATCAAGCCTCATATAGTTCTCCCACCTAGAGTGATTGTGTAATTGTGTTTCCTGACTATATCTATGTAGCTATAAATTTTACCATGACCTTGATACTTGAAAATATTATCTTTTAAATTTATTTAAGATGATTCATATTTGATTTTATATTGTTGTTATTGATTGATATTGAATTTTTTAAGAATAGGTCAATTTTATCAATGTGCAGTAGTGTAAAATATAAATGTTAGGGTTTGATATGTTTATATAGTGATTTTTTTTTATAATTTTATTTATCAAACCTTATTAAATGTGAGGGATGACCAAAATAAATTTATAAAAAAATTAGAAACTAGATAATAAATTTCATAGGATGAGGCCACACTATGCAGTTTGGTCAACAATAGTGGACTTGTCTACCTAACACACACATATATTAGAGAATTGAGGATAACTATACTAAGTTAAAAGTATTTTGAGAATGATATAATATAGGTTTTAGAACTAACTTAGAAATTTATATATAGTATTTATGGTGAATAGAGGGTCAAGTTTGCATATAGATAAATGGCTTAGAGTAATGGTGAATAAAAGTCATGTATTTGGGCACAAGTCAAGTGATTTAGGATGTGTCAATAATTGACATTATCAAGTACATATGAAAAAATTTAGGTATCTACACATGGTGCCCATGTAACTTGTAACATATATTTTCTATTTCATAAGGAATATATTTGGGTGAGGAAGACAGGTTAAAGTGTTGGGAGAGTATATAGACACATGTCAAGATTCAATTGGGTAAAATTTTGTGGATATTTTCTATAAGTTTTTGAGTTATCCACTTTCATGGAATTTATTATTTAATTTTTTTATTCCATAATTAGTGGTAAATACCTTATATCTTTTTATATATTAAGAATTTAACTTGAGTTATTTATTGAAGTTGATATTTGGGTTTGAGGGGAAAAACATAAAGCATGGATAGTCACTCTCCTTTAACTAGTGGACATAAGGTAGTATTATAGTCATGGAATCCTCACATGTGTGTCTTAATTTAATTAATTTACTTTCCCATGTATCATTCCTTATTGAAAATATAGTTGTGGTTATCCTAATTCCATTATTGGGGCTCATGGATTTTTTACTTGTTGAATAATTTTGAAAAATTCACCATGTGTTGTCTTACCTTTTTAAGGATTCTTGAGATTGTTTTAAAACCTTTTTTTTGGATACCTCTTATTATAATTGTTAAGAGAGGTAAAGTGTTACTACTATTAAAACCCAACCTTATGTATATGTTGGATGATCTCTAAAATTTGCTACTTAAATGTAGCACCTGGATAAATAAAATGACCCATATTAAAATAGGTATGTCGAAATGATTTCTTGTTGTTAAACAACTAAAGTGGATTATTTTTTATGGATTTCATAATGCAAAATTTTGGGCATGAAATTTTAGTATCAGTGCATAGTTTAAATAACATGCACTCTATGGATTGTTATATAGTACTACCTCTTTTGTAGAGAGATGATTTTTGTACTTAGTTGTGTGGTACTACTCATTAAGGAGGTAGGTATAGTAAACATGAAGAGTTTACTAGGATATTATAGACATGGGACTATGGAACCTTTGATATAAGTAATAGAGGCTTGGTTACCACTCTATAAGACTAAATATAATTAGAGATATATCTCAAATATTTTTATATCTTCCATTTGATATTTGAGATCATAGAAGGCATTGTGAGAGGTTACTCCACATATGGATAATATGTGAAATGATCGCTAAATGGGGTAAAGATATGAGATTATCACCCAATACCTCCAAAAAATTATTCCTTGACTTGTTAAGTTTTTTTGTTGGCTTTATTATAAAGGCTCAACTATTGATCCCTAGTTATTGATTTTTTATTTCTACTTGAGAGACTCATACCAATAATTTTAAATAATTCTCCCACCTAGGAGAGTGGTTGATATTTGGTGAAAGCTATAAGCAAAATATCCATCTAGGTGTTTGGAGGATAAGATGGCCACAAGGGCCAAGATGCCATTAGCCTCACAAGTGAGATTTTATGTGTTAAGATAATGTGACTTCCCCATCATATTAGACATACAAATCATACCTTTTAATATTTCAAAGATAGTCCTTAGGGTGGATTGACCTTGGTTATTATAACCAAGTAGATTGGTTTAAACTAGATCTTAGAGTGTCATGTAGACCTAGGGTTAAGATGGGCATTTATAGGTTCAATAAGCACCCATTTAAAGAAAAATTTACCTTACCACTTAGATAAAGTGGGTTATAGGGTTTTTTATTGTTATATCACCACAAGTGATGAATTTAGGAAAGGAATAATATGTATTTTTAGTGAGGCCATCCCATTCTACTTATCTTTTACTCTTACCTTGTGAGTAATTGCAAGGAGAGTTACGATTATTCCCTCCTTAGGTTAAATGGTTTGTATAGTAGAAATGTTCAGGGTTAAAAATACATTATGGAAATTATTGGTCTATGAAAGGGACCAAAATAATCATTATGTTATGCATGGGTTTTCACCTAAAACTTAACTATGTACATAGGAGTGTTGCATGCTATTATAGTCACCTTATATTATGGTATCATGATTATACATGGAAGACCTTATTAGTAAATCCCATGTGGATCAAATTATTTTTATATGTACTTATGATGAATAATCCTTGTCTCATTTTTTATAGTGATTTGTGTCTTGTTGGAAACCACGTGATGGAATGCCTTTCCTTCATAGTTTAGCATCAATATAGGATGGAGAGGAACATGTGGACTTTGTGTGGCATATTCACAATGAGAAAGTGTGATTATCAACTAAATTAAGTCATGAATATGTTATAGTGGCATTATTTACTCTCACTACATATTTTATTAATATGCAAAGCATACAAATCTAGTTTGGATGTTGATTTCTGAATGTTGTGGTCATCAACCCTTGAGGCTATGACTTGTTTCTTGGAAATATTTTTTTTATGAAAACCCTTGTGTTAAATCAACTAATGATTCAAAATAAACCTCATTATTAAGGATCATTAAGAGGGACATATTATTTCTTATAACATATAACATTTAAGCATACCTTCCTACTTCTGAAACATCTTGTTATGATCGATGTGTCCAAGATAGAATAATTTTCCTTGATAGTAGTGAGTCTCTTCCTCATCTAATAGTAAAAAATGTTATGTCATGGTAGTGAAACTTAGTTGAGTGGGTTGCCAATGAGATAAAATGGCATTAATGATAGTGAAGTTTATTTTTGAGCTATAAATAGCCTTAATTTCTAAGTGGGTGTGCCTCCTATTCAATTAAACATTATCATGATATAATTATGATATTAATTTTATAACATGTATGCTTATTACCTAGAGCATGAAATTTATTTTGGATTGTGACATCCAATATATTGTATTAATTATCATTTTAAAAAGTGACCCTTTTCTCTTTCATGTATACCATTACTTATTTTTAATAGTAAGTGTTGTATAAATGCATGTAAAATTTATTAAAATGTGGTACCTTCTTAGAAATACATGATTATTAGGGCATGTAGTAGCTCTTTTTTCAAACCATACCACACCCTTGTGTGAGTTGTGAGGTTGGTGACATGGATTTTTGAAGAGTGCATGTATTTCAAATCCATGATTCATGTAAAATTGTTCCTATGAGGATGCATTTTAGAGTGGTGTTAAATTTCAGATTTACCTAGGAGTGTCACTTTTAACTTAACTCATTTTGTGTTATATTTTCCTTTCTTCATGAGATTTTCATTGATTGATGTATGAGTTACCTATAATTAATGTGAGATAGTGATTTTAAGTTTATCTTGGTCTTACTTGAGGGGTGTAATTATAAGGCAGCATATTATATATGACACATGAAGCTTGGAAGTTTGCGATGCTTTTTGTAATTGTTTTTAAGATGGGGACCTTTTGCTAAATGTGTGTTCTTAGAAAACACTTGTATCCTTAATAAAGTTAGTAGTCAATTATTTTAACCAAAATTTGTGAGTGATTATTATGTATCATGTTGGGTATGATAGTAACCAATGTAGTTCATGAGTTCATGGACAAGAGAGCCTGGAACCTTATTGATCACCTTAGATCAAGCATCTTTATTAATGACTAAATGAAGTTTGTTATAAAAAAATCACAAGGGTTACTTGTGTTATGTGTATGAGATGTTATTCAAGCATAATATTATGCTCATATAGGTAAGTGTGCACGTATTTGATAAATATATTTTGTCTTTGGCATGCTAGTTTCAAGGGAGGGGATCCAAAAAAACCCCTTTGTGATAGATATCACCCATGAGTGATTTGAATATTACTCATAATGGAAGAGTGCAATATGTGATGTTAGTGGATTCCATTTTATTAGGAATTTTATTTTTTAATTCATATTCTATCCATCCCTTTGACATAAAGGAAGACATTTTATTGGAGTTTAGATCATACTAGACATCAAGGATAGTTTATACTCTCTCATTATTAAGTGACAATACCATAAGTCCTTTGAGTGGATTTATATTTTATATGATGATAAATGAAGTGATAATTTATAATCATATCCATGTACCTTTTATACTAAGCTGTCTACATTCCTTAACTCTAGTAGGATATAGGTTTCATATTTGTGTTGAATAGAAAGGTTATATAGTAGGAGTGGCATTATGCCTCCATGAAATTAATTTTTTTTTCTTATTGGGGGAACTTGTAATATGATTTATCATTTGGATGTTGGTAAGTGTGTGGTGGTCTTAAAAATTGGAGTTATTATGAATACTTCATACTTATTAAGGGTATTGAAGAGGTTTAATTTTGGGTTGTTGATACTTTAGCTTCCTACTCCCACTCAGTGGCCTTCTAAAGCCAAAATATTCAATATTGTTGTATTTGAAATTGTGAATTTTCCATTTGATGTGGCATACATTTTTTTATTTATTCATGGATACTTTTAGCTGATTTAGAGTCATCTCATTTTTTATTTTCCTTATTATGGTATTCAAGGTTGTTTGGTTATTTATTATTATTATTTTTTTTTGAATTTGGGAACTCTTATTTTTCTTGCTTGTATTAAATTTTGATTGGATTAGGATGTTTAGCTATTTTTGATCTTCATTATTATTTTTCATTCAATTGGTGTATTTTAATTTTTCATTTTTTTTCCTTTTGGGATTGGGATGGGTTACTTAGTTGACTTAAAATTTATACTTTAATGGATTTAGAAAATTTCACTCTAGAAAAGGTGTTGTTTGGATGAGCCATTTTATGGTACTTTTCACCTTGTGTGATTATGGGAGTAGTAGGTGAGAAGTATCTTGTTAGTATTAGATTATGGTAAAATCTAATGACATGTTGAGTAAATTGTTGAACAAGTTAGGAGACAACATCTTGTATTTTTCTTCTTGAAATGTTATAAGGATGATTTGAGCCTTGGTCTTGTTTATATTATTTAAAGGATGCATTCCCTCAAAAATCTGGGAGTGATGGAGATGGGTTGTATTATGGTATTGGATACATATTGGTATGGATTTTTATATTAAATTTTAGGCATTAACATTATATCCAAATTCTTCCTAATGGATTTTGTGATTAGGGTTTGGGAATTGGGATGAGTGTCCAAAGTTAACTTAATAATTTATGTGATTGGGGTTTGGGCATCAATACAAGTTCCCAAATTACTTATAGTGGTTTGAGTGATTAGGGTTTGGGCATTGATAATAGTTTCCAAAGTCCTCCCAATGGTTTGAGTGACTAGGAATTGGGATTTGGGATGATTTTCCAAGCTCAACCTAGTAGATTAGGTGAAGGGTTTAGCTGTCAATAATAATTAAATTTACAAATCCCTCCTCTAATCCCATTGGTTGCAATACATAATTCATGTTCATTTGGTAATTTATGAACCTCCTAAGATGATCAATGATCTCCTATTTTTAACCTTTCTGGTTCCATGTGTCTGGAGATTTTTATTCATTATCAACATAAGAAGGATGGGACAAGAAGGAAATGAAAATACTCTTAGTTATATAAGATCAAAATAAAATAAACAAATAAATAAATCTTTATCTTTACTTGAACATGACATTGGAAAATAATTTATACATGTTTTTACCATTAAGTGATGATAAAATGAAACCAAATCAATGTTAACTAGATGTTATCACACCTTGGAAACAAAAGATTAATAAACAAGACTTAAAAATTATGATTTTGAGTGTGACTCACCTTTGGTGGAGTTGGTTTATCTTTGGCCATGAACATTTTTGTATATTTATTATTGTATTTAGTGATTTATTAATTGTGATATGAGATCATTAGCTTAGAGAGAATATGAATTCGATCTAGTAGGATTATTAGAGGTGGTTCTAACATCATTGAAACTATAATTAAAACATTTTGGTGACTTCCAAGAATAATTCTAATAAGGAAAGGGGAAGTTAACATGAAATTTATATATTTCATATTAATTAAATTTATTGTATATTCCATTGATATCATGTTTTTTAAGAAAATGAATACATATAAATTTATATTTGTATTTAGATGATATATTGAAATAATATCTTCATAATGATGCTTTTATGTATGAATTACATGTTTATACATGCTACTTGATATTGTTTCAAGTTAATTACTTTAACTACCATAGGATAGAGACATTTTATGTGTGCAATGATGTGTATGACTAAAGAGAGACCAAGTGAGGTAACTTCAAATACATGGAGCATAAATTAGCTATTTTTTCCCTTTAGGGTGTTAGATGTGTTGCTACATTGCCTAGTATTGTTTGATGTATTTAACTAGTTTTTAATTTGTAAATGTATTAATTTTTATTATATTTATTCTTATTTAAAACCTCTTCCATTTTGAACCTTGAACATAGAAGTTTATAGAATATTTTGTGATATTTTTTTAGGTTCATAAATGAATGTCCACTTGAAAAACTTGTATTTTAAGAATAAGGGATATTATGGAGGAGTGGTAAACATGTTTTGGATTTACTAGGTGTTTTATTAGGCCTATAAAATTTATATATGACTTAATGATACTATTCTTGATTTTTAAGTTCCCTTGACCCTCTTTAATGCCTTGGTTTAAGAGTGAGGAAATGAAGTGTAAGAGTAATAAATGAAATCATGAAAGGGGCATGGTGACCATTTGAATTGTAAGAGATATTTTATAATTTTTAAGGAAGGGTTATTAGTGAGGAAGATTTGAGGGGAAATTTTTGGGGGAGGAGATGGACAAATGTCAAATTTCAATTGGTTAAAATTTTGAGGATATTTTATAATTTTTTGATCCATTCAATTGTGAGAAACTTATTATTTCATTATTTTATTCCATCATTAGTGGGTTAACCCTTATCTCTTCCATCATTAAAAGAATTTTTCTTTAGTGGTTTGGTAAATTTTACATTTGGGTTTGAGGGGATAAAGTTAAAGCATGGATGACTATGTTATTTCAACTGGTGGACACAAGGTATGATCCTAATCAGAGAATCATCCCATATGTGCCTTAATTTAATTAATTTTATTTCTCATGTATTTTTCCTTATCAAAAATACACTAATGGTTGTCATTATGCCATTATTGAGGCTCATGGTATTATTGTTTATTTAATACTTTTAAATTTTTTTACCATTTTAAGTGTTATTGAAAGTTTTTTAAAACCTCATTTATGGTCGCCTCTTGTTTTAGTTGTTGAGAGTGGTAAGGTATTTATACCTCTTAGTCCAAACTTTGTTTATATTGGATCATATTTTTAATTTAGTACTTAAATAAATGCGTTGGATAAGGTAAATTCCCCCTATTATAACAAGGAGATTGGAATTATTGCTTGTTTTTAATAAAATAAATTTGTCTTATTTTTGTGTGGATTTCATCATGCACAATTTTGGGCATGACACATGTGATGGATAATTATCCTCATAGGAAAAAATCCATTTGGAAAATATTTTAAAATAATATAACATATTTATTCAATAAATTATTCACCTCAATTGGAATTTTACTCACCTCTTTTACTATCCCAAATTTCATAGGGTTTGGAATGAAATAAAAACATATATTCTACTTATTTTCATCCTTCATAAATTATTTGATAGAAATTAACAATACCTTAGAAATATTATCCACTTCTTATATTTTTCATTTAATGGGATCAATATGATAATATTATCATTTTTAATTCCCATAAATTAACCACTCAAATATCAACATAAACATGTATTTTTTTAAACACTCAACAATGTTAGAAAATGTCTCAATATAATATGAAATTTTTTGCATAAAATAAAGGGGTAAAATGGCCTACATAATTTTTCAAATAACATCATAAATGGAGAAATATAGTCCACTAAGTAATTTACTAAGAAACCTAACTCAAGGATAGTGGAAGTGGCACATGCATCAAGGTAAGAGTGTCAAACATCCAATGATATCAATCATGCCATCTACTTGGGTTTAAGGGGTCTCCAAAAATCCAAATTCCTAAAATTGGATGAATGGGTAAACCAAATTAGACCCATAATAAAATCAAAACTTGGGATCCACCCCAAGATCCCTAGACCATCCATACCACATATTCATCAAGCTTTCTCCCAACTGAGTCAACTAAACAATACCTTAGTCTTGGATTTTCAATCTTATTTTTAATTTTGAAAAAAGACTCCACAATCCAACCACATGATAAGATCATTTATAACTACTTTAGATTCAATTTATATGAGTTCATCTCATTGTCTCACTATAGAGTCTCCCATCCTTAGGCACCCACATTACACTAGGCTCACCCCGAGTGAGCCCTATAACTTCAACCACCCTGGGGTCCCCTAACACTATTTTCCCACATTTACCTACGATTCATTTTTTTGATCCAATTATTTATACCTCTTGCATGGTTTCCTATCTTATCTCACATGAAACAATATAGGACCTCTAGCCTATTATGCATTAACTCAATTAAAATTCAAAAACCAAGGTGACTTTATTGGCCCCCAACTAGATTATACTCACATAAACGGATCTCATATCTTAGTTTGATATATTTTTTTGACATAACTTGTAATGATTAACTCATCATAGATTATCACAACTTAATCAATCAAAATGACCCATTATTAGGAGATAATTTAAGTGAAATAACTTATGGAACCGTAGGGAAGTAACTCATTAGTTTGAGTTAATATGAGTTGACTAATGTGACAAGAGATGTGCCAAACAAATATTTCAAATATATTTTGTGTGATTTCAAAAAATATGGCACTCTCCAACTTAACTCAATTGGACAAGATGACATAACCTAGATGACTCAAAAAATAAAAGAATCAACACAATATGATCTATGAATATGTCTTATCCACCTCATCTCAACTCTGACTAAGGGGAAATATATGACTCTATTATATTATAATTAGTGACTCATTGAATAAATTTATTTTAGGTGATAAAATATGACCTTGGATAAACACCTTTGGGCCCTAGGTTCTTAGCCTTGGCTTCTCCTTACCCATTTCACTTCCTCTCCATAACTTAGAAAAAATATATAAAAAAGTACTCAACTCAAACCAAATTCCATATCTCGAATCAATTATGCATGGGGTACAACCATGGGCTCCTAATAGTGAAATTAGTCAAACTCTCCCAACATGCCTTACCCAAAAAAACCACCCTAAGGAGGAAAACCCAAGTATTCATAATCCAAATACATAGGTTAAAAAACCCATACCCTAAATGACATAGGCCCAACTCTTATCATGTGTATCCCTTTAAACACAAAAACTACCAAAGATGAATACACTAGGATTAGATATAAACACACAAATGAACTTTTTATGTGAAAATATGAATCATATAGGCTTCCATTCCTAAGCTTCCAATCTACTAATCTAGTTCCAATCTTAGGAAAAAATTATAAATATATAAAATGCAACTAGGAAACCCCATTTGAAATATTTTACAAAAAAGGGACATATATTTTGATCTTTATATCATTTTTTAAAAACTATATTCCTTGAATAAAATTTATCATTGTAATGTGGATTAAAGAAGTTGGAATAGTCATTAAATATTGTAAAAAAATAGAAAACCAAATTGAGTTTTTTTGTTATTTGAAGTAGGGTGGGAAAGCCTAGAAGTGTAAGTTAATTTCTTAGGCTTAGTTATCTAGATTATTTCACACATGAAATAAATAAAAATTCATATATATTATTATTTTGATAAGGATCTCAATAAAATAAAATTTGAACATGTAAAACATTTTTCTATTCTTTTTCTTTTGTAAGGATACATGTAAGTCCTTCCCATTCCATATTTGAATTCTATTTCATTACCACTCAAGTATATTTTACATAATTAATTATTATTATTATTTTATACAACTAATATCATAATGTGATACACATTAATTTTTAAATAATAAAGATAACTAATCCATGATGGAAACCTCTAACTTTATCCAATTTAAAAATTATTTATTCTTGCATTTAAATTTCTTAAAATGTCACCTTTGAGTAGTAATGAAGGGAGAGACATAATAGTTATAAAAAAATTCAAAATTTCCTAAAAGAGTAATAATGAGTATAAAATGCATTCAAAACACTCTAAAAATATTTATTTAAATATTTCCATTTTAATAAAATACAAGGTTATCTAATCACATTTGAAACATATTAAAAAATAAGGAAAGATAATATTTAAACTTCATATAAGGAGAAAGGAAACGGAGATGGGTCTAGGCTCGATGCCCTATTAGGGGTTTCATAGGAACAAGGAATATTGCAAGAAAAAGGTGAAACCTATGACACTTCTTTCCCCAAGGCATTTTTAGATAATTATTCTTGGTGTGATATATTGAAGGGATCTAGGGATAAAAAGGAGCCTAAACTTGTGGAGTTCCTGAAAACCATCAAGGATGGGAAGAGATTACATATAAAAATCACCCCAAATTCATACATCAAGCCTCTTCAAGAATAAATGAAGCTTTGGTGGGGAAGTTAATGGGTTTGAGACCTAACATAGACTCATTTAAAGCCTGGGATAAAATTAAATGGACCACCAAGGGACACATGGAAATATTATCTATGGTTAATGGATTATTTATGATTAGATTAAATAACTTGGAAGATAGTAAAAATATACTGGTCAAAAGACCATGGTTTTTTGGCAAATTAAGGCTCTTACTTAAAAAATGGGAATTAAGTTTGACCTTGAAAAGGGAAATATAAACCAAATACCTATTTTTGTGAGATTTATAGGCCTACCTATAAAATTTTGGAAAGAGGAAGTTTTTGCTAGCATGGACAAATCTTTTGGCTATCTCATTTCTTTAGACTCAATAACCAAGGCAAGGACTAAATTGGTTTAAGCTAGATTCTATGTCAATAACTTTATTAATTAAGAGATCCCAAAATCTATAGTGCTTCATGCACCCTATATAATCAAAACATAAATAATTCATCATGGCAGAGAAAGGGTGGAGTATCTTTTAAAAATATAGAGGAGAGTCTAGATATTGTTCATAGAAATTCAAGGTAGTTTTCTCAAATGGAAGAAGGGGAAAAGAAAGAATCAGATAAGATAAAATTAAAAGGCCTAGGTTCACATTCATATCCAACGAAGGAAATTTTAGTTCAATCATAAGCAATAATAAACACTATTCAGAGCCTAGAGAATCAAGAACCGGCTCAAACAAAGAAAGTGGAAACTCTAAATAGAATGAAACAATCTATTTTAGAAGCCACCAAAATCTTGTAGTAGGATGCTAGGACTAAGAATGAAGCTTCATATAAATAAATCCAAGGGAAAAATCAAGAATATATCAAAAATATACTACAACTTCATAACAAGTTTTAGATTTTGGTCTAGGACATAGACGACAAGGATTGGAAAGAACATGAATCAGATGTGAAGGAGAATAGTTAAAATGAAGGAGAATCAAAATGAATGGAAAAAGAGGTTCTTAGTGAGAAGAAAATGGAAAAGAATTCTCCAAATAACAACTCCCAAGTGAAAGCTTCATCTACTAGAGTTACTAGGAGTGTTAAAGGACCAAATATTAGAATTCCTTCAAGAGTAGGCAAACCCTCCAAAAAGAATCTATTTAAAATTTTAACTAAAGTGGACATAGAAGATAAACACCAAAATACTCTCCCCTTTAAGGGAGACACCCCCTCTAAATAAGTTTCTCAATGTTGATTCTATCCTGGAACATAAGAGGTATGCATAGTGTGGGTAAGCAAAAAGTTTTTAGATAATTTAGAAGGAATAATAAGGTTTATGTTTTGGCCATTCAAGAGTCTAAAATTGAGGAAAGCTATTTTTAATAGAATAATAAAAATTATTGGAAAGAAGTTTAAGCAAGTTGTGTAAGTGCATATGGTATGTCAAGTGGTTTGATCACCTTTTGGGACCCCCAATATCTTATAGAAGATCTCATTTTTAAATCATAGAACCATTTGGATTTTCTCTTTATGGACATTAGTGAGAAAAATCAATGGATTTTCTCTAACATCTATGTTCCTAATTCTAGGACAACTTACAGAAAACTGTGGGATAACATCAAAGATTTTAGAAGTAATTATACTTAAATACCATAGATTTTAGATAAAAATTTAAACTCACCCATACACCTTATAGATAAGAAGGGGGTAATTCTAATTGTTTGGAAAACATGGAGGATTTCAATTTTTTTATTTTAGACTTAAGAGTCTTAGATCTTGAGCTTTGAG
This sequence comes from Torreya grandis, assembly GCA_037957365.1. Classification (NCBI taxonomy): domain Eukaryota; kingdom Viridiplantae; phylum Streptophyta; class Pinopsida; order Cupressales; family Taxaceae; genus Torreya; species Torreya grandis. Next base: position 985,591 of record JARHVA010003471.1, on the reverse strand, counting down.
GTCCTAACTATACTTGGTCAAATAGAAGACTCGATGAAAACCTCATTCAAAGTAGATTATATAGAATATTCATCTCTATTAGTTGGATACAATAGAAATACCTTACCATCAAATCTCTTCCAAAAATTAGTTTAGATCAGTCACCCTGGGAACTAAACATTAATGATAAAAAAGCTAAGATACATAATCACCCTTTCCTCATGGAGCAAATGTGGTTCATCCATATGGACATTTAAGATAGAATATTAGAATGGTGGAAAAAAATAATAGAGGGTCAACCATGTTTAACCTTGTATAAAATTTTAAAAAGATCAAACATAAACTCAAACAATGGAATAAATAGGTGTTCAGTAATATGTTGGAGCAAAAAATGGTTTTGAAAGATGAAATGGCCAAAATTGAAGAAGAGATTGAAAATAAGAGGTATGATATTCAAATTCAGAATACAAAAAAATTGATTATTTACAGTTATCACACATTAACGGCTAGCATGGAGGTAAAAATCCAAGAATATATGGCTAAAAGAAGGTGATATAAATATAAAAAAATTCACTTGTCTAATCTCAAGTACAAGAAACACAATGCCATCATGAAGATTATCAATAAGGAAGGACATCTCACTAATGATCAAGAGGAGGTTAGCAATGCTTTTGTGCTTTTCTAAAAGAATATGTACAAGAATGATTTCAAAAATAACATTGGCCTTGAGCAAGAATTCTTGAGTGTCATTTTGGAGTTAATAAACTAAGAAGATAATGTAATATTAACAGAACCCACTTCTAAAGAAGATCTTGAGTTTGTCATCTCCAAAATGAACATAGACAAAAAACTAAGGCTGGATGGGATACCTGTTACTTTCTTTAATATTTTTAGGGGAATCATAGGTGAAGATGTCACTACTACAACCAATGAATTCCTATATTCAAGATAGTTGCTCAAGGAGTTTAACCACACTTTTCTCATGCTCATCCCTAAGAAAGAAGGGGCAATGAATTTGTCTAATTTTAGACCAATTAGCTTGTGTAATTCCTTTTACAAAATCATCACTAGACTCATCACTATGATAATGTAATCTATCATGGAGAAAATCATCCAAGATTAACAAGGAGGATTTATACCTAGTAGGTAAATTCTGGATGGAGTTATTATTGTGTATAAAGCTATACATTCCATAGAAAATAGTAAAAATGTGGCCATGATCCTTAAATTAGATATGGCCAAGGCTTACGATAGATTAGATTGGAGTTTATTTTTTAGAATGATGAATCAGTTTAGTTTTAATGAAAAATTTACAATAATTATAAGATCTTGCATTTCCACTTACATGTTCTCTATTTTAGTCAATGACATGGCTTAAGGTTATTTTAGAAGTGATAAAGTAGTAAGGCAAGGAGACCCTCTATCTCCTTTCTTTTTCATTATCATGGTGGAGTCACTAAGTAGGTACATATCTAAGTCTTTACCAGATGGGCAACTAAGAGGCTTCAAACAACTAGGTAGGTAGAGCCCATTACACAACAACAGTTTGTAGATGACACTACTCTACTAGATGAAGCTTTAATCCAAGAAGAAATGAATCTAAAAAGAGTTTTGGTCATGTACGAAAAGGCATCAAATTAGAAGATCAACTTTGATAAGAGCTGAGTGTATTTTTTTAACACTATAGAGGCAAGACAAAATAGTATTGAAAGGATTTTGGGATGCTAAATAAATTCTTTTCCATCTACATATCTAGGCATGCCTCTTATTAACAACCAACTTCAAATAAATTCCTAGAATATGTTAATTGAAAGATTCCAAAAAAGACTTGTAGGATGGAAAGGAAAACTCCTTTCTCAAACTAGAAAAGTTATATTAATCAAATCTATTCTACAAAGCCTCCCAATCTATACTCTATCTCTTTTAAAACTACCAAAAGGAGTGGAATAAATACTCAACAAGATTAAAAGAAATTTTATATGGAATGATTTTGAAGGAAAGAGTAAATTCCACTTAGTAGCTTGGGACAAAGTCTATACTAGTAAAATCTATGGAGAATTAGGCATAATAAATCTCCAACAAATCAATAAAGAAATGATTTCCAAGTTTGTGTGGAGATTCATAGTAACTAACTCAGCCTAGGGAAGGATATTATCTCATAAATACCTACAAGGGAGGAATTCTATCTCCATTTTTAAAGAAGAGCAATTTATTAAAGGGTCTCACATTTGGAATTTTATAACTAAAAATAGAGATGTCATTCTGGAAGGATCCATTGGCATGTGGGAAATAACAAGAGTATAAATTTTTGGGAGACAAATGGAACACAAAATTGATTCCTATTTAGAGGAATATTGATCAACACATACAATAAAATATGAAAATGAAATATGGATAGTTTATAGTGGATTATTGTCAAACAATAAATGGTCTTAAACATTGGATTGTTCTTAGCTTGGATAAAGTTAACCAAAATGAACAAATTAAAGTAGATGAGTTGAATAATGCCCTTCATACCATACACATTTTTGAAATTGATAGGGAGGATAAAATAATTTGGAATGACTCTTTTAATGGAAAATACAATGTTAAAATAGGGTACAATAGGATCTCCCAAACTCAAGAAACTAAGGTAAGTTGGAAAGGAGTATAGAATAAATTCATTACCTTGAAAATTTGCTTTTTCACCTAGGTAGCCATTCAAGAGAAGATATTTATGGTTGACAACCTAAGAGGAAATAGATGTATTATAACCAATAGATGTGTCTTATGTGAAGAAGAGAATGAAACTAACTATCAACTACTCATTGATTGTACTTTTACATAGAAGGTTTGGAATTTAGTTTTGAGGAAATTCAACATTTTGTGGGCCTAACCAAGATCTCCAAAAGGAGTTTGGATGTCCTAGAGATATCCATTTAAAAATCCTCACCTTAAATTGATATGGAATTTGGCTCTTCCACATATATGGTGGGGGATATGGGAAGCTAGAAATAGTAGAATTTTTAGAGATAAGAAGAGAAATAATAAAGTGACTTTTGAAAGAATTTTCATAGATATCATGGAAAATTACAATTCTATCCAAATTAAAAAATTCAAGGAAATATATCCTTTTGAATGAATTCCTTCTCAAATTATAAGATTAATCCATTTTTCATAGGAAAATCTAATCCCAATGAGGAAAATTTAAAGAGAACTAAGTGGAAAGTTCCATATGAAGGATGGATGAAACACAATTTTGATGGTGCTTCAAAAGGGAATCCAAGAATTATAAGAGGTGGAGGCATCATTAAATATGATGAAGGGAATTTTATTATGGCATATGAAAGAGATATGGGCACAAAGACTAACCACTAGGTAGATACTTTAGCTTACTTATGGGGCATCAAATTAGCCAAACAATTCAATGTTTAAAAACTAGAGGTGGAAGGGGATTCCATGAACATTATAAATTATTTAAATGGAAAAAATCCCCCAAGTAAGAAAATAAAGCATATAATTTATGAAGATAAGGAAATTTTTAACTCTTTTCAATAGGTGCACATCCAACATATGTATAGGGAAGGTAATGTAATTACAGACTGGTTCGTAAACAGGGAAAGTAGCAATGTGGGCTTTAAAACTTGGCTAGACCATGAAGATATACCTAGATATTTATTACTTAGAATTAATAATGAGGGAAAAATATTCCTAATGATATTTAGTACCCTATTCTCTCCTTTTTGGTTAATGGGGAAGTTAAGTCTTTGGTTAGAAATTGGGAATTTAGGCCATTTATTTCCAGTTCTTCTAAGGAGAAGCTTATAGAAAAAGTGAAGGAACATGTTGAGGTACATAATTTGAATCAATTTTTTTTAATAATTATATAAAGTGGATACATAGAGGTGGTATAAAATAAAACCCAAAATCTTACATGAATAGAAGAATCATCATGGGCTCACCCATTAAAATTGAATGCAAGTTGCAACTAGAGGTCAAATCACATAAAAGAGTTTGGAATGATCTTCAAGTGGAGGGTTATCACTAGATTCATGGAAAACATTGAAGGCTTTGATAGACACATGTTTATCCATTTTTTTAGGTCTCAGGAGGAAAAGACAGTCACCATCAATGGGGTTACACTTGAAATCATAGAGGAGCTTATTGCCCATGTGACATTATTGATCATTAATGAAACCAAAATATATTATACTCTCAGAGATTACAAACCTGATAAATAGAAATTTTTGGAAGATGGTGAATAGTTGGATCAACTCTATAATGGATTTGATAGGGAGTCCCTTCCCAAACTATATGCTGATGTAGCTTTTCACCTTATCCAATATGTTACTTTAGAAGGTTAGTATAATAGAGTCAGGTTGTCCATGTTTAGAATGGTAAACTAATGTAGACATGGAATTACTTTTAGCTTTCCTTTTTTCATCGTTAAATCCTTGGAAAATTCCATTTAGAAATTCAAAATTTGTAATTACATAGCCCCAAGACATGAGGGAGTTATTTTTCTCATATATAAGTAATTTAAGGGCATGAATCCAATCATGCTAGATTTAACCCAAAAAAAGGAAGAGAAAACTAAAGAGGGGCTAGTGGACATAAGAAATTTAAGGAAAATTTGGATCAAATATTTAGGAACTTCAAGTAGGGAAGTGGGAAGCAAGTTGAAAGGGGTCTGTTAATGCTTAAAATTGTGCTTGATTCTAACACCAACAATGGGAAGTTTCAAGATGTGGGACTTGCAACTTGAAATAACCTCCAGATTTTTAAGAAGTTAGTCTCTTCTTTATATCAAGTGTATACTAGGAAAAAGGATAGGAATTTTAATAAAAACACAAATGCAAGAAAGAAAATATAACTATGGTGATGCACCTAAATGTAATTCAACCTTAATCCTGAGCACAGTGAGACTATATGTAAGATTCAATTACATTTAAGAGCAAACAAGTGCATGATCAATGTAAAAGATGGAAACAATAGAAATAGAGGCTCACATCATAGAATGCTTTTGCAGTGATACAAAAAATATCAACAAAGGCACAGGGTTCAATCTTCTTATTTGAATTTTCCAGTCACATAAGAGGCACATAAATACACATAGTTATATAAACTTTCAAACACAAGAAAATGGAACAAAGGAAAATGGCATTCCTAATCACAACTCTAGAAAGTCTAAAACTCTTGACAACACAGCCTAGACTACTTTTGCAATGACACAGAAAATATCAACAAAGGCACAGGCTTCAATCTTCTCATTAATTCTCTAGTCACATAAAAGGCACAAAAACATGCATAGTTACATAAAATTTCCAACTTAAGAAAATAGAACAAAGGCAAATGATATTCCTAGTCACAACTCTAGAAAGTCTAAACTCTTGACAATAATTCTCTCAAAAAATTCTCTCTGACATCTGATGATGATTTGGTGATCTTTGCACCCTTATTTATAGCCTTGGATTCATTTCAAATTGTCTACTTGTTCCCAATATAACAGAGCAACTAAAATCTAACTGAACTAGAAGTGTCTAACAGAAGATATTGCTTAGATTCTGAAACACTCTGTCTTTCAGTAGTTCATTGGCTAGAATAGATTGCAAGACACTCCCTTCTCTTAAACGAAAGATGACACTTAGTCAATTACTTGAAAACCTTCTTATTACTTTAGGAGACACTAGAGGATGGCACTTGGTGTGTTTCGTAGCACCTACTAAAGACACATGACACTTTTTGTGTAATTTATACTCCTTTTGTGTCTTTGCTTATGAGTGTTCCACCTTTGACACCTATCACAATCCACTTCCTTGAAACCTTAACAACTTAACAGAAATAAGACCCAAAACATTTCTTACCCAAGTAACTTTAAAAGGGGCACAGGGATAGGTGGCAATCTCCACTGCTTCATCAAAGGGCACGTGGCAATCTCCACTTTACTTATCTAGGGTTATGTGGTGGTCTCCACTTCTTTTAGCTACATTTTTAGAAACTTGCAAAAGGTGACACATGGTGGTCTCCACTTTACTCTATTTATATCATAGAAACAATTGGGTCTCATTTCATATTTACATGGATAACGACACCTGGTAGCTTCCTCTTGCTTCAAAAACAAAACTTGAGACCCACCAGTCTTTGCTATATCGGTGAAGCAAAATGAAGATAATTCAGATCTTGACACATGGTGGCTTCCGCTCTCTTCTACTAGGATATGTGGCATCTTCTGTCACTTTTAGAAAAGTAAAATTGAGACCTTTTGAGATTACCACTTGGCACTTTTTGCTTGATCTTGATACTTAGCTTTTTGAAACCTGCTGCTGAAAAGAGATTTGAAATGCAGATGTCGATATGAAACATGGATGATAACACTTGGTGTATTCTACTGAGTCACTATGAGATACATGGCACGTCCTAACCAACTCATAGAAAATATGAAAGGTGCCTCAGATGATGACACTTGGCAGCTTCTGCTTGACTTTGACACTTAAACAAAAATGAATCAAAAGGAAAATTGGTGCCTATGCTCTATTTCAAAACTTTGCCATCTTGAATCAAAGTATGTGGGAACAAAATTTTACAGCACGCAATTGAAAATTAGAATGAAACGTAGAGTATTTTTTACTCTATAGTTATTGGTGACCCCAAGGACTTTTGAGCCTACTCAAAAAAGAAAACCACAACTCCTATATGATCAAAATTTCAAAATTATAGCTTCAACAATGCTATTTGGTAGGTGGACCACTCATCATCAGATAACCCTTGCTTATTCTACAATTCATTAAAAGCTAAATCAAGGTTAATAATATCCTTGTGTGAAAATTTTTGCAAAATTTAAACTGTAGCCTTCAATTTGAATTCGAGCTGGGAAATAGGAACCAAGATAGCTTCTACTTTAGGGACTGATGAATCATCCCTTAAATCCTAGAAAACTGTCTGATCATTCTATTTGGCCAATAGCAAAGGTTTAATTTCATCTACCATCAGCATGGTGTTGTCATTAGGAAATGGAGAAGGAAGACCTAATTGCACTAGATCTTTAATAAGCTATTTCATTTCATTGATTCCTTCCTTCATGACATCTAGAAGCTCTTTGCTACTGATGGATTCAGAATTACAAATGAGAACTTCATTTACTCGCTTAATAGCAATCATTCTATTCTCAATTCTTACTACTAACAATGTTGCATTTATTGCATCATAAAGCTTTTGTAGCAATGTTTATGATTCCATTACTCTCCCAAAAACCATAGCCAAAGTGTTTGCAACTAAATTCTCCACCTTTTCACACAATTTTTGTGTATTTAGTAGGAAGCTGAGAGAAGGTCTGAGCTGAATAATCTCTGAGGAAATTCTTTTCCACATGGATTCATAGAGCTCCTTCACCAGACTTAACACTCTGACATTCTTTGGCCTATTGACTAGCTCTAGTGTTAATTGTGTTGCTCCTTATTTCTTAGCTTGAAATTGGGCTTATATAGCCATAATATATTTCTGTTCAGCCAACAGCTATTGTTGCAATTAGGTAACTTGCAACAGGCATTCCTCACATTTTTCTTGTAATGCTAATTTTTTGTGCCTTAGGGTCATCACCACATCCTTTACCTGTGTGATCCCTACTTTTAAAGAATAATTTTGGGCCTAAACTACCTAGTGAGTTTGAAGAGAAACAATATCTTACAACTATTTATTCAGATTCTCTATTTCATTTTCCTTTCTATTAATCTCTGAGGTCAAAATGTTATAGTTTGCCTTTTCCTTGGCTAGATCAGCTTCCATCTTCTGTAGCCTCCTTGATGTCTTCAAGTAGTCTTCAGTAACTATAAAAGTGGATTTAGTTAGTAGCTAAATTTTGTCTTATGGCCTAAAGAGGGGCATGTCAATGGCCACTACATTCATTGTGTAGTCTTCTGGCTACATCTACTCACTTGGCTTGATTACATTTGGTGACAAATGAGTCACCATCAATTTCTACTGAATGGGGTCAAATTGTGACTGCAGATGGGGAGTAGCCAAGGCTCTATTTTCCTTGATATTATTTTTCTCTCTTTAGGCTTCCCTTGCCTTCCTAATAGCATCCACTTGGGTCTGGAAGGTAGAAGGAGAGGCAATGTCCCCACCCATAAAAGGATGTCCCTATGGTAAACCATATTGAGTAGCTAATTGTTGGTTATGGGCAATCTGAGGGGGAAGTTTATTGGGAATAGAGGGGGAGATATGAGGTAATGTTAAATCCTGAGGTGGCACAGATGAGGTGAAGTGAGAAATGGAAATGGTAGAAGTGGCAGGGGATGTCATCTAGCTAGATGAAATCATCATGCCCACAAGAGAAGAAATAGACTAAGAAGGAGAAGGAGGAATAATACTTACCTAAGGAGAAATTATAGTACTCTACAATTGGCACTGTGGGGTGTCTATCTCCTCTTTTGAATCAAACTAAAATTACACCCTCTTTCATTTCTTGGGTGTCTCTTCTTCTGGCTGTGTTTCTTTTCCTTTCAACAATGCTTGTGGAGAACTAGGAATATCTATAACCGATGCTGATGGGGAGGCTGTTGGTGGTGAAGGCACCACACTCTTTTGTTTTTCCATGATATTGAGAGATTAAGGCCAAATTGATATAGTTATTATAGCTATAGTTTACTCTGAGGCTTGTGACTCTTGGCTTGACCCAGCCCTAGCTTCCTGCTCTACACTCAATGTCAGCAAATTACTTGTCTCTGGGCTAGATATAGGGGAGAGATGGCACTCATCCCATATTCTTCCCATCTCTCATCTGTGTCTATGTTTTTGAAAGAATGGGTTGTTTGACAAATTTCCTGCCTATATTTCTAATAGGCTTCTTTTTTCTCAGCATCCCAATTTTTATTCTTTAGTGTCCTTAAGCCAAAAGTCATTCTAAATTTAGGATCATAATCCCTCTGCTTAACATAGAATGTTTCCAAAGGTCTATTTTGTGGAAGGGGCAAGTCTGTTAACTCAACATAAAATCTAGGAGCATCTTCTCTAGGATTTTTCTTGGTTTCCCAAAAAGGGCAGCCCTCATGTGCAATTCTAGTTGCAACCCTATTAGTCCTTATCCAAGAAGCTATGAAACTGTTTGGGTCATAAACCCATTTGTCTTCTATTAGAAGGAAACCTAGAAAGGCTAGCTTTTTGAGCAACACAACTTCAACGTCTCTGGTTTCCAAAACCATGCTAGTTGTCATCCATGAGAGGTCATACATTTTTATTTTCCTCTTCCCAGAGCCATATTCATTGTCTACTATAGATACCTACCTAGTAACCTCTAAGAATGCTAACCTAAGAGTCAAAATCTTAGGTAGCAACATTGGTTCCCCACAAAACACATGGACTCTTATAATTGTATAGTGAGACCCAAAATAGAAATCACAAGGAATTGGGCAACTGGCTAGAAGGTTTGAAACACTTGGAAATAATCTATTCATGATTGGTTTGGGGTTGAGGTGATAAAAATTAGGGGTAACAAATAATTTTTAGAATTCATATGGGTCACTAGTCTTTGACAAAATATGTGTCCATGCAGACACAAGAATGGTTCTTTGGAGATCAAAACTTGGGTCATACATATTAAGATACATATGTTGGGCAAAGAGGTTGGAGTTTTGAAACAACATGAGGTGAAACAAATAAGAATAGTACCTAAACACTCCTTTTGATTTGAAATGGGCTAGTTGTTCCACCATTGAGAAAGTAATTTGTTTCAAAAAGTGGAGCCAATACTCCTGAGTCTTGTCAATGGTTTTCAGCTTGAAGAGGATAGCCATTTGTTCTACATAAAATGCCATATCATATTTCATGCCAAAGATGAAAGCCATCATAAACAGTGCATCTTGGCTAGCTTGTGTGAATTGGGCTCTTACTGCAGGGAGTGTAGGCACCGTAGTGTCATCATCACCCATTTGTAATTTGGATCTCAAGAACCTTGACTAAGTATTGATGTTTGCCCACATTCTTTGCATTTTAGCAATAGTGGGAAATGTAGCTGTACTATCATGATACAAGGCTAACATATCCTTGATAGCCTGTGATGTGATTTGTACTATAAATGGACCCTATTGAATGGTGCATGAGGGTGCATGGAACCAATTTGTGCATAATTTGATCAAGTCAGGACATGGATGTACAATTGGGACAATGAATTATACCAATTATGAAGTCCATATCCTCATGGAAAATGTTTCATATTTCCCTACTCTAGCCCTCTGTAGACACCTTTGATGTGCCCCTTTTCTAAGAGTTTTGCTACTAGCTCTCTAAATAATTGGGTCCATGACTCCATCTGCATAATATTTTATTTTTACTGGGTCACTTTCTTGACCAACCTCAGGGATTTTGGTCCATGGATATGTCTTCAATGGTTGCATGGGAGCTAAAGCATATGACTTGCTCACAAGAAACTTGTCAAGGGATTCATACATCCCAGCTCCTTATTGTGAATACTGTGCTCCCTCCATCTTCTATGATAACTGGTATAGGATATTTTTACTAAGCATTGAAAATGCAAGTAGCAGGATATTTTTCATAGATGCAGGAATGTTTGAGAATTTGTAAGCTTTAACTCTTGCTAAAAGGTATTTATTGACCTATCAAGTCTCAAAATGGCATTAAACTCAGATAACTATTAGCAAATCCTACTCAATCTTTATGGAACAATGAGATAGACATGTTATGCAAGTGGTAGCGCAAGGTACCTTGGGGATTTCTAAAGATTTGGGAGACATTCAATGTATTGGATAATTTTGAAAAAATTGAAATTTTTTGAGCTGCTGACTACATGTTCAAAGAAAACTTATTTAAAATAAAAGTAGGAAAACAAAAAATGGGAAAATAAAACAATGGAAAGGGGAAACTACCTAACTATAATACATTAACCAAGTATCTTTATATCCTTCCTGGATCAAAAGAAGAATTTCTAAAGTCTCTTTCATGACAAGCCAACTTATATTGCCAGACAAATGGTTGAATTGGATATAGGTCTAGTGACTTGCTATCTGTGTATGCCACATTGATTTGCCTACATTTGAGTGAGTCTGAATCAAACATGGTTCCAACATACATAAGCTCTTCTTGTCCTTAGAAGCTTGTCAAATGCTGGTTCTTGATACTGGCATGTCTTATCAAGAAATTAATGACTATTTGCTTATTAATAGAAGCTCTTTGATATAGATCATTTATTGACTCATCTCCTTCTACCTTAAACTTAGGTTCTATTGCATGATCATCTTATTTAATAACTTCAAAATTACCAACCTCTTGAAAGGATAATTCTAAAAGTTTGCAATAATTTTGCACATGTAATTGAATCTCAATTCTGTTTTGTTCATCTGCAACTGGCTCATAGCTTCCTTGAAAAATAGTATAAATTGACCCAATGATTTCAAATAAATCATTCAAATCATGATCAAGGAAATTTCCATGCTCCTCCACATCATCTTGCAAAGTAATAAGAAAATCAAAAATTATTTCTTCTTCATTAGAGATTAAGGCATACATTTGTGACTTCTCATTTGAAATCTGGAATTCATGTTGAGAGACCCGAGGATTAATAGAAGAGGTATCTTTTAAATTTTATTAATCTAGAACATTTGGGATTTTATGATCTTCATCAAGTATAAAATAAGTGCCCAGACTAATAGATTCATAATTTCCATATGGGTCACTTTGCATCATAGCTAATAAATGATCATTTTCCTCTTCTTGATCATGTTCAGTCTATTCACCTAACTCCTCAACAAAAACCCTTTCTTATTTATTCATCATAGCATGAGCTACCTCTAACTTTGCATTTGGTTCATTGGTGATGTGATCCTTATATAATGGCTCAGATAATATCTTTATCTTTAAACCATATTTGGTTCTTAAGATGAGGTGAGACCAATCAAGGGACATATATCCTCCTATCTTGGCTATAAAGTCTCTTGATAAACATAAGCCAAAAATAAGAGGTATATCTATCACTACTACATCTTGATTTACAATTATATTGGGACAAGCATATAATTGTAATTAGAGTCATTTAATTCTCCCTATTGTTTGTACTGCTTTGCCATCTAGCTGCATGACTCCTTTAGTGAGTGGTTCATAATTTTTAAAGCATCAGCTATCTACTTGGGCATTACTATAGTACTAGCCCCTGAATCAATCATTGTATTATGCAATAGTTCCTTACCAACTATTAAAGTTAAATAGAATGGATCCAATTTGGATTTGCTTACCTCTGCTACATTATTCACTAGGGCTATTGTCTATAGATGAACTATATCTTTGAGATTTTCTTTTTTAGTAGGTTCTTCTTTGATAACATTACCTTTGGGCACTACTTGGCCTTGTAGAGATTCTTGTAGTAGTGTTTTATATTCAATAATAGCTAATATATCCCATATTGATACTTGTGCTAGAGTCTTCTTCAATTGATCCACCACATTTATTGGTCCTAGAGTCTGAGTTCTTTAAAAATAAGGATATCTTGTTTTTTCTTGAATTTGTGCAGGAATCCCTTGATTCTACACCGACTGAGGCACTTCTTGTCTGATATCTATGTTTCTTTATCCTTGAAATGGAGGATTCTCCATGACTTGACTATTTATAACCTCAGGTTGTTCCACCATCCTTCTCTTTGATCTATTATAATAATCAGATTGCACCACTAGTTTTTTGGAGGTAGATGCTTCATTCAAGAAAATTGATTCTTCATCTTCAACCCATGAGAACAAAGCATGTTCTAGGGCTATTTCTTCCTCTTGTTGTGAAGACATCCCTTACATCTGAGCCATTAAGACTAAATTTTGCATACTAGAAGACTGGTAGGCTTGATTGTCATTGGAACTTGCAAACTAACCATCCATTCTTATTTGCTCTGCCACCTTTTGTTACAAATTACCCATAAGACTATCTCTAGGTTTATGAGCATTATTGAAAGGAAAACACCAGGCATTAGTGTTATCTACATAGTTATTTTTCCCTAGAACAATCTCCCTATTTGAATTGGGAGGAATAGTCTGTGAGGGTGTGGGGACTGCAACTAATTGGTTTGCTGACTAAGGGTTATTTTGCCTTGGAGGACCCTGGTATTGGTTTGGCTGAGATGAGAATCTATTTCCTTGATATCCTTGATATGGAGGCTTAGGGAAAGTATTATGTTGTGTTTTTACATTAATCAACTCATTAGAAAATATCTTAGAGATATTCTTGATATCATCAAGCTCAGATGACTGAGTGGGAACAATTTATTTAGCAGGTGGTTGAGGATATGTGTACATAGACACAGGTGGGGTTATAGATTTAAAGGCTTCTTGAGGTAATGGTAAGGAAATTTTTGGGAACATGGGCATGGGAGGCCTTGGGGGCAACTTTCTAGCATCTATTAAATTATTCTCAACTCTGACCGCATAGTCATAAGCCTCTAGCAAAGTGTGTCCTCCAAGTGACTGATTCATAATAGATATATCTAAATTCAAAGCCTTAAGATAAAACATTGTGGCCATACCTAGTAATGGTCTAGCTATAGCAGGGATTCTTTCCCAAGTCTTTTGAAGTCTAGAATTGATGTTAGTCATTGCTTCTTATGGTGCCCTTTGGATGGTAATCAATTAATGCAACAAAGAAGACTTATCACCCTTCTCTTCAAATCTTTCAAAGAAAAGATCTCTGAACTGATCCCATGTAGAGATGGTATTTGGGGTTAGGGACCGGTACCATTCTAGAGCTTTCCCTTTAAAAGAAATTGCTAATAATCTTATGGCCACATTTTGCTGCGTGACAACATGTATAACATAGACATCTGATACATCTTGCATATATTCTTTAGGTGTTTTAAAGTCTTGCCCACTAAATTTGGGTAGAGCTTTCAAGGCATTCACTAGGATAGGGTCCCAAGTGGCTAGTGGTATTGGGAGAATCAATGGACTACCAGTGTTCCAACTTGCACAAATTCTTGGGGGTATAGGGTCTCCCATATTTGCTCTTGGTATTGGTATAAACTAGCTGACTCTTCTTCTTGGACTAGTTACTAAAGGTGGCAAAAGAATGCCTAGATTTATAGCAGATTGTGATCTAGTTACTGGTCCACAGCTATGACTCCTCGTAGCTCTCTGGTTCAAATGATCTTGAAAGAAACTTCAAGATTGGTCCCACCAGGCATGCTAAAAATTGTTGATGCTTAAAATTGCACTTGATTCTAACACCAACAATGGGAAGTTTCAAGATATGGGACTTACGACTTGAAACAACCTCCAAATTTTTAAGAAGCTAGTCTCTTCTTTATATCAAGTGTATATTGGGAAAAGGGATAGGAATTTTAATAAAAACACAAATGCAAGAAAAAAAATCTAACTATGGCGATGCGCCTAAATGTAATTCAACCTTAATCCTGAGCGCAGTGAGACTATATGTAAGATTCAATTACATTTAAGAGCAAACAAGTGCATGATCAATGTAAAAGATGGAAATAATAGAAATAGAGGCTCACAACATAGATTGCTTTTGTAGTGATACAAAAAATATCAACAAAGGCACAGGGTTCAATCTTCTTATTTGAATTCTCTAGTCAAATAAGAGGCACAAAAACATGCACAATTATATAAACTTTCCAACTCAAGAAAATGGAACAAAGGCAAATGACATTCCTAATCACAGCTCTAGAAAGTCTAAAACTCTTGACAACATAGCCTAGACTAATTTTTCAATGACACAAAAAATATCAACAAAGGCACAAGATTTAATCTTCTCATTAATTCTCTAGTCACATAAGAGGCACAAAAACATGCATAGTTACATAAACTTTCCAACTTAATAATATAGAACAAATGCAAATGATATTCCTAGTCATAGCTCTAGAAAGTCTAAATTCTTGACAATAATTCTCTCAAAAAATTCTCTCTGATATCTGATGATGATTTGGTGATCTTTGCACCCTTATTTATAGCCTTAGATTCACTCTAGATTGTTTGCTTGTTCCCAATCTAACAACCCAACTAAAATCTAACCAAACTGGAAGTGTCTAACAAAAGATATTGCTTAGATTTTGAAATGCTCTATCTTTTGGTAGTCCATTCGCTGGAACAAATCGCAGGACACTCCCTTCTCTTAAACAAAATATGACAATTAGTCAATTCCTTGAAAACCTTCTTATTACTTTAGGAGACACTGGAGGATGACACTTGGCATGTTCCGTAGCACCTATTGAAGACATGTGGCACTTTTCATGTAATTTATACTCCTTTTGTGTCTTTGCTTATGAGTTTTTGCCTTTAACACCTATCACAATCCACTTATTTGAAACCTTAACAAATTAACAAAAATAAGATCCACATCATTTCTTATCTGAGTAACTTTAAAAGGGGCACATGGACAAGTGGCAATCTCCACTGCTTCATCGAAGGACAGGTGGTAATATCTGCTTTACTTATTTGGGGTTACGTGGTGGTCTCCACTTCTTTTAGCTACCTTTTTACAAACTTGCAGAAGGTGACACATGTTAGTCTCTGCTTTACTCTATTTATATCATAGAAATAATCATGTCTCATTTCATATTTACATAGACAATGACACCTGGCAGTTTACGCTTGCTTTAGAAATAAAAATTGAGACCCACCATAGTCTTTACTATATCAGTGAAGTAAAATGAAGATAATTCAGATCTCGACATGTGGTGGCTTCCACTCTCTTCTGTTGGGATATGTGGCATCTTCTGTCACTTTTAGAAAAGCAAAATTGAGACCTTTCAAGATTTCCACTTGGTGCTTTCTGCCTAATCCTGATACTTAGCTTTTTGAAACCTTCCACTGAAAAGAGATTTGAAACATGGATGCTGGTATGAAACATGGATGTTGACACTTGGCGCATTCTACTGAGTCACTATGAGATATGTGGCACGTCTCGACCAACTCATAAAAAATATGAAAGGTGCCTCAGATGATGACACTTGGTAGATTCCGCTTGACTTTGACACTTAGACAAAAATGAATCAAAAGGAAAATTAGTGCCTATGCTCTATTTCAAAACTTTTCCATCTCAGATCAAAGTATGCAGGAACAAAATTTTGCAGCACGTGGCTAAAAATTAGAATGAAACATAGAGTATTTTTTACTCTACAGGGTCTATAAATAAAATTTCATAAAAGGTAAAGAAACCAACAAGGCTTAAGAGCGTATAAAAAGAGCCTCAGAGGAGACTCCAAACTCACCAACATCAATAAAGACAACCCTAAAAGGAAGGGTTTCAAAAGACAATAGGCTCCTCTCTCTAAAAAAGGGTGAGAAAATTTGTCATTATGGATAGTGATAGCAAATAAGTGAAGACTACATCATAAAGCACGACAATACTACAAGATAGAGTAATATATAGATTGGGACTAATCATTAGAAGGAAAAAAAAACAAATTGACAATAAAATAAAAGAGGAGACTACCCAGACACAAAAGGATATAAACAATGTTTTTAACCAAATTGTGAATTTATTCAAAAGAAGAGAGAATACTAATAAATTTATTGAAGAGCTAGAGCTACAAAAAGCCCTCATGAGGTGGTTCATGTGAGAAATATTGAGCCTTAAAATCAAGATGAATATAATATAGTAGGAAAATGAAAATATGTCCAAGCATGGGATGATAGGGAGGAAGATTTGTAGATCTAAAGATTGAGATTTAGGGTGGACCTTCTTGATCATGCTAATGAAAAACTTTAGAACAAACTCAGTTTCATAATTAAATGTAGTGAATACATAATTAATTAAGGTATACAAAATATGGAAAACTTCTAGGCACATCTCAGAGACTTATTCAACCCTAGCCACATAGGAAAAGGAAAAGAGATAAAGGGACAATGCAATAGTGAATTTCACAATATTGACTATGAAATTATTATTAAATAAATTTATATCAACCTTAGTAACATGAAGGCATGTTGGGAAGGCATTTCTAGAAGCATGGAGTAAGCTAATCTATTGGATTTTTGGAGTTGTTTATCATCTATTCATTAGCTTTATTTGATCTATTTCTTTTTGTTCCACTTCTTTTATACTATTTATTGCTTTGGTTTTTATTTGTTTTGATGTACTTCTAGGGTTTGGGGACCCTATCTCAAAAAATCCCCCCATATAACCTCAATAAAAATATTGAAACTTCATATTTCACATCAAAACCATAGAAAATTATCTACAAACGTTAAAATACATACATTAACACTTTCAATCATTTTCATAAGATTCAAGAGGTTTTTAAAGGAATCCCAAATGTCTATACCCATGTATAGGTTACATATACAAAAATAAATAATCTCCAATATCTAAATAGACCAAAGGAAGGTTGATCATTCCCATCCTATTGGCATAATTAGATGAGAAATATTCATATCCACCCCGAATCCTAATGAGAAGAGCCATTCAAAAACACATATCCACATGATAAAAATATGGTTGGAATAGGAGGGAGAAATATCTTAAATAAATAAAAGAAAAAATATTTCCAAGCCACAACATCCTTCAAATCACACACATAATCCTCACACAAACATATCACATAATATGCCTCTAAGGCATTAAAAGGGTGAATTAAGAGAGGGGATTTTTAAAAAAATCTTAACTTAATAAATCCATATATGAAAAAGGAATTTCCAAGCTATAAAACAATGATGCTTTGCAATAACAAAAAAATCCTTAGACCTCACATTTCATGAAGTGAAAAAGTGACTTTTAAACCTTTTACAAGGTTCCAATTTTAAGATAAAATAAACACGTGAAGAACATATATGATATTGGGTGTATATACTCATGGTTTTCACATGAAAACCATTCAAAAATCCCCCTAAAAGCTTGTTCCACTATCCTAGATCAATTTCTCTACACATTAATCATTTTAAAAATATACTTCCTTGTGCTTAACCCCAAATGATCATAAAAATGGTTCTTAAATTTCATAAAAAAAAATCCAAATTAACAAAAATTTGGTTGCTAAAAGGCACAAGGAAGTCAAGAAAAAAACATTATAATTCATGACCCCCAATTGTTTCCAAAAACTTCTAACTCCTATTAATTGGAAAATTTTGTATAAATGTAGAAACATAAATTAACATTTAAGATAAAACAATACACATGTGACCACCATTTTTACACACTTAGATCATGACTTATTCCATGGCTTTTTGATCACTTTCTGTGTGGATGAATCATTATTATAAGTAAACCAATGACCCTAAAATTCCCCTATTCATTATGAAGAGTAGCTAAAGCTCACCCATATATTGTTATTGGTATCTAGATCAATTGGTTTTGCTCTTTGGACAACAATGCTCTAATTAGACATCAACACACTTCTCTCTTGTCTAGATCCATTGCTCGTGTTCTGATATCAAATAATGATAAATTTACAAAATTAAAATTCATGAAAGGGAGAAATTTCACGTTTATCAATCCCCAATCAAATTAATTCTAAAATAATTGCTATAAATACACATTCCAAATGATTTTCACACAAGGTACTTCCACACCAAAAATTATAAGAATTATAATTTCACATTAAGATTTAATTTCATATTTCTCTTGATTTTGATTACATACAATACTAATAGCCTTGAGATAAATTTTGAATACACTTCCAAGATCATAAGTCATATTTGAATAACTTAATTATGCCAAGATTATGCCAACACCTAGAATTTTACACTAGTATTTCAAACACACCACCATAACATGGGATATATACATGCAGTTTGATACCTCTTCAGAGTATTGGGTTTCAAGTGGAGGAGATACACAATGATTTTTAAAATAGATCAAAATATATTGCACAATACATAGAACACTCAAGTGAAGTTAAACCTACCACATAAATTTTAGATCTCTATTACTTGTCAGACATTGGCACTCCCTAGCAATAAAAACACACTAATTTCCTATCCAATTATAATGCTAATGTCTAGAGACCCTACCAAATATTTTTATAGCTATGCAATTAGTCAACATAGCCTCCATATTAGTTTTAGCTCTAGAAATAATCTATATCTTTTTTTTCCAATGAAGTTTGTGATCTCCTTTGTATTTTCCATATTTAGTATATTTTTAGATTTAGTAAGTTCTAAATCATGTAATGTCATTTATTACATACATATGTAAAATTATGATTTTACACAAAATTTTATCTAATTAAGGTACATCATTCTTCTAGTTCACAAAATTTGATAAAACATATTGTTGAACCTATCTATTGTATGAATGTTGTAAAACCCTAACCATATAGGTTTTTAGGGTTTATATCCTTTTTTGGTTGTTTCCAATCGTTGTTTTAGGACTTTTAGATATAATAAATTATTTAATAGATGTAATATTAAAAGTTTTTATTTTTTAATTCATTCGAGTTAAGAACAATTTTTTATATCTACCTTAGACACAATGACAC
Organism: Torreya grandis; assembly: GCA_037957365.1. NCBI lineage: Eukaryota > Viridiplantae > Streptophyta > Pinopsida > Cupressales > Taxaceae > Torreya > Torreya grandis. Next base: position 966,216 of record JARHVA010003471.1, on the reverse strand, counting down.
ATTAAGTTGTTCCCAAGTTGAAATTTTTCATATTTTAGTTGATAAATCAATAATGGTAGAATAAGTTAGTATATTTGATGACATATATAAAAGATAGTTACATGGATTTATATCAAAGAATATAGATATGCAAGATGAGTTTATCAAAAAATTTAGAGATAAAATTAAGAAATAATTTGAAGTAAAATCAAAATGGGATATAACTTTTGTACTAACATTTACAATGGGGGAAACCCAAGGGATTCAAAAAATTAATATGCCAATTCCTACCCAGTCATTAGGAACATTGAATATAGTTAACACACATTCTTCTTATCCCAATGTAAAATCCCTTATGTACAAGATTAAATCTCTATAAGTTAATGTGTTGCATTTGGAGCAAGGTGCTTCAAAACTTTATCAGACACTAGATTATCACATTTTTTTCACATTGCATTGACACAAAATATAGTAAGATATACTATATCTATAGGTTTTTGGCACCCAATCTTACACTATATGATGGAAAGGGTGACCTAGAACAACATCTTAGATCCTTATACACAACATGTTTGGACTACATGACCAATGATAGGTTATTGACTAAGTTATTACAAAAAAATCTAAAATAATATTCTTTACAATGGTTGTAAAATTTATCTCATCAATCATTGCATGCATTCAATCCATTGGTGGATATGCTAGCACATTTTTTAATCAATATTAGTGAGAAAATTCTAGATGATCAAATTAATCAACTCAAATAGAAATCTAATGAGCCTATCATAGAATATGTCTTAAGCTATAAGTCTATGTTATCAAAAATGACAAATATTATGGTATAAAAATAATTGTATGATATTTTAAAATGGATTTTTCTTCCACCCTACATGAGTCCATCATTTTTAATAAATTTATCTCATTCACAAAGTTGTGCCACAGAGTCAAAGAAAGGGGAAGTCTAATTGTTGGAAATTAATAAGATTAAGTATACAACCAATTTAAATTAAAATACAAAGAGTTAAATTAAACTACCATACAAGGTTAGGCCAATTGATAATAATAATGATTAAAAGGAAACAACACGAAATTTCTAAGCCCACTCCATACATTGTCTTATCAACTCCTCCAATGAGATAATTTAACAATATATTAAAAGATCCATATAAGGTCCTCTAAACACTATTAGAATGCAATATCATGTAAACCAATCCCATTAAATATGTTTATGTAAAAA
>JARHVA010003471.1:882500-960000 GCA_037957365.1 Torreya grandis | reverse complement strand
AGCACACTCTCCTATTAATGAGGTTTGGGGCATGTTATCATTCCAAAAATATTTTATGACTCAGACATGCATAAAAACACACCTATATTTTAAAAAAAACACATATATTAGTAACACTACCACCTACATATGAATAATGAATGATAAAAAGGATTTTTTTTTTAAAATGTAAATGAGGTCACACACATACACACTTCATGAATCAAATAGACAAGGAACCTCACATTGTCCTTAAAAAAAGGCATACATTGAGTCCAATATATAATTCAAGCTAGAAATATTATTTCATAACACAAGTATAAATAAATTATATACTCAAATATGAAGATAAGGTAATATCAATCAAACATAGATGATAATAGATCACCACCATCACAAACTAACTCACTTACTAGAAACACTTCAGATTCATTATTAAATACACTTATCTCTAAATCCATGTCAGAAGGGAAAAAAGGTTTGAATGTAATTCAAGGAAATATCATGGTTTAGTAATCCTGTAGTGATTAAAAAATATGTGAAAGTACACAAATGGTACTATGATAATCAAATTATGGTCTTTAACAATAGGGTGGGGAAGGAAATAAAGGCTAAACAACTTCATGAAAGGGTAAATCTTGGTAATAACATTGTGATCACTCAACAATTCCAAGAATGAGAAATACCAACCAACTTAAGAACATACCAAGATAGTGTAACAATTATCAAGAAAGGGATATTCCTTCAACCATGAAGGCAAAATAAGATGAAAAGGGTCACAAGACAACCCTAGAATAAATATATTAAAATTGAGATAAAATTTTCTAAAGACAAATCAATTTTTTGAGCTAAAATAATCTCATTTGAGGTATTTAAAGATATTTTAGGATAATAATATGCAAAACTAAGTTACTAGTCCAAACGAGACTAGACAACAAAAAATTGTCATCACCTAAAAAATTAGATAGATTGGATTCTAAATTGACCTACTAAAAATAGAAAACATCAAGGTAAATTTAATTTTAAGGTTCCTAGGGTAATATGAAATAAAGGCATTAGGAATCAACCTTCAGTTTTAAGGAATCCAACTCTCAATAATTTAATTGGTGTCAATTCTAAATCAACTTTGGAGGCTAAAAATAGGACATATTTTTTCCTTCACAAGAGTCCTTAAAAAATGGGTGATAATTTTAGTTCCTAAATAATAAAATTTATCTATTTATGAATATTAATTCACATAACCTAATAAAATTTATATTAAGGCTTAGTTTTAGTTTTTAACAAATTTAACTATTTATTAGGATCAAATTCTAAAATGAATTTATTGACTGAAAATAAGTAGATTTTTTTAATTAGAAGTTTGCACTATTGAATTAAATTATTAATTTTTTTCAAATTACCACTTATTTTTTAGGTATGAGTATACAAATACTACTATATGTCATCTCTAAAACACCAATTGAAGGGAATCAACACGCATCTAAATTCTATAACATTAAAAGAGCTCTACTTCAAGGTTGATAGGATTAGTGGTTGATTAATATTTGGTTCAATTTATTACAGGGTTATATTATAATATTTTAAATAATTTATTTAATTATAATTTAAGCAATTTCTATAAGATAAGTCATGATCTTATCCATGGTGAAAATTTACAAGTTATCATCTCATGATTTACATTATTTATTAGTTAACTAGGGATTATTCCTCAATTAATTAAAAATTCTATAGTTCACTCAAAGAACCCTTATTTTTAAGCACATATCCAACACCAACTAAAATCAAGAACATCCCTAAATTAAACATTTATTTTGTAATATAAAATTTAGGGAAATTGTTTCCATTCTTTGAAAATCTAAATTTAAAGAGGTATTATGTCCACTATTAAGTTATCCATATTACAATTCATTTATTATGAACACACTATACAAAACATCAAAGATACTAGAGTAGTAATTATTTTCATTCATATTACAACATACCAAGAATCAAGGTTTCAAATCAAAAAAATAATTTGTTTCCAACTTATTATTAATAGAACATCAATCAAATCATTATACACATTTTGTCTAATTCACAAACAATAAATTGGTATTTATGACTTTATATACATTGAATAAATGTGTTATAATTGTAATAAAATATCCATGACTAATTTTGACAACATTAAAATCATAAACAACAAGTGTTAGCTTATGTTGTAAAGTGATCTCTTATCCAAAATCCACCTCAATATTCAAAGTAATAAACAAATTAGCAATATATGCATGAAAATGGAGTAAGATTGTAATGGTTCTATGCACAAGATCAAAAATGCAAATAAATATCACATAATGTTAAGATAAGGAAAGGGATAATAATTATTAAAACATCTCAAAAACCATCCTTTATAATAACTTTATTGTAATAAGATTGATAACATAAATATCAAAGACATAAATAAAAAAACAAGACAAATGAGAATGCATTATTCTTCTTAGTATATTTAATAAAATTTTAACATTAGAAAACATATACATATCCACTTGAAATTTTATCATTAATCACCCATCTAGACATAATCTCCATCTTAGATTGATCCGCTAGTAGAACCTACTTAAATATTATTACTCATAATTTAAGGACCATTTATATAGCTTAGAAATCATGATGAATCTAGCCAAAAGGATACTTGTGGCCATATTTATCTCATATAAAAATATCGTAATTAAGGATTGATACCTCACCTAATCAAGGTCAAGATAAAATCACGATGTAAAAGCTATTTTATGAAAACCTAGAAGGGTAAGGCTACACTCACACATGATCTCCCCTATAGGTTTATTCTTGGCCCAAATCAGGGTTTTAAATAGTGATATATAAGCATTTATTTATAAATATACATAGGTTTACAAATTTATATATGCATGTGTGTGTGTGTGTGTGTGTGTGTGTGTGTGTGTGTATTATTTAATATTTTAATAGTAATACATTTATAAGGTCAGAATAGAACATGATCCTTATATAGAATAAAATCTAATTCTATTGAGAAGAAAAGTACAAAATGGTGCACGTTACCCTATTTATCAAATTTTAGCCTCAATAAAAGATTCCACAAAGGGTTATATAAAAAAAACAAGGAAATAAGGTGATTCATTCAAAAAATACCTATGTATAAGCTATTTTCTTCCCTCCACATCATCAAACCAATACCTTAACAACTATCTAAATTAATAAAAAATGTCTTATAGTTAAAAAATATACCATGTACTTTATGCCCTACTCAAATGTGAATCAAGGAACTATTTGTACATCATAAAAGAATAGGCTATCACCATAATTTTTGACCAAGGAAACTCAATTTATTAGGAAAATTCATAATAAAATGTAAAAGGATGGATTCTATGTACATAAATCAAACAACCAAAACACCATATGGATTATGACATTCCCTTCTTTCTAGGGTTTAAAATATTCCAAAATATTAAATAAAATAACTAAATATTAATTTTATATCCCAAATTGAGGCATATATCTAAGTAAAAACTAATAATCTAACAGGGTAATGAGGTTATGAATGCAATTTGATAACAAGTATCATTTCATTGTAAATTCACTCATTAATTTGAATATCTATCAATGATTTAGGAGATTTCACTTGCCTAAAAATTCTAAGATGGGCACCCATCATTTATTTGTATCTTCTTCTCCTCTTATACTTTGATTCCTCCTCTAGTTGCTCCTTCAACCATGGTGTAATACCTTGAATGATAACATTGGTTTCTAAAAATGAAGTCTTATTTAAAAAAAGCCAAGTGAGAAGTCCACCTACCACTCCTATCATCCTACTTTATTTGTCTTTAGTCACCTTTATGTAACCCACATAAAAACAAAATAATTTATTTAATATAAGATATCCATTTAGGTATGACTCCTCATTTTCTATTTTTTTTTGAAATGGAGTCAAAATAGAGTTCATTTTTTCTTCAGGGCCATACTAGATCTAGGGTTAGTACCTCTTCAATACACTTAAAAAAATGGGCTATGGGGATGTTAGACAAATGTCACAATTTTTTAGGGATGATAAAGCGAGGGATATTTGGGGAAGAAATTTTTAATCTTGTAAAAAAGGTTTTGGAAATTTATGGCTCTCAGTTAGTTAGGGTTGTAGTCCTTGAGATAGTGACCAATGGTGCACCATTAGATGTGGTGACTAGAATTTATATGGAATATACCATTGAATAAACAAATTGAATATCTAAATATGAGCTAATTGGAAAGGAAACAAGTAAATATTTGATAAAATCCATTAATATGTAAATAATAGAGCCATTATTCTAGGTAGTGGACAATAGTCCCTCATTAGTGTTTGGGGAGGAAGTGGAAGAGGAAATCCTTAAGAATGAGGATTGGTTTTCCTCTAGGGGGATTATATGTAGATTTTATAGGAATTGGCCTATAATTTGATCCTTACATGATTGGTTTTATAAAAATTGGCAACTAATCATGGAAGACAAGATGGAGATTTATCCATGTATGAAAGGTTTCTTTATTTTAGTCTTTTACTATCTAAACGACTGAGCCAAAGTTATACAAGATAAATCATCATTTTGGGACATCCAATATATCATTATATAAACTTTTTTATATATTTCAATCCCCTATTATAAACCCTAAAAACCAAGCCTATGTGGATTTGGATGCCTCACTTTTTGTAATTTTAGTCCATTTCAAGCCTCACAAGTATTGGGAATGCTCTAGGTGAGTTGTTGATGATTGACACATCAAATACCAGTTTTATTCACACTACATTCACATGGATTTTGGTGATGATGGACATATCATATAAATTAAAAGATAATATTAACTTAAAAATTAAGGATATTTTCTTAGATCACTCATTAGACTACAAAGGAATCCTATTTAGGTGCTAGAAGTGTTTTGACATTGGGCATCTAGTAGTAGTTTGTCATAGCTCCAAAAAAAATACTATGAATTCATGGTGGAAGTATTACATTCCATATCACCTTATAATGATTACTAACAACAATTGACACATCAAATACATAGATAAAACTTATGTTCCTTCTCTTTCAAAGACTTTGGAAAATCAGGCATTTGGTGATAAGGATGAAGTAATCAGGAACTATATCCCCACTAAGGAGGGTATTTTGAGTAATGAATATATGAAATTAAAATAGGAATGGATGATGGTTAATAAAAATAAGAAAGGTCATCTAAATCCATATTCAACTCCTTGAGTTCTAAATTCTTCCAACTTGAAAGGGAAATTACCTAGGAAGTAATGGGAAAAAGGGCATAGGACCTTAAATAATGGAATGAAGCCTCTACAAGATAGTATATCTTAGGTTATTTTGATTTTAGGTGTCCCCCTTATTTTATCTCAACCTTATAGACTTAGATTCAAGTATGAGGGTTTGGTGGATTTTTTGTAAGCTCAGTTTTTTTTATTTTTAATAAAATGAGTAAGGAACCTATCAACCCTTAATCATCTATCAAAATAAAAAAATAAAAGAGACCAATATATATTAATTGAGGATCTTAGGTATTCTTATTATAAATAAAAGGTACTAATTTATAATTTCAATGAAATAAATAACATGCAATACAAAATATATGATATGATACTCCTTGGATTCTATGAGAAGATTATTGATTCTTTAATTTATTGTAACATAGAAAATTAAATGTTAGAGTATTATATTTCTATTTATTTTATGAAATAACCCCTTTTCATAAGGCAAATAAAATTACATTTGGTTTCAATACTACCTTAATTTATCATAAACCATAATCCATGGTGATAATATTGATATCACTCTCAAGATAGAACAATCAAATAACAAAACCATAATAGATCAAAGAATAAAGAAAGAAAAAAATAAACACATGGAAGATCAACTATAAATCACATTATATGAACCTATTAAGGTAAATAAGAAGTTATTTTCACACCATTATGGGTATCACATTATCCCCCTCTTAAAATCTAGCATCATCCTTAATGTGTCATATTGTCAAGTGATGAACTTCACCACATTCCACAACTACACTAAGCCACTAGTAAGTTCATGAAATTGGTATCTAAAAATTTAGATTTATAACTCTGTAAATGGTCATAAATTAGATAATACAAAATGATGTTATTCAAACTCTAAAAATTCAATTACACAAAGTAATAATCTATTGTATGATTATAAAAATAAGTATGTGACATCCCATGGCAAACATACAATGTGAATAAAAGTGATAAACCATGGTAAAACATACTATAATACCAATAATGTTAAACAATTCCAAGCCAAGCTGTCATTCTAAGCCATACTGAGAAATTGAGCCATACTAATCAATATCATGATATGCCAATTGAAGAAGTAATAACCATGATGAAGTAATCAATAAATCACTATGGCTTGAAACGACTTCTTTAAACCTCCCAAAGCAACATACCTCCTTATACCTCACATGAATTAGGATAGTATCATGTAAACACCATGTCTAGTGGGTGAGAAGGATGGTGTCATGAACCGACCCATACAGGTTACCATCTTGACCTAGTACCAATATTACAAGTTACATATTCTCTCCCATACCCACACAAGGTGCTAGTAATGCAAATATGAAACCAAAATAAATAATCACTAAAATAATCTTAAAATTAATTAATCATGTAAGATAAAAATGAATAAGAATGAGACCAAGTGGTTTCAAATGAAAAAGATAAAACTAGTAATTTAAACTATAAATTTCAACAATAATTCCATGATGAGTCAATTGATTTAAAACATTAAAAGGCAAAAAAATGGTGCTGATTTCAAATCAAAGTAAAATAAAATGTTTAATCAAATTAAAATAAGTTTGACAAAACATTCGAAAAATACATATCTCATGACAAAGACTATATGGCTTTATAAATTGACCTAGGGGACAAGGAATAAAAAAACATCTTGATTACATCCCATAGGTAAGAGGCATCCCAATTATCTCTCAAAGGTATGAGGCATATCAATTACCTCCTAGAGGTGAGAAGCATCTCAATTACCTCATATAAGTAAGAGGCATGTTGATTATCTCCTAGAGGTATGAGGAATATCAATTACCTCCGAAACATAAGAGGAACTTTGTCAACTACCTCCTATAAGTAAGAGAAAAACCTATAAATTACCTCCCAAAGGTAAGAAAACATAATCCATTACCTACCATAAGTAAGTTTAATAACTATACATCATCATCTATAATAGTGCCACAATACGTAGTTCACTACTAATGTCAAAGGAGATTAACAAACAGAACCCTCATACAATCAATCCTAGTATCATAAAACATATGACATGAATCTATATCAGATCTTATATTTGAAAAAGATGTATCTCAACTGCTACCAAACTAACATCACTCATAAAAAATAACCTTTCCAACATAAAACATTGAAGGTATATAGTACAAGGTAGTCTAATTTAATTTTTTGGGTATGTCTGAGTGCTACTCAAGTACCATTTTGAGTTTCAAAGATCAATGTTAACTATCACTTGGTAAAAATAATCATAACCTATCAAGATAACTCCATTTAATACTTCTTAATAACATAATTATGCCACAACTATACTACTTATTAATCCATACTCTAAATAACTCTAACTTTACCATTCTCAATTAGGGTGTGGTATAAAGAAGAGAAAAGGGTATGATAAAGCTTGACAAAGGGATTAAGGCATTACCACATGATAAAGAGTAAAAATATAATTTGAACCATATGAATGAACTAAGAAAAACCATGTCCAAAACACAAAAGGAAAAAGGACCACCTCCAATGGTTGATAAATGCAAAAGATTAAATAACACCAATAGTGATAAACATATGCTCTATGCCACTAGATTTACACAAAAAAATAAGGATTCTCTCTTTTAATGAGTAAACTCTACAATGAGGAGGTACAATTAATCAAGTTAATAATTATAAAAATTTGAATCATACTAATCACACTTCCAAGCATCACTATCATAGGTAAAACACTCAATAGGGTGTTACCATTGAGAATCCAAATTCTATCTAAGAAGGATTTAGCTCCTTATTATCAAGAAAATCATACTAACAAGGATATAAAAATAAACTCAAGATGATGTAAACGTGGAAAAGTATAATATATTTCATATCAATGAGGGAAAACCAAATACATACCTCTCAAAATTTATTATCAACCAAATCACCTTCAAACCACTACTGGAATAACACAAGGTGGTTTCTAAATAGATATTTATAGAACTAGAGTCATAAAATTCCATGTATGTTGGCCACACTCTTTGATATGAACATACAAACTAGATCCAAAGGCATTACAATTAGAAAACATGTTCAAGAGGTAAATATAACATACTAGCATGTTCATCACTATACAAAGTTGACACACACACCAAGTTGGTGCCAAAATGACTTAATGACTCATAATATCTTATCTTAATAAAAACTAATATCCAAATCCATAGGATTTTTCTCCCCATAGTGTGGTTATACCAAACATATTTCACTATAAAAATTAGATAATGCCATTCTCCATCAAGAGACAAAAACACGTAGTGACTCACAAGAGGTTCCCTAAAAAGGGTATCTACATGATATCACTAATATATCACTCTAGTAGAGGACCAACCTCACACACTCACATGAAAGTTTGTAAATATAAATAGAAACCCATGTACAACACCATGGGATCTCAATCCCAATTGTGGACCAATCATATCTAAAAATATCTAAGATCCATGTATACAAGGTTTCAATGAAAGGGAAAATTATGACCAATATCCTCCTAGAAATACTTGCTTGATAAGAGTCAAAAAATAAGGAAAACGTGAATAAATTCATTAATATATCTTGATCCATCTAATCTGATCACTAAAGGTGAGAGAGACATCTATAACCTCTCTATCACACTCCACTAGAGTGGTAAGGTAATGTTAGATTTAAATAGGGTCACTGAACCTAGAAAGGCCCATCTAACCCTTAAACATGCAAGGCACTTTTTTGTCTATTAAATATCAATATAAATGGTCTTATGTAATAAAAATAATTTTCAAAGAACTTATCTTTGAATTCCTCTAAGGTAAAAAGTGTATGACAATGATCAAGGAAAAGTCCCATTAGCCTAGCACATAAGATCTCACTCATGAGATAACAATCACTTGGCCCTCATAGCCATCTAACCTCTAAATGCCTAATTGGAACATTATTACAAGCCTTCATCAAAACTTAGTTGTTCAAATATATGGGTAGAAGTCCAACAAGTCTTAACATGGTTTTTTTTGGTACGGATACCAAACAAGAAGATAAACATTTATTACTTGGTTGAAGAGTCCATAGTCCAAGGAACCTTCATGTGTATTATATTTACATCTTTAATGATGTGTAACACAAAAAATTACACACATTTTTTTACTACAAAATAAGAGGTACTAAAAAATAATCCTTATATCTCTTAGTGTAGAAACCATGTTATGATACCAAAATGTCATGCCAAAAATATTTCATGACTCAGACATGCACAAAAACATACCAATTTTTTTTGAACACATACATTATCAACACTACCACCCACATATTCAAAATGAATGATAACAAAAAAAATCCTCTTATGTAAAGGAGGTGATGCACATACACACTTCATGACCTAGACATATAAGGAACCTCATGTCATCCTTTCTTGAAATAAAGGATGTGCATTGAGTCTAAGATCCAATTTAAGATATAAATATATTTCTAAAACATAAGTATCAAAAAATTACATAATTAGCTATGTAGATAAGTTAAGATCAATCAAGTATAGGTGATAATAGATCACCACCCTCACAAACTTTCTGACTCACCAAAAATACTTCATTTTCACTGATAACTACACTTATCTCTGATTCCATGTTGGAAGGAAAATAAGAACTTGATGGAAGGTAAGGAAATATCATAGTGTAGTAATCCCATACTGATTACAAATTTAGTGAAATCATGCAAATGGTACTATGAATAATCATATTGTAGTCCATTTTGTAATAACTACTATGACCTATAACAATAGGGTAGGGAAGGAACTCCAGGCTAAACAACTTCCTAAAAAGGGTAAAACTTGTTCATAACATTTTGATCAATCAATAATTCCAAAAATAATAAATACCAACCAAATTAAGAACATACTGAGGCAATGTAACAATTTTTAAGAAAGGGATACTCTTACAACCATGAAGGCATAAGGAGACCAAAAGGGTCACAAGATGGACCTAAAAGAACTATCTTAAAATTAAGATAATTTTTTTTTGAAAATATGAATCAATTAGGTGAGATAAAATTATCTCAATTTAGGTATTTAAAGATATATCAGACTAATAAGACACAAAACTAAGATACTAGTCCAAACTGGACTTGATGACAAAAAACTATCTTACGTAAAAGTCTAGACAATCTAGATTCTAAATTACCCTGTTAAAAATATAAAACATCTAAGTAAATTTAATTTTATGGTTCTTAGGATAATATTAATATAAAGGGATTATAAATAAAACTTTGGTTTCAAGGAATCCAACTCCCAGTAATTTAATTGACATCAACTCAAAATCAACTCTGTAGGCTAAAAATGGGGTAAGGAGTTTTTACTTCACAAGAGTCCTTTGGAAACAGGTGATAATTTAGGTTTTGAAAGGAATAAAATTAATCTAGTGATGAATATAATTTTAGATATCCTAATAAAATTGGTATTAAGGTTTAGTTTTAATTTTTAATAAATTTAGCTATTTATGAGGGTCAAATTAAAAAATGAATTTATTAACTAAAAACAAGCAAAAGTTTCTCCATTAAATATTTTTATTACTAAATCTAATTATTAATTTTATTCAACTAATGACTTATTTTCTTTGGATGAGTATAGAAACACTGCTATTGGTCATCTCTCAAACACTGATGGAAGGGTATTAATACTCATCCAAATTTTATAACAATAAAATAACTTCGCTTCAAGGCTGATTGGATTAGTGGTTGATTAATATTTGGTTCACCTTATTACAAGGTTATCTTATAATATTTTAAGGAATTGATTTAATTAGAATTTAAGTAATTTCTATAATACAAATTGTGATATTATCCATGGTGAAAATTTATAATCTAACATCTCATGATTTACATATTCATTAGTTGACCAAGGATTATTTATTACTTAATTCAAAAGTCTAGAGTTCCCTTAATGAACCCTTAGTTTTATTCACCTATCTAACACCAACTAGAATCAAGAACATCCCTAAATATAAAAAATATTTCGTAGGTGAAAATTTAGTTGAATTATTCCCATTCTTTGCAAATCAAAATTTAATGAGGTATTATAGGCACTAACAAGTCCTTTATATTATAATTCATTTATTAGGAACACACTATATAAAAAATCAAGGCTAATAGAGTAATACTTCTCTATTTTCATATTATGACATACTGAGAAACAAGGCTTCAAATCAAAATAATATTTTTTTACAACTTGTCATTAATAGAACATCAATCAGATCATTATACACATTTTTTCTAATTCAAAAACAATAAAATGGTTTTTATAAATTTATATACATTGAATAAATGTGTTTTAAATTTAATAAACTATCCATGACTACTTTTACCTGCATTAATATCATAAACAAAAGTGTCATCTTATGATAGAATGTGATCTCTTATCCCAAATCAACCTCGATATTTAGAGTAATAAACAAATTAACAATATATGCATAGAAATGAAGTAAGCTTATAATGGTTTTACGTACAAGATAAAACATGAATATAATTAGATATATCACTTAATGTCAAGATAAGGCAAGGGATAATAATTGTTCAAACATATTAACAACCATCCTTTATAATAAATTTATTGTAGCAACATTTATAACATAAATACCAAAGACATAAATAAATAATAACAAGATAAAAGAGAATGCATTATTATTCTTAGTATCTATAATATCATTTTATCATTAGATAAGATATACATATCTAATTGAAATTTTATCATTAATTACCCATATAGACATAATCTCCATCATGGATTGATCTACTAGTCATATCTACTTAAAATATTATTACTCATAATGTAAGGAAATAAAACCAAACTAGTCATTTGGTAATTAAAAATTAAAAACAAGGGTTTATTTCTACCATCAAGGTGTTTATAGCTATAAACTAGATACAAATTCCCAAATGCATCACCTTAAATGTATATATAAATAAAGGTATGTATGTGTGTGCACATGTGCACCCACACACACACACCCACGCTTTTATGCACACCTACACACACCCACACACCTACCCACCCACCTAATGACCCAACCACCCACACACCAAGCTGTATCATCAAGTAGAGTGGATAAGATTTAAACTAGACTATCATTCATATATCTTAAGATCATGATGACTCCAACCAAAAGGATGCCTATGGCCACATTTAGTATCGGTAAAAATATTTGAATGAAGGAGTGATACCTCATTTAATAAAATTCAAGGTAAGATCACAAGGTAAAAGTTACTCTATGGAAAACTAGAAAGTTGAGGTTACACTCATATACAATCTCCCCTAAAGAGTTATTCCTATTCCAAATCAAGATTTTATATAATGATATATCGACATTGATTTATAAATATGCACATGTTTACAAATTTGTGTTTGTGTGTGTGTGTATTATATGTATTATTGAATATTTTAATTATAATGCATTCAAAAGAGTACATAATCCACAAATAGAATAACATCTAATGCTACTAAGAAGAAAAGTACATAATGGCTCATTTTACCTTATTTATCAAATTTCAACCTCAATCAAAGATTCCATATAGGGTTATATCAACAAAAATAAGGAAATAAGGTGATCCATTCATCAAAATTCATGTGTATAATCTCTTTTCTTCTCTCCATGTCATCAAACTAATGCCTTAACAACTATCTGGACTATTGAAAAAAGTACTAGAGTTAAATATAATACCACACACATTATGCCCTAATTAAAGGTGATTCAAGGAGTTATTTTTTTAAAAAAAATAGGACAACGCCACATTTTTTTAATCAGATAAAATCAATTTATTAGATAAAATCACAATAAAATGCAAAATGACCATTTTTATGTAGATAAATCAAACAACCTGTTATATGGATTATGAAATCCTCTTCTATCTAATGTTTTGAATATTCTAAAATATTAGAGAAAATAGATGAATATTAATTTTACAAACCAAACTGATACATAGATCTGAGTAAAAATTAATAATATAATAGGTTAAAGAGGTCCTGAATGTAATTTGATAACCCAAAATGACGCATAGATTTGAGTAAAAACTAATAATATAATAGGTTAAAGAGGTCCTAAATGTAATTTGATAACAAGTTTTATTTCATTATAAATTTAATCATTAATCTAAATATATAATTGATATTGGAAGGATATTTCACTTACCGAAAACTTCAATGTTGGGTGCCCCTCCTTGCTCTCTCTCTTTATTATTATTATTATTTTCATCTCCTCTAAATCCTCCTCCAACCATTCCTCCAATAATAGTGCATTAACTTGAATGGAGGCATTGGTTTCTAAAAACAAAGTCTTATTTTAAAAAAATACAATTTAGTGGTCCACCTACTACTATTGCCATCCCACTTGCTCTCTCCTTAGTCACCTTTACACAACCTGCATAAAAATAAAATCCTTTATTTAATATAAGAGATCCATCTATATTAATTAAGGATCTTAGGTCTTGTTATTATATATAAAATTTAAAGTTTTAAGATCAAGGTAATAACTATAATGAAATATAAAATATATGGTATAATACGCCTTGGATTCTATGAGAGAGTTATCAATTCCTTAATTTATTGTAACACATAAAATCAAATGTTAGAGTCTCAACCTTCAAAAGTATTTCTTACTAAACTAATTATATGTATATTATGAACTAACCAATTTTAATGAGGCAAATAACATTAAATTTAGTTTCAATACTATCTCATTTCCCATAAACCATAATCTATGGTGATACACTTGATATCACCCCCATGCTAAAATAATCGAACTACAAAACTAGAATTGATTAAGGGATAAAGCAATAAAAAAATAAACACACATAAGACACAATACACCTCATTTTATATTAACCTATTGAGTTTGATAATAATTTATTATCACACCATGATGGGTATCACATGTTCGCAAACCAATCAATTTTTTTCAATGTAAATTAAATCTCAAAGAGTCCTACCCTTTATAGTCATAAAATTTGCATCAATTTTTTCACTAGGAAAACATAATAGTTTATATACCCAATCAAGTGTATTTTTTAAATATTATTATATATATATAAGTTTATTATCTTTAATTCTTGATATTCATCTTAAATAAGGACTGATTTTATATGTGTTTCATTACAGGTTCACATGAAGCACAATTTAACCTTGTCTTACATTCAAAACTGAACATCATATGTAATTTTAGGTACACTTTTCATTTTACTTTAGTAATTTCACTTTGATGCATTACTAATATAAAAGTAGGGGGGAATGAAGACACATAAATTAACATTCAAACTAAAATAATGCACTTGTGACCACCTTTTTTACACACTTAACTCATGACTTATTTTGGGGACTTTTGACCACTTTCCTTCACTTTTCTTATAGATGACTCATTATTCTAAGAAAACCAATGACCCTATAATTCCCCTATTCATCATGAAAAGTAGTTCAGGATCACCCAAAAAAATTTCTTGGTACCAAGGTTAACTATTTTTTCTCATTAGATAACAATACCCTAATTGGACATCGACACATTACTCTTTTGTCTAGATTCACTAGTATTTTCCACCTACCAAATAACGACTAATTTCCAAAATTCAAATTAATTAAAGTGTCAAACCACAAGTTTAACAAGCCTCATATGAATAAATTCAAAAAATATCACTATAAATACACATTTCAAACTATTTTTCACAAAAGAGGATTTCACACTAAAAATCACCAGAATTATAATTGCACATTAAGAAAAAAATCCCTATTTCCCCAATTCTAATTATGCACAACCCTATTAACCTTGATCTAAAGTATGAATAAACTTTTAATGTCACAAATCATGGTTGAAACACTTAATCACACCATGATTACGCCAAAATTTAGCATTTTACATCAATATTTCAGACACACCATCATAACATGGGAGAACTACATGGACTTTGATCCCTCCTTAGAGTATTAGGTTTCAAGTGAAGGAGGAGATACATAGTTATTTTTGTAATGGATCAAAATCTCCTACATGGTCCATATAACACAAAATCTAAGGTGAATTTTCCATATAAATTTTATATATCTATTACCTATTAGATACTAATGCTACTTAAGGAAAACAATGCATTTTTCTCCTATTCTATTACAATTCTCCTATCTAGAAACCCTACCAAGTCTTATTTTGGATATGCACTCAGTAAACATAAACTCCTTATCAATTTTAATTCTATAAATAGTCATCTCAGTTTTCCAACCAAGTTTGTGTTCTCTTTTCTATTTTCTATATTTAGTAAGTTCCAAATTAGTTTGTGTCATATATTGTATATTTTTAGAATTATGATTTTTCATAATAGTTTATATAATTAAGGTCTAACATTCTCATAGTTCTTCAAATTTGATAAAATAATACATAATAAATTTTTTAATAAAAATGGGAAAAGTAAGAGTAGTAATTTAAAGAAAGTTTGAAAGTACATATAGGACTTAAATAAAATGGAGTGGGAGACTAAACTTGATACTCTAATTTATTCCTTTGAGACTACTACCAAACCATTCAAAAATCTCAATTTAAACCTCTTCCTTTTAAGGGGAAATTCTCAAAACCAAATGCATAACCCTAATAAATGCCAAGTTTTTTAACATAAGATAAGAAAAATATCCAAAACCTTCATCTAATGATTAATGAAAACATTTAAAAGACCTTATAAATAACCCATAAAGTTACCTTATAAAAATACCTACTTTCTTACAATCGCACTAACTTTTCTTATATATTCACATGGGTATACTTGCATAAGTAAACCAAATTACACACCTTTTAAAAAACACATTATAAGAAAATTAATAAGGTAATTTTAATTAAAATATTCCCTATGAAATCCACCAACCACTTAAATTTTTAATTTTCAAACACTTAAGAGGATTTGATAAGAGTATGTAATAAGTGTTTTACTTGTCAAACACTAAAATTTTTTGGTTGGTGAAGGTGAAAATCTGAGTTTGCATTAATGGGTTGGGTTTTAAGGTAAATTTAGCCCAATAACATGGTCAAAGGAATTTTAAATTAATTTAATTTAGTTTAATACATACATAAATAAGGGATTTTGGGGGAAAATGGCTAGAAATACCAAAAACACTACAACCAATTCATAAAAATAGCTTGTTAAAAACACTATAAGCTAGTTAACCATGAATTTAAATTCAAAAGGGATAGATAAAGGTTAGAATAAGTTTTATGATTACATGTAAGTTTAATGACATGTCTAATCCCATCATATACCCATTTTACCTTGTCACCTACACATTAGAGGAAAACATTAGGTAATCAAATAGTAATCTAGTAATTAACATCAAATGCTAAAAATGTATAATTAGAGTGAATAAAAAAATAGGTAAATTATAAAAAAAAGTTATCCATGAATTTTATTCCAAAATAATAAAATTTACATCATATCAAAATGACAACAAAAATGTACTACATACTAATATAGTAACACATGCGTATTAAGAATATAAACTAAGTGCTTTACCTTAATTTTGATTAATGAAAAGAAAAACTTAATAAGATAGAAAATTATGAGAATAATAGATTAATTAATATTTTTTAAATACGCATGAATACACATACTAAATATAATAATGGAATAACAACAAGTGGTAAGAGAATTATTATACTATTTATTGCATAGATTTGAACCTTGGTTATCTAATTTTTGTACCTCAGGATTATATCATTACTATGTGATTGATCTATCTTCACCTATTTTATTCTAACTAGTTTCTATAGATTTAGTCATTATTGACATTCAATAATGACTATGTGGTAAAAAATGACTCTATGTGTAGTATATGACTTTTGAAGTGATGTGACTACATATGTGATTCATATTTCTAGATTTATCTCTTTCTATATTTGCATGAGATAACCTATACATTCAAACCTTATCCCTTCATAATATATTTGATTTCAAATGGGGGGGGGATGTTAGGTGAAAGTTTTGAGTTATACTGACTTTGGTCAATCCTTATTGATAGACCAAACGTTGCACTACATTGTAAATACTCTAAGGAAGGCTCAAAATTGAATGTAATTCTCTTGTTTATTTATTTATTTGTGTGTGTGTGTGTGTGTGTGTGTGTGTGTGTGTGTGTGTGTGTGTGTGTGTGTGTGTGTGTGTGTGTGTGTGTGTGTGTGTGTGTGTGTGTGTGTGTGTGTGTGTGTGTGTGTTTGTGTGTGTGTTTTTGTGTGTGTGTGTGTGTGTGTGTGTGTGTGTGTGTGTGTGTGTGTGTGTGTGTGTGTGTGTGTGTGTGTGTGTGTGTGTGTGTGTGTGTGTGTGTGTTGATTTTATATGCAATCCTATATTTTTTTTTCCTTTGTACAAGTATAGATATATGAATTGAGTCTTGTAAATTAAATTTTTACCTTTAACATTTTTTAGGTACAATATGTAATCTTGTCTAGTTATTGAGAATGAAAATGTGCTTGTCCTAAAATTTATTATAGTAACTTTGTATATTTATGAGTTTATAAATTTGAATTAAGGACCATTGGTGTGTAAAATCTAAAAACATAAGTTGAAATTTTCCCAAATAATGGGCATAAAGAAAAATGTTCCCAAAATAAATTAAATGGGGACTTGGGTTAGTTCTATTATTTTTGGTTAGTATTAATAGTCAATACTAACTACAAATATCAAAACTAACCCAAGGTTTAAAATACTCAAAAGGTGAAAGGATAGCTAAAGATATCTATAATATGTTGTGTGAGGTTCATCATGATAGGATAAAGGGGGCCACATACAAAAATGGAACTATTAATATAATAAAAATATAAAGATAAATCCAACACTAAGTATTTAGTTTAAGGTTTTAGATCCATACATGCAAAGTTATGTAAAAGTATTATAAAACCAGGCTTGAAAAAAATCTAGGTATCTACATCTCCCCCACTTTGATCTAAAATTTTAATATAACTACAAATGTTTGATAAAAGGGAAGGAGAATGCAAACTTGCATTAGTGATTATGAATCTGGGCTTGTTGTTTGTTCTAATGTGGTTCTTATGTTTTTGTATGTCTATTATACAATGTCTTTCGTGGATTATGCTCATTGAGTATGCTATTATCATGAATATTGGAGATGATGATGGTAAAAAATTATCATAATCATTGTGGAGAAGAAGAGGGAACTTGTAGTCTTGTTCATTTCCTAGATAGGGAAATGGAAAAAGCTAACAAGAATTTGTTTGAAGAATATTTCTAAGATGAAATGAAAAATATATGTTATCTTAAGGAGTGATATATTTGGAATTGTTGAACCTTAGAACATCACTAAAAATTGATCAAACACCATAGATGACTTATACATTATATTGTAATGTTTCACTATAGTTAGATAAATTTTGATCTAATGTAAAAACAAAAGGAATGAACAAAAAGGTATGAACAATGTTCATCCCACATAATTAACACATGTTTTTATTGTGTGGTTTCACTCAAGGAATAATATAGTGCATGATAAAAAAATAATGGACAATATCCATGCCCCTATCATGAATACAAATTGGATAAGTATGAAGTGGAATGAAAACCATTTTTTCATTAAACTATACTATTGTGTGCTTGAACATAAACCGATAACATCCCCCATAAATATGAAAGTATGTAAATGTGCATGAATTAATATCATGCCTCATAAATATGCAAGTGTGCATGAGTAAGTATCATACCTCTTAAAACTATAAATATGCTTGAGTTAGTATCATGCTCTTAAATCTATAAATATGCATGAATCAATATCATGTCCCTTAAATTGGTAA
The DNA here is from genome assembly GCA_037957365.1 of Torreya grandis. NCBI lineage: Eukaryota > Viridiplantae > Streptophyta > Pinopsida > Cupressales > Taxaceae > Torreya > Torreya grandis. The sequence continues at coordinate 940,932 of JARHVA010003471.1, read as the reverse complement.
ATGTTCATGAATCAATATCATAGCCCATAAATATGCATCAATTCATATAGAATGTCATTTATATGTATTATGAATTTGAGAACATGTATCTCAAATGTAAGTGTATATGACAATTGTTAATCTAGTAAACTCTTATGCATATACCCATGCATATGAACCCAAGTGTGTATGAATATGTGATCAAGTGTTTGTAAAGTGAATTCATATGTATGGTATATTACCCTTTAATTTGTATCAATAAATAAATATTTATAATGTGAGTGAACCATATGATATCTAAACCATTGTGAGTCATGTGTATTATGAAAAACTATTATATCTAAATAACATATAATTTACCAACTATGATAATATAAACATGTATAATGTGCTAACTCTTATAATATGAATCATGCCAAAATATGATAATTTAAATTCTATAATAATCCTAATATAATCCCCAATTTTGATGTAAGGAATGTGATTATCAAATTGATCAGATCAATATATATATGTAATTAGATAAGTTAGATGAATTGTATAATTTTATATATTTGTTTGGATTGATTATTTTAAATATTCAGTATATGATGTTATATCATTATATTTTAAATTTTACATGAATAGATTGCTAGTGAGGCATAGTGATATAATAGATAATGTTAAAATTGTTCATTGGATAATAGAGGATAATATCCAAAGGTAATGATGTATATCGAGAGTTGAAAGTTTCCCCCATTTTAAAAAATTAGGACCATGCTAGTGTGGAAGGAGAGTAACCATCATTTTTTGATGTAATATGTATTTTCATTGAAAATTTATGATAATTTACCATGTGGGATAATCTATTGCATGCATTCCAATCCATTTGATGAGGATTGATTTATATATATATATATATATATATATATATATATATATATATATATATATATAGTTCTAGATATCACATGTAAAAGGTTTATAGGAATTAATTTATAAATTGGACTAGGTATAGTGCATAATTGAAAAGTCAACCATATAAAAAGGTTAATTTTTTTTAATTTTCTAATACATTTGCACACAGTTGAATGTGATTTTTGGTTTTAAGTCATCATCATGCATAGTTGGAGATATTACCTACCTCATTATTTTGATTGATTATATATTGAATTATAGGTCTAGTGGTCTAAAGACCTGGTATTTATTAAAATTTTGACTTTTTGATGAAAAAATAGTTTTGATTTTTTTGAGTTTTTCCAATTTTGAGATTTTCAAATTTTTAGCTAGTTAGTTTTAAGAGTTGTTAGATAATTCTAAATACCTACCCTTGAGGTTTTTACCATCAATCATGTGACATAATTGTCTTCTATTTTTATGTTACTAATAAACAAAACAAATTGACTGTGAAAATAATTTCTGAATATATTGACCCTATTTAGTCAGTTCTAACATTTGAAATATATTGCTTTGACTTAGTATTTTTCACATTGACTCACATTTCATTTGATATTGATTTTGATTATGTGTTTGCAAAGGGATTTAAATGTGAACAAGTTCTGATATGTTTGGCATATGGATACCATGATTGAGAATATATTGGATAATTCCAATTAGAAGATTTTTGATGGAGTTAGGCTTGGACATGTGGCTCATTCAGGTCAAATTATTTATTATATGCATCTTAGGACCACCATTGTTGAGAGGTGGAACCCTAATAAATGTAATTTTTAGCTTCACATAATGGAAATGAGTGATACATTAGAGCATGTATGATAGATTTTGATGTTTTTGGTGGTTGGTGAGAGGGTTATAGTGTGGGCCATGGAGGGGTAGGGATATATTATCTATGCAGATAGATATATGACTAACCATGTCTACAAAATAACTATAGAGAACATGTTTCCACTATATTGCATGGGGAATTTTTACATCTAATGTCCTACAATCAAAATTTTGTGTGTGTTTTTACTTCATTCATTATCATTAATGATGGAACTATGACTATTACTTATTGTATGAATTTTATTTTGTATGCTATCAAGGAGAGGACTACATGATATTATTTAGGGACAACCATGATTGCACATTTATAAAGGATATTTATAGATTCAAATTGTATGGCCATGGTGGAAGCCTTATTGTAGTGATCTTATTCCATGTTTAGGCCTATGAACACATTAATGTTGGCTAATTTTGGCCCACATACCAATATTTTGCATGGATAGAGAAGCTGAGTAGAGTTCCTAACCAATAAATGATCAAAAGATGGAAAAATCAAGCTTTAAAGAGCTAGACCATTATCACACATCATGAAGAAATGGATTGGTCAGCTTGATTATGCATTTTATAAGTATGATTAGAAAACATTTTAGACCAAAATATCACATAGACATGATGTATTTCATGCCTAGATCATCCTCTTCAAATTTCATATCTTGATGTCTTTTCTATCTCAAGATACAAAGCTTCAAATTCAAACCAATAGTTTGGGATGTGTGCATAGATGTCAAGTTAAATATGTGGAAAATAGCCATTTTAATTCAATTTTTATAAGGATGAACACATGGCTAACAAGTGTCTAAATAGTGAAAGTCTCAATTCAAGATCCAAAGGTGAGTGGGTTATTAACAATGTTAGTGGGTCCAAAAGATCCAATGGAGCACATTAAATCATGTATCAAAGATCAACAATGAGTTTGTAGTCAAAAGGTTAGTATATACTAAGATTGAATACATGACTAACAAGTGGCAACATCTCAGGTACCTAAATAGAAATTTAATGGTATGTAGTGATTGATAAAGATAGTGGGTCCAAGTAGATCGATGGTATGTGATTTATTATGTAAAATTAGATCAATAGCGAGCAAAAGGTTAACTAGTCAGTCGATATTAGAAATAAATAAGGAGCTAAAAAGTGTCATGAATGTTGTGAATGCTAGGTAAATCAATGGTATGCATTCAAGTGATGAAAATAAAGATCGATGGTGCATGACAAAGTAGATCCAATGGTGCTTGTCCAATCGTAGGGATGTAAATCGATGGCCAATAATGAAGGTTAAAGGTGTCATAATCTCAAATCCTAGATTGAGATCAATGGTCAATACCAAAGGTAAAAGTTATGAGACTTTGATTAGAGGTCAAAACTTGATCCAATTTGAACTATAGTAGATATTTTAGTATCAAACATCACCATTAAATATCATTATAGATAAAATAGGTCTTTTAGGGCCTACTACATAGATCAAAGATGGACTAGCAATTTTTTAAGAAAGACTAAACATATATGGATCTAGTCAATTTATTCACTATACAAAAACCAATTATTTGGATTGGTTTTCAATCTATAGTAAAGATCTATATTTAGGTTGGACTAGGGGTAGATGTGTAATCATGGAGAAGTGTCTTGTCTATTGACATGGCTATACCCTTGAAAAAGTAAGTACTTACCACTACTAATAATAGACATGGAATGGCTCTATCTAGATTCAATGTATGAGGAATTTGTCCTTATAGTGAAAGCAAGTGGAAGGGGGTGTGAAAGATTAGAGCAAAGAGATATGGTGGTTAGAGAAGTAGTTAGAGCATTCAATACTATTAATAAACATAAATATTTTTTATCCAATAGACTTAGTCATGACTCATCATACAAAATAATCCCTTGTCTTTTAATGAATCTCTCAGAAAATGAGAAAATATTGAAGGCTATTGGGACAATTACAGGCTAGCTTGTTGAGAAAGGCTTAGTCCTATTAACTCAAAAGTTGGTGAAAAATTCAAGAAAGGTATTTGGGAATCCATCTAAGTGATTGGACCTAATTTATTGATTTTTTTACTCATGATCCCTCTTATCTCTCCCTTTCTCCTATATCACCCATTTTTCTCATTGTAAAGACCTCTATCAAATTTTAGACTCTCACAAAGACTCATTGATCTTGAAGAGCAAGGGACTCTCTAAGATATTTAAAAATATGCTCATCTTGATTAGGCTAAACCCTATCAAGCATTTATAAGAACAACATCTTGATGCAATAATATACTTTCTTTACCCGTCTCTCCCCTTTGAATTATGTGTAGCAAATCTTGTGCATGATGTCATTATGAAAGAGAATCTTCCATACCCATTGTATTTCTTTCTTTTTCATTTCTAGGTGTATTCATGTTAGTTTTAGGTATAAATTAGTGTTATTTATATCATTAATGCAAGATATTAGTGAGTCTTAGAAATCCTCTTTGACTTCATTTAGTGCTTCCTAAACCTAGTTTATGAAACACCTATGTAACTAACTAGATTGTGAGGTTGTGTGAGCTAACATTATCTAGTGCTAATCTAGTGTGGGTTAAATCTTATGGGAGTTTCCCATTTTTATTTGGTGCATCACCTTTTAGCTTTCTTAGGATCCCTTTTCCTCTTTTCTAACCCTTTTCCCTACAATATCATTAGTCTAGGTGATCCATCAAAAGGAATTTGGCCTTCTCTAAAGGTTCAACCCTATCATAGGATACCCACAACCTAGGTTTATTACCATAGTGTATTTAAACTAGAGAGATCCTAAATAACCCTCTCCAAGGGTGAAAATTTATGCTATAATAGTTTATGGCATGCCCGATGGGACTTAATACATTCTACATCTCACTAAAAGGTTCTCAGTGTTGCCTTTTAGTGAAATAAACCTTTGAAGGCATGTTTTCATCAACCAATGGAAACTCTAAGAATATATCATATGATTTAAGTAGCCTAAGTGCCTAATCATCATAATCTAGTATGTATAATCAATCATCTTTTGATTAGTATTATTTACCTTAGCATCACACTTATTAAGAAAATAATGTTTATGTGTTCCCCCCAAGTGGCCCTCAAATAACATATCATCCCTATCATGGCATTTGTCATACTCCCACTCATATATATGACTAAGTTCAATCTTATTAGTCTATCAAGACCAATCTTATCCTATTACATCCTTATCAGTAGTCAAGTAAGGATTATTAGTTTATATTGAATTGATAAGAGAGATTGGTAGGGTTTGGAGTTTTATCCAGTCATCCCTATCCATGTTATACAAGATTCAAGGAGTTATATTTAGTTGGTCAAGAATATATGGTTAGTTTATGAGGGTGAGTAATGGTCATCTTGTCGGAATGAAGACATAACAAGGATGATAAGTATGATCCAGAATGTAGATAGTGTGTTGATATATTATGAAGAGAAGCAAGTGCATTTAGATTAGTCTTATGTGTCCCTTTCCATCTAAGATCCTTAAGCTCAACCTTCAAGAGTTCTTGATCAACCCCTTAGTCAACATTATCAAATTCTATCCTTGTCAAAAATTAGAGAGGCAATACTAGACCAAGGTAAAACAATCATGAAAAACAATGTGGGGGTTAAACATGGAAAATAATTACCCATTTATGCCATGGAGGGGATAATTATCTTCTTGCATGAGTTTTGGAATGTGTGGGCATCCATTAAAGAAGCTGACTATCCATAGGTTGAGAATCAAGAATTGAAAAGGTGGGTATTATACATTGAAAAGGTGTTTGAGTAGTGGGAGAAAGAGTATGTCAAACTTGAGCCAATCATTTTCCCCTCTCTTAATCATATGCCCATTCCCACTCAAGGTATTGAAGCCATCCCATCATGGATATTCTCCAACACATTCAACCCTAGCTATGTCATGCCCTCACATGTGAGGCCACCTTCTCCTATAACCATTGAAAATGAAGAAAAGGTGTTTGTTCCCTACTCATTTCCATCATGGAAATCAGTTTATAAAGGTATAAATAAGGAGGATGAGGTGTTATCTGAGTTATTACAAGCACCAATTCAAGAGCCACCAAAGAAGCCATTCAAAATCCCTAGCTAGAAGGATACTCTCATAAGTTGTAAACAAGGTTAACTTATTCACCCTCCCACCATATCCCTCTTGGAGAAAGAAAATATTTTAAAAATGATAGAGGAGGAGCTTGTAGTCATAGGCGAAATTGAAGAGGATAATGCAAATGTCTATGATGAGGAGAACATGATAGGTAGCCCACTTCATTTTAAGGGGAAAGAATTAGGTTTGGACTAGCCTTCTTGGCATGGCTTTGACAATAATGAATTAGAGCTTGAAGAGGAAAATCCTAAAAATGAACATAAATTAGACCTTAAATGGACTATTTAAGGTCCATTATACATAGATAAAGAAGAGGATTAGAACTAAGAAGTAGAGATTAGTCTACTTCATAATGAAGTTCCAAATGAAGATAGCCCTAGTAGTTTGGAGTAGGATGAAAGTAGATCAGAACTTGAGCAAGACAAGTGTAATGTTTTGGACCATGTACGGTCAAATCAAACCTCATTTATAGTTGAAAATCAAGATGATACCTTGAGTGAAGTTGGTAAATAAGACATCTCAAGTGCTCAAGTGATGCAGTTTGATGAATATACCAGTAAAGAACATCAAAAGCATGATGTGTTAGACCTTACTTATAAAGATGAGTCTCACCTCTCTTCAGAGGAATAAGACCAATCTAGTTGTTATAGATTTAGTATGGGTGAGGTTGATATTGACATCCTTTCCAATGACCAAGATGAGAGTACCTTTTAGGATGAACTTGAATATTTCTATTCAAGTTTGGATGACACACCTATACCTTTAGGTAAGAATGTCCAAGAAATAACTGACCAAAATGTACATATTAAGAAACATGATCCTAATGAGTCATCAAAGGTTGTAATTATAAATTTTGTTATGTTAGAGTACTTGTTTGAGATCTTGGGAGTAGGATATGTTCCTCTCCAAGGAGACTATGATCTGATTATGCCTAAGGAACATAATGATGGGGGAAAAAAATGCAAGAGCCAAGTAAAATCTGATTTCTCAATGTTTATATTGATAAGAGGATGTCTTATCAGGAACCTAACTTGGTTGGAAGATGACAAGGAGAAGCCATCACATGTTGTGCTTACTTTAGAGCACAAAATTGAGCCATCAAAAGAAAAGGTTACAGGTGCTTCTATAATCCAATATGAAACAAGCCTTGAAGAAATGGACTAGTATGTGTACATAACATACATGTTTTTCCCATTTCATCCTCTTAAGAACATGCCAAAAGAGTCATCAATCTGGAATATTAGTCCACCTATCATGAGCTCTCAAAACCAAGGTATTTTGCATCCTAGTTTATCATAGGCAAATGATGCTAGAAGTTTCCCATTTGATCCAAGTGGAAGGTACTTTAAATTACAACCTTGTATATATTAAATTAGATTTCATGTTTTTGTCTAAGTGCCTACGTGCACATTTATTTAGTAGATTTTCTTTCCTCTAAGTGCCTACATGTACTTTCCTTTATTTTTTAATTTATTTTGTCCTTATTATTTTAAGAATAAGTTATCTAGAGGGGTATCCTTACATCATTTCATGTCAACTAAGGAAAAGACTTGTGACTCCATGCCTAAAATGAATTAGACAAGGCAACTAGTTTGGGTTCTCAAATATAGTAGGCATGCTTCACTATGAGTCATCAAAGATGTCTAATTTTGGCCCACATACCAAGATTATACCTATATGTATAATTTGAGTAGAGTTCTTGACCCATAAATGATCAAAAGATGGCAAAAAAAGCTTTGAAGAGCTAGACCATCATCACATGTCATGAAGAAATGGATTGGTCAGCTTGATTATGTATTTTATAAGTATTTTTAAAAAACCTCTCAGGCCAAAATATCACATGGACTTGATGTATTTCATGCCCCTCTAAAAATTTCATGTCTTGATGTCTTTTCTATCTCAAGATATAAAACTTAAAAGTTAAATCAACAGTCTGGGACATGTGTGCAGATGTCATGTTATAGCTAAAATAAATAGCCATTTGAGTTCAAGTGTTCTAAGGATGAATTTGTAGCTTAAAAGTGTCCAAATCATGGAATATAAATTAAATATCCAATGGTTAGTAGGAAATCAATGATGTCAATTGGTCTGTAAGATCCAATAGAGCATGTTAAATCATTCATCAAAGACCAATGATGAGCTTACAATTAAAAGGTTAGTGTATCCTAAAATTGAATGTGTAGCTAATAAGTTGTAAGATATTGGGTACTTTAATGGAAATATAATGGTTCATGATGAATTACAAATATAGTGGGTCCAAAAAGATTGATGGTGCATGATCCATCATGTAAAAGCATATCAATGGTGAGTAGAAGGTCAACTAGTTAATGGATCTTAGGAATAAATAAGGATCTACCAAGTGTCATGATTATGGAAACTATCAAGTAAATAAATGGTATACATTTTATACATGAAAAGGAATATTAATGGTACATGACAAAGTAGATACAATAGTGCTCATCTAATTGTAGGGATAAAGATTAATGACCAATAATGAAGGTTAAAGGTATCATAATCTCAAAGCTTAGATTGAGATCAATAGTCGATATCAAAGGTAAAAGTTATAAGACTTTGAATTGAGGTTAAAACATGATCCAAGTTGAACTAGAGTGGATATTTTAGGACTAAACATCACCATTAAAGCTCAATAAAGATAGAATAGGTATTTTAGGGCATAATATAGAGATCAAAGATGGACTAGCAGTTATTGAAATAAGACTAAGAATCTATAGATCTCATCAATATATTGACTATATGAAAAATAATAATTTGAATTGGTTTTCAATATATAATAAATATCTATATTCCAATTAGAGTTGGGGAAGATGTGTAATCATGAAAAAGTGTCTTGTATGTCAACATGACTATACCCTTGACAAAGTAGGTACTTACTACCACTCAAAGTAGACATGGCATGGGTCTATCTAGATTTAAGGTATGAAGACTTTGTCTTTATATTGAAATCAAGTGGAAGGTGGCATGGAAGATTAGAGCAAAAAGATTAGGTGGTTAGAGTAGTTAGAGAATTCAATACTATTTAGAACTGCAAACATTTTTTCTCTAATAGACTTAATCATGACTCATGTAAAATAAACCCTTGTCTTTTAATGGATCTCTCATCCAATGAGAAAATCTTGAAGGCTATTGGGATAAATTTAGGTTGAATATTTGAGAAAGGATTAGTCCTATTGAATCAAAAGGTAGTGAAGAATTAAAGAAAGGTAGTTGGGACTCCATCCAAGTTATTGGAACTCATTTATTGATTTTTTTACTTATTCTCCCTCTTCTCTCTACCTTTCTCCTATATTACCCATTATTACCCATTATAAAGATCTCTCTTAGAATCTACACTCTCACAAGGACTCTTTGATCTTGAAGAGTAGGGGACTCTCTAAGATATTGCAAAATATGCTCATCTTGATTAGGATAAACCCTATCAAGCATTTGTAAAAGCTTCCTCTTGATGAAATAATAGACTTTCTTTACCTATCTCTCCCCTCTAAATTTTGTGTAGTAAAGCTTGTGCATGATGGAAATGTGAAGGAGGATCTTCCATACCCATTATCTTTCTTTCTTTCTCATTTTTAGGTGTCTTCAAGTTAGTTGCAGGTCTAAGTTAGTATTCTTTTTTTCATTGATGTAAGCTCTCAATGAGTCTTATAACTCATCTTTCCCTTCATTCATTGCTTCCTGAACCTAGTTTATGAAACACTTATAAAACTAACTAGATTGCGAGGTTGTGTGAGCTAGCATTGTCTTGTTCTAATCTAGTGTGGATTAAAGCTTATGGGATTTTCCCATTTTTATTTGGTGCATCACCTTTTATCCTTATTAAGAACCCTTTTTCAACTTTTTTACCCTTTTCCCTAGAGTTTCCATTTTTATTTGGTGCATCACCTTTTAGCCTTCTTAAGAACCCTTTCCCCCATTTTTAACCCTTTTCCCTATAGTAGCATTAGTTTAGGTGATCCATAAAGAGGAAGTTGGCCTTCTCTAGAGGATTCAACCCTATCATAGGATACCTATAGCTTGGGGTTATTCCCATAGTGTAGCTCAATTGGAGAGAGCCTGAAGAACCCTCTCCAAAGGTGAAAATTGATTCTATAATAGCTACTATTTTTTTATTTATTAGAGGACCTCATGAGAGTTGGGTCTAACTTCCTATTTTTAGACCAATGGGTTTTATAAATACATTGGGGTCTTATCATGTTGGATTATTGTGCAATAATTGATAGGCTCACACCTAATGATGTATTATGGAGGTTATATTGTGGGTATGGTTGGTGGCATGAGGATTGAATGGAGTTGTACTAAATTCTTGTTAGTGTTTAGATTCATGACTAATTTCCAAGGATTTTAGATATATTCTAGTTTTAAGGATTTTAGTATGAAAGTTTAAAATTCAATAGGATGCACCACTAGCCACATATCCATAGACCAAGACTATGAGTTCATCTTGTCGTCCATATGATATACTAGGGCTAAGAGGTGAAAATGTAGAATTGATACCTAAAGGATATATAGATCCTCTAATTTTAGCCATTGTGGGGTGTAATGTAGCACATACCCATGGTGAATAGGGGCTAGATGACCTATTGTATTTCCTATTTTCATGTATCTCATTAGTGTGACTCCAATTAAAGGAGAATGATATGGAGTAGGAGGAGGAGATAGATGATCATTCTATGCTACCCCTTAGATAGCTCTAGATGATGATATAAATTCCCATGAGTATATATGAACACTTGTAATTGTTTTCAAAATTTTACTTATTATATATAGATTGATAATATCTTGTGTATTTATAATGCAAGTAATGAGTATTTGGATATGATGGTAGATGCATACATTTATACCTTGATATGGTATATCCACTTCAATATAGTTTATAGTGGGTTCATTATGAGGGTTAAACATATAGTGGGTGATCATGCACATATTTTTTATTCTATTCCTATTTTTGCCTTCACTTTAGTTTCTAGTGGATGAGATGAAATTCAAGTTGAGTTGGATATATGACTAGTATTCATGACTAAGAGTGATATATCTAGAGATATATTGGCGAGTTTTAGTGATCTATAGGAATAACATGCATAGACAATAATAGAACTAGAACTTTTATGAGAGCTTATGAAATGATATAGGTCTTGATCATGTAGGCATACATGAGATAATAGATATAGTGATGATTCATATTCATTAGGGGATGTTATCTAAATTATAAATTTAATCTTATTTTATTATAAATTTTGATCCATTAACTATGATAATATTTATTGAAGTGTATCTCATGGGTTTGAATTTTTATTATCACATATGGTTTTTTATTTATGAATTTGATTATTTCTCATTTGATATAAGAGGTTTGTAATAGTTAATATGTGTTACCTTATTTAAATTAATATTATCTTAGATTATATGTATTCAATGATATTATTTTATAGTATTATATGTTATATTGATACTCAAAAATTATTAACCCATCCACTAGATAGTAGAAAGTTACTATAGTCTTACAAAAACCATTGTTGATCCATAAATATATATATCTATATATTTGTGTGTGTGTGTGATTTTATTGTGAAACATATTTAACTTTTAATCTCTATGGATATATAGTCTCTTTATTCTCCTTTGGTATCCATAAGTTTTTTTAAGACAATTTAACTATACAAACATTATTTTTTTATTTTATCCTTTACAACTTTTCCTTCTCTAGGTTATTTTATACTTAGAATTCCATTTGGTTTCACAATGGGAATATCTTGGGATAAATTAGTTGTAGTATAATTTACATTATAAGAAGATATTCTCTTATAAAATTCATTTGTATAAGTTTGATGAACCATTATATCCTTTGTAGTAACTCTCTAAGAAATATTGATCTTCATTGAATGAGTAGTAAAATTAGATGGATAAGGGGATATTTTTGACTAAGTGTCAACTTTTTCAAATGTAATAACTCTTATATCCATAATTTGTGTAATATTTTGTCATAATGAATAACATTCATTGTACCAATGTTAATTAATACCATGATACATATAAAATGGTTTTACTTTGGTTTTATCAAGATGGTTATTAGGATGATAATAATTAGGAGGAAAATTACTTAATTTATTATTAAATAATGTTTTTAAAATATCATATGGTTGATCTCTATTTTTTTCAAATATTAGTGGTTGTTGATTATTTTAGGTAGGTTTATTCACTTTGTGTACTAGTTTGTAAACTAATTCTTTCCTTTTATTGGCAACCTTGACTTGAATTTATTTAACTAGAATATTTGCCTTAGGAGGTGGAATTATTTCCTTAACATCCTTGAGTGTAACTTCTTATTTTATATTAATGTCTTCATGTGATTTTTTTGGATTAGGACCAGCTATAAACTTATCTTCTAATGTAATTATTATAATAAATGACTTTAAATGTATCAAAAGTTTCATAAAGGAGTTCCACTTTAAAAGGATAAATGAGGCCTATACAAAATATGTATTATGTTTACAAATATTTTTGTTGATATATCAATTGGTGCATACATGTCTTGAATCATAAAATTTAATCACAATTTGGATCTAATTGTCCTTAATGAAGAGAAGGTAAACATTAATATGTAAATATTAGTCCCTTATTCTAAATGTATTGCATTAAAATTGCCTCTTATAACTCAATATAGGAATGTAAAGACCCACTAAGCAAATAATGAAACCAATCCAAATACTTTGTAGTTAAATGTTTTGGAAGCACTTTTAGTAAAAATTGACTACCATCATATCTATCCGTAGAATCCTTGAAATAACTGAGACATAGATCAGGATTGTTGCATCCTTCAAATATATAAAATTTAGGCATGAGAAAATTACAAGATTTTAGGAATTCAAAATATTACACACAACTTAGTTTCTATATATGGCATTAAAATCAACCCAAGCATGATATGCTTTGATTTCTAGGGTGGGTGATGCATTTGTGTTAAAAATCACCAATAACATGCATAAAGGAAATTAAATATTAGGAATAAATGTTAAGATATTTAAGAGGTGTATTCAATGGATGGATATTATTATTATAAGTTTTGCATAAGTATAATATTATAAATAGGTGGAGGTATAATAATGTTTTTTGTAACTAGGCACAGGTTGGAGAAAGTCCTCACACTCATATGTAACTTATTATTCCATTAATTCACATTCAGAATATGTATCACTACATATTAATAAATTGTTATCACGTTAGTGTCAATAGAAGGCCCATTTGGAGAGATATTTTGACATTATTTTTTAAGAAGAGATAAGAGTCATCACATGTTTTTGTATCATTTATTATTTATAGAGAGATAAAAGGTATTTACCTATTTGTTTCCATATTTAAAGAGAAATAAGGAATTTCATTTTCGACACATTTGTTTTCACTATCTAGAGAGAGAAGGAACTTCACATTCTATTTCCATTTCTAGAGAAAGAGAATGAAATTTACATTCACATTATTTTATCATTTCTAGAGAGGGGGAATTTAAAATTCTTAATATTATTTTATAATTTATAGAGAGGTAGTGAATTTTAAATTATCCACATATTTTTTCCATTTTTAGAGTGAAAAATAATTTAAATCTCTTCAAATTATTTTTCCATTTATAGAGAGAGGTTTAATTTCACATTCTTTTTCCATTTATAGGCAAGGCTTATGATTTTGATTTTTATAATGATTAATGACATGGAATGATGTGGTAAATTTTAAATATAAATAAAGTGTATCAAATAAATAATATTGGATTTTTAATTCATAAGGTATGATATAAATTTACACATGTTAATTATTATATTTCTCATCTTGTTTTATTGTATACTTTAAAAGAGAGGACAAAGATGAAATATGAGAAGAAGGTTATGATATTTATTCACTAGTGGATTCATTTTATTCCTCGCTAATGTTTTCAATATCATACCAAACCTCTTGGTTTTCATGAATAACATTATAATTAACTTTATAATCATAATCATTAAAAGCATATTATTCATCAATATAACTAGCATCATTTAGCATACATGTTTAGTTATTGGTTCTTTCATTATCATACCCACAAGGAATAAAGTTTTTTAAATAATAAGTCCATCATTTGATAATCACTAGGTGTTTCTAATTTATTCTCCATTAATTATTTCCTAGGCCTTAAACAAACTATTGAAAAATAAGCAAGGCCTAATCCAAGTAAGTAAATAAACATGAAATTTGAAATCAAATATGAAGCCCTAATATACAAATATATAACTCTAAATGATGAAACCTTAAAGGACAAATAATGGATTTTCTTTATTAGATATGTGTATGGGTTAACAAATATGATTTACCCTGATCTAGATTAATTGAATAAGTATTAACTCTAATACGATTGAAAATAATTAGAATAATGTCTCAATTCAGATTTGGAAAATACATATGAATGCACATACTAAATATAATAATGGATGACCAAAAAGAGTTAAGATAAATACTATCTACATGTAGACATAAAATATGATTATTTGATTTCTATACCTTAAAAATGTATCACTACTCTAGACATGATATATCTTCACCTATTTTATTCTAGTCAGTTTTGATGTATTTACTTAATATCAACAATTGATATTGACTTTATGGTCAGGACTAACACTATGCATAATGGATGATTATTTTATTATGAATAAATGAGAATGTGTCTATATTGTTTGTTTATTATTTTATCTCTTTCCATATTTATGTAAGATCACTTGTACATTTAAAACCGTAGTTATGCATAATTGATTTAATATCAAATGGAGGGTGTTAGGTAAAATTGTTGATTTGGAATGACCTTGGAAAATCCCTATTGATAGATGAATTACTGCACTAAGTTTTCAATACTCTAAATAGGTCATAAAATCAAATGAAATTCTCTTGTTAATGTACATGCATACGTGTGTGTAATTATGTATGCAATCTAATATTATATTTTTCATATTTTTCCATTTTTACAAGCATGAAAAAATTCATGGACAAATGATAGGTTGGGTTAAAATTCTAAGTGGTATTCCAAAAATCTCATTATCTCAAGGATATAAAAAGATACCAAAAAATTAAGAGTGAGGTTTAATAATTTTCCATAATAGATTAGGATTTTATGTAGCCACACTCTAAAAAATACATTTTTTCACACTACAAAATGTTAATTTATCCTCTTCACATTGGCATACTCATTTTTTAAGTTTCACACCTCCTAAATAATATGTAAAATTAAGAATTAATAATGTTATATATCCTAAAACATAGTAAGGTAAAATGGTTCTCTATCCTCAATCATATCCTACCTCAAATGAATATTACATGGCTTTTTGTAAAGAGCCTAATAAGGTGCCATGTCAAGGGAGTTGTGATAACCATTATTGTAGTTAGAATCAACCAATTAAAAATAATCATTCCAAAATGACTATGGATACATCATGTACATATCTAGTATATATTATATACTTAGTTAAATTATGTCTCTATATGACATTAAGTATTGTAGTTGACTTGAGCACCTAACAACCCCATAAGAGAATTCCATAAACTAGAAGTATATATAAGATATGATATTATGTGGAATATCATGCAACAAAATATTTTCATCAATGAAAACATTCACCATTTACATTCTATTATATTTTGTTTTCATTAACAAAAGTGGGCCACATTCATCTATTTCTCAATAGTCACCATGATCATAACATGGAGATAAGAAAAAGGTTGATTAATAATAAAATCCCTGGAAATAGTGTCCAAATTCTACTCTAGAATCTTGTTTGGTTAATAAAGTCAAGCAAGATGTTGATAATATGCCTTAATTTTATAAATACAACAAGCCACAAAATATACTATGTCACACCATAAAAAATAATAATGATACAACTAGTTTGACTCTACATGCATATTATTCACCCAAATAGTTTTTGAATGAAGGGTTAAATGAGAATTTATCATCACCAAATATAAAATATCATTATATTTGGGCACATAAATGCACCCCCATAATTCAAAAGGCCATAAAAATATAAAAAGTAACCCAAAATATTTTTCTTCATGGCCATATATGAATCAAAAATTTGTTAAAGATATTGACAAAAATTATCCTGAGGAATTTTTTCAAGCATTATATTCTATAAAGATGTCAAAAGAGTCAAAATTGCCAAATCATGATGCCTATTAATATATTTTAGTTTTATATATTAGATGTCAAAGTGGTACTTAAAAAATTCCATCCAATGTCATTGATGGACATTGAGGTTAGGTTGTGTTAAGACGTGTTATAAATTCAAGTGTTCTATCTTTAGCATAAATTTATTACCAATAAGGTAATGCCACCATATATAAAGTGTATTAAAAACTAATAAAATCTCAATATCATGAGTCACGTTATTTAGTGCATAATCATTGAGCTTCTAATTATGTTAAAGAAATGACACAATTATCCTAAATGATAAATATTCCCAATCCCATATCTATAACTAGATATTATATTCCTAGGATAGGTACACTATTTATATGCCCCTTTAGTGTTTAAAAAGCTTGCTTATATTCCTATGACAAAAATATCATCTATTGTTGTTAAATGGAAGTGAGAGGATGAGTAATTTGATAAAATCCCTAAAAATGGATAGGATTACCCCCTCAATCCCATGAAAATACACAACTTTATCACACTAATGGGTGTTTTCCACTCTAAGATACCTAGAATATTTGAGGAATCTACTGAGATCCACTCTATAGAGATGATGTGATAAAGGTAGGATACCTTTGTTTGAAACAAAACACACTTTCTCAAGTTTTCATATGATTATTTTTCCTTTAAAAATACGTATAATACTTATTTTAATAATTCCTTGTGATCATACTCATTCCATGAATAGATAAATATGTCATCAAGTAATATAAACAAAAAATAGTCAAGGAAGCTGTATAAAAATATGTTCATGATAATTTTGAACATTATAGTGGCATTGGTAAAAATGAAAAGGTTAATATTTAAATTCATAATACTCATATCACATCCAAAAGGAAGTTTTTTAGATGTTTTGCTCTGTGATACTTATCTAATGGTATCCTAAATTCATACATATATTAGAGAACAATCTATTTACCCACATATAATCACATTATTCATAAATCCTCAAAAGGGGATAAGAGTTATTCACTATCAATTTTTTCAACTTACTATCATTTATGTGCAAACACATAGAATCATCCTTATTTATCAAGACAATATGTGCTTTCCAAGGGGAAAAACTAAAGTGAATGACTCTCTTCTTAAGAATTTCTTGTAATTACATTTTTAGCTCTAATCTATCAATTGTGTTCATATTGTAGTGGCTTAAGAGATATAATCGACTACTATCACAAGATTAATATGAAAATATATCTTCCTCAAAGGAGGAAACACTATAAAATTATAGGGGAAAATGTAAAGAATATCCCAAAAGTTATTGTGAACATCTAATGTCATCCTCATAGTCATATCATTATATATAACATTTATGGTGATTGTGAACATATGAAATCCTTTGTATGTAATCCACCTAAGTTGTATAACATAAATGAAACAAAGGGAGATGGGTATATAAAAATATACAATGAATTTCTCACTCCCAAGGTCAGTATAACACTTGATAACACTTAAAAAAATATAAATTATCTCAATGAATTTCAATTGAATGCCTAATAATATTTCATACTATCATAAGGGTATGATGTGAAGGTCTAAGGTCACAGAGAAGACTTTAACTTATTAAACCCATCTATTGACAAAGGAATTTACTATCATCATGGCTGCAGTAACCAATTAACCTACCAAAGGTTGAACTAATTAAATTCCACTAGCCTACAATGATCCATTAAATATTTTTAATAAAGGAATCTAATTTTGTATATTCAAATAATATTGATACCAGAATACCCTATAACATACGTATGGTATAAATAAAAATGTATTTGTTTTCTTATTGATGAATTTATACTATTTCATGCATGTGGTGAATGTGTAAGATGTCACCATTAGTCTAATTTAACATATATGCCTTTTACTATTTTATATTAGAAGGTATTTATTAAAAATAAATGTGCATAATGATCCAAGGCCCCATCCACAAGTTTTATCTATACCAAACTAAAATCTAAAAGTCATCTTAAACCCTAATATTATATTACATATACATCCTAAATGAGTGTATTGATGATTCTATATTATCCATTTATAGTATCTATCTATCCTTCTATCTTTTTTCAGACCCTTACAACCATGCCTTATATCCCTCTATGAGTTTTTCTAAGGAAAGTATCAATAATTTTTCTAATGTGAGTACCACTATGAATGTTATGGAGGCATAGGTGTGGATTATGCATGTTTTAAAATTTATCTTAATGGTGGTTGAATTTCACACGACCTAACATCTTAGTGATCCTACATCCTTCCTCATAACCATTTCCTAGCCTCCTAGAATTCAACCTAGTTTTATTTTGAAAATTACACTTTATCCATGGTGAGCTCAAAGGTTTTAGGGGAGAAAAGACACATGCCACATAAAGTATATAGATTAAGTACCAAATGAACCTATTTACATATAACATCTCATATTTTAAGTAATCAACATGGTATTGAAGGTCTATAAACCTACACTCATAGTAAGCCAAGATTTAACTACCTTTTCAAAGATCATGAAAATCTTGATATAAAGTGATATCAAATATTAATTTCCCTAAAGTGATCCTAAAAGAGATCCCATGTGACTATGTTTCCACTGAGATTGATATTTTTTCCTCATTTCTCCATCAAACCCTGGTTATACCTATAAGAAGGTGGATACCCAATCATGCCTTCACATTTGTCTAAGATGTGTAAAGACTAAAATAGGTGGCCAAGCTTAAGATTTGAGCGAAGACATCAGATATATCAGTGTTACCAAAAAAATTTAGTGGAAGGAGATAAGTAAAGTCCATAGTTAAGTCCCATGTCTATTCTTTGTGAGGATGGTTCTCCTCCTAACTCTATCTATGTGGTGAATGATATATCTCAATCCATTGTTATGAGGTATTATTAGAAATCTATGTGCTCTAAGGACTCTTGTGATAGTAGACAATAATTGATTTAGGACTATTTTTTTCCCATAGGGAACCTATGCTAAAAAACACCCATCACTTATTATAAATCTTATATGTGGAGAAACTTAAACTAGTGAATATTTAATTTTTTATTTTATATAAGATACATCTTGTATAAACATAAGACATGTGTTAGTAAAATTTATATAAAAAGATCAAATAAATTATTGCCTAAGGGTTATAGTGTTTAAATGCATGCTTTGATATGAAGTGTCATTCATATACATTAAGTGCTATAATTTTTATGGAAAATAAATATTTTTTAAAGTTACAAGATACAAAATCATCAAGGTTAGAATAGTTCTCAAGAGTCTAAAATGTTAGACATACAATTTTTGTATTTTGATCTCAATAAAACATGGTGAAATTACCAATTCTATCTATCAAATGGAATCATAAACCATGTGATACATGGTATTCATAAATGTTTTAATGATAGTACAAACTCATGGCTAGTATAAGTGACAATCTTATTTAGGTAAGAATGTGTAGCATCCAATCATGTAACTTGTGCCATCTACTTAGGTTTATAGGTTCCCTATATCCCAATGGGGTAAATGGGACAAGTAAACTTTAACTCAATAAAAACCCAAACTAGGATCTACCCTAAGCTCCATGTCTTGATCACCTCATGTTATCATTTAAACCGCCCTCTTTATTGAATCAACATATAAATACCTAGGTCTTGATATTTGAATCATGGTTACCTCATTTCAAAAATGACTTCCCTAACTGACCCCATGTTAATACATTTTAAAACTAAATTGGGCTCACTTTTAACAAGTCCATCACATTAACTTTCCTTTAGGTCCCCCAAATCAAGATTTTATACTATCCAAATGTCTCTAATTACAAGCCTTTCAAACCAAATCACTCTGGTGTCCATAAACCTTGGATTCCCATGTTGACCTGGATTTAGGTCCATCTAAATTGTTTATTCCTATCATGTGTTTTGGATCTAAATTAGGTACACATTTAATAACACAAGATAACTATTATGTGTGCATTGACCCATTAAAAATAAAATAACTAATGTGTCCTTATAATCTATGAGGATCTACCAATAGTAGTACATGTGATGCCACCAAACATATTATCATAGATTATATTTCTCATGATTCCTTATCCATGGTATATGTTACTCTAAATAAACCTTTAGAGTTTTGTATTACCTATAAGATCTCTAATCCATCTCTAATTAATGTCACACACACTACTTTAGAGGCACAATGTAATATATGTAGATAAAACATGGCATCACCCATACATGTGAAAAATATTTGTGATGCCTATCATGAATTTCAACATGAATTAACACACCTTCAAGACAAAACACAAAGACTAAATCACTCTATGTAGCACCAAGTTATTTTGAGTGTTACTTTGCCAATGTCAACCAACACAGTCCCTACACATGCTAGGTGGGGCTCCTAGGGCTCATGTTATTCTAGAGTATCTGTCAACATACTAATTACTTATCAACAAAGCCACACAATTTTTAGAGGATAAAGAATCACACATGGAAACATATACACTTCCATAATGATTATTTATTCCTTCTTGGCTTAGTAATATATGTAAACACATTGGTATATTTAGCTAAAAATTAGAGTAGAAAATAAAAAGGAATAAATCTTTCTCAAGAGTATGCAATATAAAGAGAATACAAATTGATAAATACTTTTGTTCTATTTATATTATATATATGTATGTATTATCTCACATAGCTTCCACATATGTATATAAAACATCTATATCCTCATTTAGAGTGTTGTACATTGGGTTCATATTATTATTGCATTTACCATAAAACTAAATATAACATGTGAAGATTGGCATGCCATATTATTTTTTGTATCATTTTAATAAATTTCAAATGGGAAGAGACAATGACTCACAATATGAAATCCAAGAGATGATCAATAATAGCATTGTAAAAGCACTTTAGGAGAAAAATACATTTATGTTTATATAGTTATTCTAGGTTATTAAATGGGTAATTTCAATTAACTCAAAAATTAGGTAAAGATTTTGGTTGTCGAATCCCCCATGGGTTTCAATAAAATATAGACTATAAAAAATATGGAAAATTAAATTTATATGTAGTAAATATCTAGTTAGGTTAATTAAATTCAAATTTATCTATGAATAGATTTTATGATGATTATAAAATCAATATAGCACTTTTTAAAGTTTCTCCACATATCAAGAAATGGTGTAAATCCCAGTATTTATGGGAGAAATACCATATAAGATAAGAATATGAGCCAAACTAGGAACAATTTGTATAAGGTATTGAAAATGAATATTATCCTTAAGATGTCTATGATAATCCATACGTTTAGCAGAAATAAATAATGCAAGGGCATGGTTAGTCAGTCTGAGCCTACATCAGTTCCTGTTATGGATTATTTATAAGGCCAAGATCATTCAAGCTAGAGATGAATAGAGTTATCAAGTACCACATCAACTAATAACCATTCATTTAGTATAAAATGAAGCTAATAAAAGTCAAGGTAATGGGAGAATTATATCACTATGTACCAACAATGAGGAACATTTAAAAATGAATGGAAAGTGAGACATGTTGTCTACACCAAAGAAACATCCTTATTCAGATAGGAATGAACTATAGTTTAAGGTAGGTAAATGGTGTGACAAACACAAAATCATTGTCACAAAGTTCCATCCTCATAAGAGTTTACCTATGTGTATAGAAATAAAAGATGATGGAGTTAAGCCCTCTAATGAAATCATTATCACATATTTTTTTTAGTATCCATTATGTAAGAAACACTCATAGTGTAATATGTTTAATATCTTAACCTTACCTCATATACATCCTTAAAAGTTAAGATAATTTAGTTCTTACAATACCAAAGGTATACACATCAATCTCAAATTCCATTTCACATATGTTATCTATCCTTTCAAAAAATATTTATTTTATGATGTAGCATCAATTGGTGTACATGATTTAAATATTAGTAATACATATATGCATAGTCCCCAATAAAATAATCCTCATAACATAGTTTTATTAGTGGGTAGTAAGAGATAATATTCCTAAAGTGATTCCCCACTGTGATCATGTCACATAATCTCTAAACAAGATTGTAATATATAGTTACTCACATTTATTATTTATAAATTCACATCCTATTAATGCATGACCTCAATTATAAGAGATAAATAAAATTATATACACCATGTTCACATAGAAGTTTTATATGCCCATATAAAGAGTCGACACAATACTATTTTCATAGCTTGTGATTCTTATGGGTAATTTTTTGTGGTATGTGGTACTCCAGATCAACCTTAAATTTTTTTTGATATTACTAAGATCATCAATCCATATATAAAATATGATACATATACTCTTATAGTGGCATAATACAATATATGTATAGATTAAATTTTATTCCACCCATTATTTCACCTAATTTTATATGGCACCTTCTATTTAATTGGTAGGGTCTAACACACATGTATGAAAGTAATCAAATTCCAAATCATGCTACAAAATAATGAATTTTTATGAGCATTACATTTATGATGTCAACCAACATATTCCCTATGACGCATCAAGTTGCACTCCTAGGGCTTTGATTATGGTGGAACATCTATTAACATATAATGTGACTATAAACAAAGTCACATAACCATTTTAATATGAATATTAAAACATGTAAATGGTTCAACTTAAATAATATGTTTCCATTCCTTATTAGCTATGCAACATATGTATACACATTTATAGTTGTAGGTGGAAATAAAAATATAAGATAGATAGTAATACATATTTCTCAAGAGTATGCCATGTAAATAATGCACAAATTAATAAAAATTTATGTTATAGTTATATTATCTCTCACTTGGTTCTTTTAATTATCTCATATATATTTGGTGAGTCCTCCTAGGGGGACTCCAAGTTGAGAGGCATCAATAGTGGCATCCCTATTTATGTGTCCCCTATCTCTAACAAGGGATACGAGATTCCAAATCCCAAGAATGAGGAGGTTATTGAGCACTTAATGGAAAAGTTATTTACTAATATTGTAATGCAAAAACTACTCTAAAATGAGATCATGGAGGAATTTGATAATCTCAAAGGGATGTTAGGTCTCAGACTAGCAGACATGCAAGGTATAAAATATCTTATCAATACTAAGGAGCTCATCTTATAGGTCAATAATATCATTCAGAGTGAAGAGGTAGAAGATAGCATGTACCTTGAGTAGGAGAAGGAGCCAAGGGTTTTAGCCTAAAATGCAAGAGGAAAGGTGATGAAAAAGATTAGTAGTGAGCAACCACACTAGAGGAAAAGTAAACATCAAAAGGGAAATCTTAGTGTCAAGAAACTAGTCATTTATTCTAAATCTAACTATTCAGTTCTCTCTCTACCTTCTTTTGCTTTACTAGGATTTTGGCTAAAGTTTAGTGTCTTTTTGATTAGTAAGTATTTTTATATCAGGTTTCCTTCTTATCCCTATCTATTTTTCTATTTATTCACATCCATATTCCAATTTATTTTATATAGGAATGGGTCCCCTTAACCCATTTTAATTCAAATTAATAATTTTTTTATGTCATATAGATTTCACATGCATATAAAACACACCTAGATCCTCATCTATAATTTTTTCTACTAGGTTCCTACTAGGACCTAGATTACTTACATCATAACCCAACTTGATTATTCTTGCCTAAATGGCTCAATTGAATACTTTAAAACTATATTTGTGTCCTAAATTTCACTTATTAATGTGTCATATATCACCCAAATTGACAAACCAACATGATCTAACTCAATATAATAATGTAAGTGACTTGAATTATTGAGACTTGAACTGACTTGATGATTTGAACCAATTTGAGCTAATTGATATGATATAGAATAACAACTATTATTCACCTAATTTAATTTTTTATATCTTGACCAAATTGACACACATCAAACTAGATAATTTAGATAAGCTAACATGACCTGGGAAAATTGAAAAAATAACAACCTTGACTTAGTCTCATTCACTTGAATCTAACGTTGTGTCAGCTACTCTAGCTCAATTATGACTCTATGTGACTAGTTGACTTAGTTTTGATAAGAGTAAATGAATCATAGTGAATTAAATTATTTAGGGTTTTAAATTCTTATGGGTCTCAAACTTTCATACTGGGCCCATCTTAACTCGTATAATTATCTCTCATTGACTTGGATGACATAAAAAAAGACTTGACTAGAACTGATTTCCTTAACTCAGCTCAATTATGCCTATAGTACCACCTAGGGATCCTACCAATGAGTCCAACCAAACTATCCCAGTGAATAGACCCAAAATAGACCAACCCAAGGTGGATGAACCTAAGGATTACTAATTTTGGGTACCTAAACTACATATATCGGGCACCAAATGGCATAGACTTAGTTTTTCAACTAGGTCTTGCTTTGAATTCCAACACTTCCCAAGGTGCATGCCATGTTATTAGACCTATAAACCTATAGTAACTTTCCCTAGGGTAAAATATTTGACTCCCAACATGCCACTTTGACTCCAATCCTGGTTAAAACATTGTAAATATGAGAAATATGATTTGAAAATCCATTTCATAACCTTTACAAAAAGAGCCATATATTTTGATCGAAATATTAAAAATAATTCATTATTGTTAGATTATTTGATTGGAAAGGGTAATTTTGGGTTGGATTAGATAAATTTAATTATTTATTAAATGTTTTAAACATATAGAAAACTAAATTAAGTTGTTGATGATTGAATTAGGATGGGAAAGCTTGAAAGTTCAATTTCATTTCTTAGGCTTAGTTATCTATATTATTTTAAGCATTAAATAAATAAAAATGAATTTAAAATATAATTTAAATTGGATATCAATTTTAATAATTTTTAAATATGTAAAATACTTTTTGTATTATTATTTTTATTTATGAGGTTACATATAAATAATTTCCCACTTCTCTTGTTTCTCATTCATTCCCACTCAATTACACATTACGTATTTATTTATTATTATTTAATACAACTAAAATTTCAATGTGATACATATTAATTTTTGAACGAGTAAAAAAATCAAGCCTTGTTGGAAACATATATATTTACAAGGTTCACTACATAAATTTAACTTTCCTATAATTATACCTTTTAGCTAGTAAGAGATAGAAGCAATGGATAATTATAAAGACCTTTACAATACCCTTTAAGATTGTATAAAATAGTACAATATGAATTAAAGAAACTCTAAAATTATTGTTTCATGTATTTTACTTTCATGAAAATACATTTTCAATTTTATTTATACACATTTGAAACATATTAAAAGAAAGGCAAGATAAAATTACAACTTCACAATTCACATCAAAATTACATGATATTTTCCTAACACATTACAAGACTTATATAAAGATTTTTAACCATTTAAAAAATTTCATAAATATATCCAAAAAAATCCATAATATATATGTCCATATACCTAAATAAACAAAATGAAACAATCTCCATGCTCTAAAAAGGCTAAAATGAGGGTTTCTCACTATCCACTCTATGGGCATGATCACATGAAAACCCTGAATACCCACCCCAAATAAAGTTATAAAAAATAATTTCAAACATAATATACACATTATTATATTTTGGATGAAATAAGAGGGTGAAAATAGGTCAACCAATTCAAATAACGAATTTTTTTAAGCCACATAACATCATTTAAAGCACACATAATCATTATAGAAAAATATCACATGAGATGCCACTAATGGATTCAAAGGGATAAAGAGAAGAGGGGAAAATTTTATATAAATAAAATAAATCATTGTATCAAATAGGGAATTTCATGCCATAAAAAAATGATGTTTTCTTGGAATAAAAACCTCCTTATACCTCATATTTCATGAAGTGAAAAAATGGCTTTTTGATCTTTTTTAAAGCTCCAAATTTAAAGATAAAAATCCATGCCAGAAACATATATGAGATTATATGTGAATAATCATGGTTTTATCATAAAAAACAATTCATAAATTCCCATAAATTATTGTTCTATAATATTATATAAAGTGATGTACTCCACCCTTATTTCCCAAATACAATCCCTTATGATTTACACCAAATGGGTATCATAACAATGGTTAAATTTAACCAAAAAATAGTATTGAAAAGAAAAAAATTGGTTTCTAAAAGGCACAACTAATCCAATGAAAAATTATAACCAATGACCCTTACACACAAATTTCCCAAAATAAATAATTACTACTAGTTTGAAAACATTCACAACCAAGTCTAAAATAACAAGGAGTAAAGTAAGAGTAATAATCCAAATAAACTTTGAAAGTAAACATAGGAAATTAAAAAAATGGAATGACAAGATTACATTAAGCCTCTAAGATATCCCTTGAAGACTCTTTATGAATCCTTCCCAAATATATTTTAAAGTTAATTATTCTCCTAAGGGAAAACTTCCCAAAACCAAACCCATAACCCCAACAAAGATAAGAGTATCCACATAAACAAGGAAACTATCTAAAATCCTTAACCAATGAATAATAAACACATGTCAAATACCTTCCCAAGTGTTGTACAATGTCTATACCAAAAAAAACTCAATTTCCTATAATTGTAATAACATTTATTACATATTCACATTGGTTTGCTTGAATAAGTAAACTCACTTAAATATAACATATAAATAAAATGGGTATCCTAAAATTTTAACTTAAAAGGCCATTAATATAAGTCCTTAATGTCCCCATAAAGTAAAAGAGACTATAAAACCCCAACCAACCACTAGGTGTATTTCATAATCTTTAAATAAACATGTAACAAGTGTTTTAACGATCAAACACTAAATGTTTTTGGTGGGTGAAGGCGAAAATCCAAGTTTGCACTCATGGGTTGGGTTTTAAGGTCAAATCAAACCAAGAACATGGTAAAGGGGTTTTGGTAAATAAATAAATATAATTTTTATCTAAAAATATTAGAATTATAAAACAATAGCTATGTAAAATTACATTTAAGTTCAAAATAAATAGATAAAGATTGAAAAATGGTTTAGGAGTTTATATAAGTTTAATTTCACGTATTTTACCTTATATACCCACTTTTCCCAAAGGAAAACATCAAAAACATTCATGAATAAAATATTAATATTCTAGTAACTAACATCACATGCTAAAAACATATAATAAAAGTGAGGAAAAACATAAATAAGTTAAAAAAAACATATCCATCTATATGAGTCCACAATAATCAAATGTTCATTATATAAAATTAAAAATAATAAAATTATACATAACAATATAAAACTTCTTATGTATTTGGAATATAAATGAAGCTAATAAATGTTCAAAATCAATGAAAATTGTACAAAATTAGCATCTTGTGTCTAAAAACATATAAATTTAGTGTCTCAAATATATAAGAAAGATATTAAACATGAAAGAACCAATGAATTTCATAAAAAACTAGGCCTTAAAATATATGATTATAATGTCTCAAATACATGAGTAAGATATAAAAGATGAAAATATAAGAATTGGGCTTCATAAATTACTTCACAAGTGTGTAGATGTTTTCTCTACCATCATCATGACCTTTGTATCAAACTAATACGGTATACTAAAAAACACATGACACATGTCCATATGCATACACATATATTTTAATTCAAATATTATCTACTATATCACTAAATACCATATTATCATTGCCACCACTATAAAAAATAACCTTACAACACTTACCTATAGATTAGCATATAGTTTGTAAAATATTTTTTATTTGCACCAATTACTTCTCCTCCTTGAATGGTTTTAAAAATGTTCTCTTAATCATAAGAGATTCATCATGTTTATCTTCTCTTTATTATTTTAGGATGCAACACTCTCCTTACCCAATTCTACAAGGTGATTAACTACCTCACTTTTTCTTATTTTTTTAAATTTTTTTTGGAAATTCAAACTCCCTATGTCTAGCATCTACAGTCTCATAACATGTACCCATGAATTGTATACCTTTTATTCTACTAGAGTATCTTATTACTCTTTAAGAATACACTTCATTTTTTTGTTTTCTTCTTATTTTGAGAAGTGTTATCTTCATCTTTATGAGCATGTTTTCCTCTACCAAGATTTATTTGTTGTATTCCTCTTGAGAAACTTCTTATACCTCTTGGTGTGTTTTTCTTGTTATTAAAATTTTCTCTTCCACCTTAAATGTACATTGATAGAATTTTTCTACTGTCCTCAACTTAGAAATTCAAAAATTTATCATTTATGAAAAGATAAATACTATTCACATACTTTCATATATTCTCTTAATCATCTCCAACATGGCATTCCTAAGTTGATAGTTTATATAATTCATCCATAACTCTTCCATGTAATATTTTTAACTCATCGCTTTTTGTCTCAAATTATGCAAATTTTTGAATTGGTTTATAATATAAAGGCAAGAAATTAACTTTTATATTTTCAACCATCCTATCCCAAGTTTTGATATTATATTTGAATCTTTTCTACCTTTTTATATGTTAATGATCCATCCACAAAGATGCATAAGTGAGATTAAAATTCACTGTATTTGGGTCCTTTATTGACTCACAATAAAAATTAATTTTCTAGCTTTGTGACCCACTCAATAAGATCTCCATGGCATAAAATTACTCCTTGATATGAATTCCAAACTTAGACTTGTTACCCATCTTGTAATGTCCTTAAATAATTTTTTTATTATGGTTCATCAAACATATCTTCAATTCAAATATATAGTGTTATTCTTATTCATAATAACTTAAACATTAATTCATCTCCTTTTATAATCTCCCTATCATCTAATATTTATTTAATTACTATCAACATATCTTCTAAATATATAGATCTAGGTTTTATTTGCACTTTTACATGTGGTTATTCTCTTTGTGACATTTATATCCCTTATAAATCTAAACAATGTATATATGTGATCATATTTCATAAAGTGTAACTTGAATCAATTAAATCCTCAAACACTGAAACAAACAATGCATAACCATTTTATAATATCAACTGATGGAATAAAGAATGAGGGGTGAAAGTTAATGGTTTTCTTACTCCCTAACCTAGAAACACTTATTCTCATGGGACACACTTAATACATAGAGACACAAAATATAATAAACCACACACCATTTATCAACAGAGCATTACATTATTACACATGTTTTTTATAAACATATTTTATTTCTTGATAAACTATGAAATGAAGAAGATAATCCTATCTCAATCTCCCATTGACTATTTAAAATATATATTATAGACATACATCACTCCATAAAACTATGAAAATATCATGTCTTCACTCACATTTTCTCTACTATTAAAAGCTGAACCAACTAAACTCTCCCAATTTCACAATTTACTCTCATCTCTATTTTAAAATAGATTTGAATAACACCTACCCAACACTAACATTTTATAGGGTCCCTTAAAGTTGCTTATGTCTTGTGAAATGGTCCTCACATTAAAAAAATGATTTTTTGGTTAGTTAAGTTTTTCTTTCATCATAGATAAATAAATGGTTACTATAGATTTATGGTTTAAAAAAACACCACACTAGTTTCACAACCAATGGATAATGTATATTGTATGTTTCAAAAAATCTTCCTATATTAATAATTATTTTCATCTTCTAATAAATAGGGGTCTAATTCTATTATTAGAGATTATTTAAACCTGTTATTGGATCTCAAATTCTCACCCTAAATTTTATTTAAGAAGGTGTTAAGTACACACTTATACTAAGAGGGGGGAGAGGGTGAATAAGTATAATCTTATCTAAAAATTAATAGCCACAATAAAAATATTCACATAAAAATAATATAGATTGACCCCAGATTTATGTGAAAACCCTTTAAGGGAAAAACCATAAATAAATAGCCGCTTAGAACTACCATCCAAATCCAGTTGTATAATAATAATATTTTACAACATTAGTAAGCACTAACCTAATGGAGTCACCATTATCCTATTGATAAAAAATTTGTAGTCACCAACCTAATGGAGACACCAATCCACACTACTAAGCACCAACTTAGTAAGAGACACTAATCTCTTCTTTTTGAGGCATTGACCTCTACTGAAACAATATTCCCCCTTACTATTCTTTATTAATCAATGAATGATGGAAAATTCAATTTATTCTTTTTATTCTCCATAAAAATCTACTTATGCTTGAGTGATAGAAACAATTAACTCTATTCATCAAATCTACATGTGTTTATATTATATATTTTTTTATTCTCCACACACTTGCTTCCTTTTTTTATTTATTGATATTCACATATCTCAAACTTAAAATTAAATATCTTTTTCAACATTTATACACCTTATATACAATTTAAATTCTCTTCACAAAAGAAGCATCCCATCCAAGAGGCACATCTTCACCAAAATATGTGACCATTGAAATTTCCATCAATAGTTCTATCGATATTTTTGTTGACATTTACATCATCTATCAACAATTCCATTGATATTTCCATTAACAATTCTAATGACAATTTTGTTGGTAATTCTATTAACATCAATTACAATTCCTTTAACATCAATGAAAATATTCCAATAATCTCCCCCTTTATCATTGATGGCAACTCTATAGAGAAACTCTCCCTTATTGTAGTTCTCATATTTTTATCCTCCTTTCATTTATTCTCCCCCTTTGACTTAAATGGAAAAGTGATGTTAATTGACAATTTCTAGCTTGATCGCTTGTTGGATCTGAGCTACCTTCTATAATCTATACTTGATGTTGGCCCATACCTATTTTGAGATGTTTTGCACCATAAATAATTTCATTATGCTATGTTCCCACTTCTCTAAATTGTTTCTAATAATAGTATCATCACTTGCATCATCACTCTCACAAATAATATTAATTACTTCATCTTTCTCTTTTTCTTTAGAACACATATCATCAAAGAATCTATGGAGCTAAAATATAATGCAATGATTATCTCCCCCTGAATTCATGCTTTTTATGAGCTTAGTGATACCTCTTGTGTATGGAATGCATTTTTCACAAGCATAGGTATCTCATTGTTTTAATTTCCTTTTTCTTTCTTTTGCTTCTATATATTTTTAGGTACTCTTTTCTTTATGATCAGAGTAATCAATTTCTTATTTTATCTACGAGGTTCTACAACAACACTTCTATAGAATCATGCTATATGAACAAAGTTATTAAAATTATATCATACAACGTCACTTTATTTATAATTAGATAAATGGTGCAAATGATTTATAATTTCTACTTATAACTCCATAAGTACATATTCCATTATTCCATGCATACTTATTTATTGAATGTGTCCTACACTCCATTGCTCTATGCCCAAAATGATTACATGAATAATAATAACCATAAAAGGAATTTGTGTACCTAATTGCATTATACTATTTTGAAAGGATTCTTTTAAAATTTTGTATGGGTACATTCTTACCTTATTTGTCATTGGGATGAGTAACATGGCACTTATTAATGTGATCCTTATCACTTTCACCTTTTATGTATACCTTGAGTGTATCTATGTAGCTCTTGGGATTTTTCATATTCATCCTCTTAGGTGTTTTTATAGTTTCTTCACTCTACCCTTCTTTATTGATCTTTTGTTTCTCTTCATAAACAATAACAATCTTGATGCATGATGAACTTTGGCAATCGATAATCTCAACCAGTACTTTGGTGCTTTTTTCAAACTTTAAATTACTTTCCAGTTTAGAAAATGTCTTCTCCAATTCCTTCTTTAAGAAATCAACTTCTGATTCTATATTTACAATGTGTTATTTTTTGGCCTTAAGTTGGACTCTTACTTCCTCCTCTATTTTCTTAGATTCTTCTATTTCAGTCTTTAGACTAGTGATGGCCTTTTCTAACTCTCTAATGCTATGAGACATTTATATTTTTAGGTCACAATTTTCTTCATATTTTTGAATATGTAATATATATTTAAAATTTTTATTATTAAGAAAATTTATCTCACCTAAAATCACATATGAGTTCTTCTTCAATATTTACTTCTCCTTTATCCTCAACATCTTCATCCTTTTTCAAGGTGTCTTCACTTCTAGAGGCATCATTCATTATTCATCTATCCATCAATAGATTTTCTTATCTGTCACTACCTAAAATTATCTCATCACTCTCCTTAGTTTATTTAATATCCTTTTTATAATATAGAATTTTCTTATGATTACCAAACTTTTTCTTATTTTCATTTTATTGGAAGCTTTTATTGTATTTATGTTTTCTTTCCTTTTGATTGATTTCCTCATTATGATTTTACTCATCATCGCTATCATCCTTATGTGGAAATTTATCATCAAAATGACCTATTTTACCATAATTTAAACACTTTAAAGGTATCTTACCTTTATATTTATTGGATCCCTTTTTGAGCTTTTTGACAAATAGGGCCTCCTCATCTTATTCATCACCAGTGCTATTACTTGATTTAGGATCTTTATATTTCTATTTCTTATAAATTTTAAGGATACTTCCTTCTTAGATGATTTTTCCTTTTTAGTTCTCATTTCATATGTCATGAAAATCCCATGCAAATCATCCATTATTAATGAGTCTAAGTCCTTTATTTCTTTAATAGCCAAAGCTTTTGCATCAAATCTCAAGGGAAGTGACCTTGGAAATTTTTGAATAATCATGGATTCCTCAAATTTTTTATCAAGTCCTCTGATGGTGTTAACAATATCATCCATATGAATAAGATATGCCACAACATTTCCTTCATTTTCATTTTTAATCTCTCAAATTATCTCCTATGAGTTTGAAGTTTTGCCTTCTTCACTTTCTTGTCATCCTCATAGATGTTTTAAAGTTTTTCCCACATTTCCTTTGCTGAATCACATTTTATAATAATGTCAAATTCTAATTCTAACAAGCAACACAAAATAATGTTAATGGCTTTGGCATTATTCTCACTATACTTCTTTTTGACTAGATCTGTTGGTGGAGATGATGGAGCAGTTTAACCATTTACTACTAGTTGTCATAAATCAAAACCTCAAGACATTAAATATTTTATCATTACTATACTCAAAAAATCATAATTTTTTCCATCAAATAGTTAAGCCTTATTTTTGTAGAAACCTTGTTTTCTAGCCATGTGTGCTCCCCAGATCTACCTTCTAGCGGTTAGGCTATTTCTGAAAGAACCAATATAATACCAACTATTAAGCAGACACTTATATTGATAGGAGGGGGGGTGAAACAATATAATATTATCTAAAAATTAATATACACAATCAAATTATTCACATAAAAATGACATAGATTGACACTAGATTTATGTGGAAACCCATCTAGGGAAAACCACAAATGAATAGTTGATTGGAACTACTATCCAAATTTAGTTATTTAATAATAATAGTAATATTTTATAAAATTATTATTCACAAACATAATGGAGATACCAAAATTATATTTATAAACAATTTGTAGGTACCAACCTACTAGAGACACCAATCCCCATTATCAAGCACCAACTTAGAAAGAGACACCAATCTCTTATTTTTGAGGCACCAGCCTCTACTAAAATAATCTTCCACCTTACTATTGTTTTTTAATCAAATAATTATGGAAAATTTAATTTATTATTATTATTATTATTATTCCACACAAAAATCTACTTATACTTGAATGATAGAAAAAATTAATTCCATTCTTCAAATCTACATGTGTTTATATGATATATTTTTTAATTCTCTACACTCTTGCTTCGTTCTCTTCTTTATTAATCTTCAAATATCTCAAACTTAACCTTCCATATCTTTCTCAACCTTCATATACCTTATATATTCCTTTAATGTATCTTCACAAAGGAAGCATCCCATCCAAGAGGTACCTCTTCACCAAAGTATGTGTCCGTTGACATTTCCATCATCCATCAATAATTCTATTGATAATTACATCGTAAATTCTACTAATATTCACATCATCCATTGATAATTCCATAAGAATTTCCATTGATAATTCTATAGATATTTATATTGACAATTATGTTAGTAATTCTATTGATATTAATTATAATTCCTTTGACATTAATGACAATATTCTAATAGAAAAAGATGAAATGGATCCTATATCAATGTCTATCACACTCTTTTTTATAGTATGATTTAGAAACATGAGATAAAATTATGGGATATAATTTTCCTTCCTCACTTCTATATTTGAAATAATAAGGTGGAATATCTAATATCCTAATTTCTAATTACTCACATAATTGTATAAGACCACCTAGAATATTAATTGAAACCCACCATGACTATATTCCCCATTAGTTTTTTATTGGAATCATAAATGGACATTGATGTATATGTTCAAAATTGGACTATAACCCCAAAAAAATATAAAATACCACATAGTTTCCTATTTCTTGGTCCTTGAAAAACATAATTATTTCAACATAAGGAAATTATATATTATTTATAGCTCAAGCATAATTCTCATGCAACATTATCCTTATCATAAAAATGAACATACACAAAAATGACATTAATGAAATCCATGGGATAGTAGCATGTTTAAAAAATACGTAATAATCATACAATTATACTGATGAAATATAAAATATATAAAATGGGACATCCATGGGATTTGATTATATTTTGAACATACTTTTAGATACACCTAAATCTAAATAGTAACTATATTTAAATATTTATGGATTTATTAAATTTACTTATAAATTTTGGTCATAATTACAACATGAAATGCCTATTATCACAAATAATTAAAATATTTCTAGTTAAGTGATTGATTCAATGCATTTAATAAATCACATGTATAATGCAAAATACTGTTAATAAAACCATGATATTGCAATGTGAATTCAATTAGCATGAAAAATACATATCATATCTAAATGAATAAATGAATGGTTATTAATAAATGAGATCCAATAAAACATTTTTTTACAATAAACTCATAATTATCACTAATAAGAAGGGAAAATATTTAATAAAAGTTTGATAAAATCACTAAGATTGTTTCCTTGCTATCCATTGAGAAACATTCAACATATAGTCATAGAATTTATGAAATACCTAGCAAAGAAATGTCTAAGACACATGCTAAAAAAATTACAATAGAAAGGTTAATTGATATGGATGAGAAATACTATTTTTTACATATAAATTTTATCAATCATTTAAGAAAAATGTTCCATAATCAAGATAAATAATTGATGTAGGTATAGAATTTTTAAAAAACTACTTTTTCAACATGAAATGTGTCTAAAATAAATATAATAAAATATAGAATGCTTATTTTTTTATTATATCTTGACAAGCCCTACTACACATTTTCTTGTAAGTTAGTGACAATTTATCAGTCTTATGAAATATCAAACCTGCATAGTGTTTGACATGTTTTAGAAATTATTTTCATGAACTAGACTAGTTATCAAATTATTGAAAAAATCATTTTTTTTTCTCAAAAAAATAGGACATATGATGTAACAAATATTTACCTAGAAAAATAACATTCCCAAATTACTGAAAAATGCATATTTTTTATTAAAAAAATAGGACATATGATGTAACAAATATTTACCTAGAAAAATAACATTGCCAATTTCAAAATAATATCCCATTGAAGGCTCTATAAAACCATATAGGAAAACAATGTAAAGAGTTTACTTGGAGTGGAAGAAAAATTTCTTTTAAATTGGTTGAAATATCTTTTGGGAAACCAAAAAACATAAATTAATTTTTTACTAAAGTTTAGAAAATTAATCTAACAGGTCTATGGAAGGTGGATATTATAATTATTCATTCATTACTACATCTAAAAGTTAATTTAAAGATAAAATATTATGTAAAACCATTCAAGGATAAAAAAATAAAAATTAGTTTATAGGGAAAATTTTGTTTTTATTCTTTGCGTAGAGGTTATAAATAATTTAAATGAACAATAAATTCATTAATTTTTGCAATAGGATTTAATCAAGAAAATCCATTAACAATTTTTTTAAATCCAAATATATATTTTGAAATGATATTAAGTAAATTATTATCTAAATGTATT
The DNA here is from genome assembly GCA_037957365.1 of Torreya grandis. Classification (NCBI taxonomy): domain Eukaryota; kingdom Viridiplantae; phylum Streptophyta; class Pinopsida; order Cupressales; family Taxaceae; genus Torreya; species Torreya grandis. Next base: position 904,857 of record JARHVA010003471.1, on the reverse strand, counting down.
ATTCATTTCATAAGGATAGGATCCTTCTCTACATATTGATACTTTTGTGTAAGAAATTTAAAAATGATTTCAGACCTGAATAATAATATTATTACTTACTATCATTGTAGATAACCATGAAAATAGTAATGATTTTTTTTAAAGTTCTCATTCGATTAAATTTTAAAATAAAAAAATCAATAATATTTTGCTTATCACAATGTTATATTCATGATTAATCTATAATAAAAATTGTTTCTAAATAAAAAAACATATATTTTGAATGATGAAAAAATCTCTTGGCAAGCTTTCCTAAATTGTTTTTATGGTAATTCATATTGCTTGTAATATAAGAAAATAAAAAAAAATAAAAATACATCACTAAAATATAGTTCAACAATAACATAATAACTAATGAATTTATTATATCCATATCCATAAATAATATCTGAATTTATATATAAAATTTATTTGAAATTAGTATCCAATTTGACCAAAAACAATATATTATAATCTTATATCTTTTCTTAGCAATGAAGTACATAACAAAATAAATGAACTAATAGAATGCATTCCAAAAAGATTAAACCATTACTACTATTATTTTATTTCACTCATTAAAAAAGAGTAATTGTATTAAAAACATCAGTTTCTATAAATATGATAACAATTGTGTTAAAATCACGAGTTCATGTAGAACATAAAAGCCATATTAAAATTGCTAGTTCATAGAGAACATAATAGTTATATTAAAGTCATAAATTTATACAAAATATAATTATTGTGTATTAAATCATTAATAGCATTTTATTTTAAGTGAATTATTCAATTAAAGTAGAGTTTGTACATTTTAGGAAGATATAATTACCATATAATTAAATTATATGCTAATAGTCACAAATGTATATATTTATTTTGATATTTATAGTTAAGAAACACTTGTTACCTAAATAACCAAGTGAAGACATTTAAATATTATTCTATAAAAAAATAAGATAATCATAAATTCATTATTCAAAATATATAATTCAATGATTATATAAAAACTTTACAATTTCAAGTAGATACATATCTATAAAAATCATTATTACAATTTATAAAAAATATGAAGTTGTCCATCCAATTAATTATCTTATTGTATTTAAATAAAATTCATTGAGATTTACCTCATTGAGCCCAATCATTAGCATTTTTGGTAAGGTCCTACCCATCCCAACCATCAAATTGGGTGTGGAAGGATCTTGAAACATATGAAAAATGTTAGAGATGGAAGGAAGAGAGAGAAAATTATTTACGACTTTTATCTTTTATGTCATATTAATATAATGTTAACTTTTTTGACCCTATCAATTATATTTTTATCATTAGTATAATGGTTGTATGAAACCAATAGTTATCTACATAATGTAAAAATATATAATATTGACCCAAGCTAAACTTAACATTGTCAATAAGACTTATTAATCCAGGTGATCATTTCCTATTACTTTGAAAGATTATTATTCACCCTTACAAATTTGAAAACCCCACCTACTATACTTACTTTTGTCATTTAAGTCTTATAATTTTTTTAATTATGTAAATCATTATATTGATCTCATATATATATTTTGGAATGAACTAATAATGCACATGATACTTATTTTAAACTAATGTTAAAAACCCTTAATTTTAATTCCATTATATGTATTAAATATAAACTAATGTCTTGTTGATTGTTATAAGGGTTTACCGGGTCTAATAAAAAATAGGCATTCAACCGAAAACAAGCCATTTATATTTTATAACTTGATTTAAAAAGTTAAGATTGATACAATAATTTTGTCTTTGCAAACATCAATTTTTGGTCAATATTCGATTCTATATATTGAATTCATTAGAAAAAAAATTTAAAAGTAAAAAAAGGGAAAGGTAAATTTCCCTTACATCATGATGTGATCCTTTTTCTATGTAAGTATGCTAAATATAAGAACACGGTCCCTATCCATGTATCATTTAAGGGAGAAATAGACCATAACAATCAGAATGAAAATCCTAAGAAGAAGCCTTAAAGATCAAGGAGAAATAAATCACCTATGTGGAAAGATAGGGACAAACCTGTCATAACCACTATGGGTAATTTGATGAGATTTGAGGAGGGGAACATTAGATCTGACAAGGATATCATTGAAGAGGTTATTGAGAGTTTAAGTATTTTGAAGACTTAAGAAGCTCACATTATTAATAAAGGTAAATAGCATGGGAAGAATAAAATAAAAGTTGGGGAAATTATCGGCATAGAACATAACAAATGTGGGAGGAAATTGATCTACATAGAGCATTAATCATATGGTTTCAAAAGGAATAAAATTTGATCAAATAATCCATAAAGAAATATATGGGGGAGAAATAAGTGACAATATACAAAGAGGATTTTTTATGAGTTGGCTATGTAGGGGAAAGGATTTGAGGAACAAGTCATTATATTGGAAGAGAATAACATCTCTCTCAAAAATAATCTTAAATCTGTAGTAAGGTACAATAAGACAATGGTAAGTAATTGTATTTCTAGTATGGAGGTTCTTATTCAAATCTTTAAAACTAATTTTGAGGGTGAAGGTCTGAGCAAAAAGACCAAGAGGATGAAATACATAACTAAAGAGAAAGAGTCTATTCTGAACAATCTAGAACAAACATTGAAGGAAATGTTGGAGAATTGGCATGAAGCCCTTAGAGGATAGTTTATTTTTATCTCCATCCTTTTGAGTAGTTGGTTTATTATTGGTTTTGGCTATACTTGTTATGTTGTTGTTGTGAGTTAGATATGATCTAGTTTTTTGTTGTATTTTTATAAGCTTTGTAGTTTATTTGGATAGATTGGATCTTGTGTCTTTAATTTTGGATCTTGTATTAAAGGATATAGTCCATTTCAAAAAACTCCACTTCACCCATATTAAAAAACATTCATAAAAAAAAATTAACCAAAGAGTTTCAATGACCTATCTCAATAAATAAGATACCGATTAAAACCCAAATTTGAACTAATCCTCACTCTTCCTTACTCTTAGACACTTTTCAAAAACTCATCTACTATTTTCTCAACCCATAAATCCTATTTTTAAAATATATTGAGGGTTTATAGAACCTTATAAATATACTATATTTTCTTGTAAATGCTCAATAAGAACTTTGAGATATAAAAATTATTGACTCCCCAAAATTGTGCTATTAACAAACACCTCTCAAATTTGGTGTGATTAAGAACAAATCAAGGTTTTTTATAACCAAAAAAATTCAATGGTCCTTAAGAATAGAGTAAAAATAATAATCTGAACTTCCCTTTCCCAGTTTACCTTAATAAATTATTTATCCTTAGCAATGCCATTGAATGAGAATCACCAAAACTATAGGGTTTACTCCAAATAATTTTTTTACTATGATCTTTCACCATTCCCTAATTTGTCAGCATGTGCCACTCAGTGGATTTTATTAAATTACATTATATATATGAAACGTGAGGTATCTCTTCCCAAAATAATGACCTTTATCTCCTAATTATTTTTTACATAGAATTTACATGGCATCTAAAAAAATGATGCCATTCTTTATGTTTACACCAAAATTGATGCATTTATATACATAGTGTTTTATGTAAATTAACTAAGGTTTTACTCATAGTAATGAACTTTGAACTGAAGTGTTTTGATCCAATAATTTTTAACTATGCTAATAAATAAAACTTACTATAATATTTTACTAATGTTTAAGGTGGAAAAAACTATAGCTATTGTGTAATATTGGGAATCATTTCCAACTTATGAAAATATGGTTAATTCAAATTGCATTTTTATGACCTCTGCTTATTATTTCTCTCTTTATCTTCCATCTCTTTTATTTTACTCAAAATTTTTACAAGTTTTGTAGCCAAATGTATCTTTAGTGGCAAATCCCAACACTTACAAAACAAAATACAAAAAATTAGTAATATTTTTGAGAACAAAATAATAATCATATGCTTATATTTTTATTTTAAAAATAAAATGTTGTACAAGTGTCAAGCTAGAATATAGAAAATTTCACAAGTGTTTTAACATCGTATAATGATTTAAATATAACTAAAATACATTTTAAAGATAAAAATCAACATATAATTAAATAAAAATCTATAACCAATAACTTGTATCAAAATACTTAGTGTTTCCTTGAATTCATCCTACATACATGATATTTAGGTTGGAGTTCTATTAAGTAATAAGAATATAATATATCCTAATGATTGTTATAAGACCCTCAATAAATTATTATAACAATAAAATTAAAGTTTAAAAATAAGGATATGATATATCTCAAAACATGTGGTAGCATATTTAAGTAATGGTGAACAAATGTTTGATTGTAATGGAAGATGCATCATACATAACCATAGAATAAAACTTCCAAGTTGAATATTAACATGATACATATTATGTCACTTAACTATTAACAAGTGGAAATTAAAATAATATAGAGGGTATCAAGGTCACTTTTGAAGGACCATATGAATAGAGTCATTATATATAAACATACACACTTTGAATTCACTATTCACCATGGGAAGGCATTAGGGCACATGTTAGTGCCTTTTTTAATCACAATTTTCATCATGGTCATATAAAATTAATTTTATTGATTTAAATCACTACTGCATCAATTTTTTTAATGGAACATATTAAGATGAAAAACTTAGACATGAACATTTTTTTGATTTATCATCAATATCTTAGAATCTAAAACTATTTTGTGGTTCTCAGAATGAGCTTTATAATGGACTAAATAATACATGAAATATAACTCTTGATAAAAATATATGGATAAAAACCCATTCTAATCCATTTTAGAAGATGCCCATGCACAAAAATCCCTATCCAAGATAATGGATTTTTTTTATATATTTTAAAAATTTCTATGGAAATAAATTTTTTCCCCTTCTTCAATCACCATCAAAAGTTTGGGCTTATTCTTATGGTTCATATATTAGTTATCCACATAATATTTAATAAATAATTTTATCCTTCTTCTTCACCTATTTGTATCTATATCAATTGTTAGTCATTGTTGACTAACACACATTGAGAACATGCTTTCCTTTGTTTCCTCATTAGCCTTATGTTTCTCATCTACATGTGTCTATGGGTGAAGGTTTGCAACATGATATTATTTATCACATCATATGTCTTAGTATTATCATCCGCATAAGTATATGGATGAAGGTCAAAAAACTTATTACTTTATCATCTCATTGAATTTAGTACCTTAATATAACTTTATTAACATAAAAATGTGCAAAAATAGCTATTGTAGTTATGAGGCTTATCAAATTAACATTGCATGTATCTAATTAATTTTCCACATAAAATCTAAATTTAAAACTACATCATCAAGTATACCTAACCAAAATTTCAACTACATATAGTTATGAGTTATAATATATAACTTTATACCTTATATAATATGGGATATGTGGGATTATGTCTCACTAGTTTTAAAGGTTTTGATAAATGACCTCTTAATATTTATACCTTAAAACCACCTCTCAAGATTGTCCTTTTCTTAGTTTCTTCACACACTATACATTGTGGTTTAAAATATAAACCCTCCCAAAGTTTCAAACACTATGAATGTGGGATTATTTCCACTATTTAAAAAAAAAATCTTGCTCCATTTCAATAATCACACCCTACATTCATGTTGCAATAAAACCTTAAACTAATTGTCAAGATTTTGATTATATTTGAGCAAAGAGGTGTCTCTTAATTAATTTTATGATTCATTGGTTTATTATTTTTTCATACTATTATGACCAATCTATCCTCATTTATCCACTTATAAAATCCACCCATTCCACAATAAAAGCATGAAATAGCTAATGTTTTATTTTTTTTAGAATAAGGACCAATGATAGACACATATTAAAAGATGATTTTTTATATTTTCAACAATATTTGATCATATATTTTCCTAATAAAATACCATGTTCTATACCTATACTCTTCTTTATGACTAAGAATAATATTTATACACCTTATTTATGTAATTATTATGTTTTCATATATATATATATATATATATATATATATATATATATATATATCCTTTGTTTTAGAAAATATTTATCCTTTCATGTGTTTTAATGAGATGGGTATATAAAAAAACTTGATGAATGATACCCATGCTCAACTATATATTGATATTACCAAACTTTAAGCACTCTCTTTAGATTCTTTAGTATACAATAAATTTATTATAGGGAACACCTAATTTTAAAGGTATCCTTAAAAACATTATTATATTATTATATTTCTATATGCATGATATTCAACATCTTTCAACTCCTAACCCAAGGAAATAACTACACTGTCAATCAATCTTGTGAAATCATCATGGTGTACAATGTGAAAAAAAAATATAGATAAAATTAAATATTACATGTGAATCTTGAATACTAACATTTTTTGGTTATATGCTCAAAATTTAATTAATATGTATGCCATTAATAATTAACACTTGATCTCACTTCAATATGTTTCTAGGAATCAATCTATTGTTGATGAAGTAATAACAAAATTATCAGACTCAATCCATCATTGAGTCATTACAATGTTGGAAAAATAAGTAGCTAACTATAATAAAAAAATATTTTATACCTATATGTCATTTATGCCCCTAAGAATTTTTATAAAAATAAATATCTAACTATATTAAAAAAAAAATTTAGACCTCTACATCATTTATCCCCCTAAGAATTAGACATGAGACTCCTTTTCCAATTTTATTCTTTGAGAGAATTAAACACAAGACCTATTACAAATAGAGATAGATTAATTACCCTCAAAAATGTACCTTAGTATTATTTGAAACACTTATGAATTTCATAATATCATAGATAAATATTTATATTTTGTGGATTTTTCTCTTGAATATGGAAATGATCACACCATTAGTTAGACGAATCCTCAATACACAAAATTATAATATTTTATAAGTTAATTCAAGTAAAAAAGGATATTCCGTATGAAATTTTATCAATGATTTACCAAATTTTAATAGAAAATCCACAAAGATTAATCCATATTAAGAATAAATATTTTGAAAAATAATGAGCAATAAGATGAACTTAGAATATAAATAACTCCTATCTCAGGTTATACAAGTAGTAACAATGTGAAGGCATTGATAGGAATATTTTCATTATTGATGCATAGATATTGGGGATAAGTCATCCACATATCATCTTTATTTGTTTTGGTCTTGAAGAGTATCTCACTCACTTGCATATTTGTACTTGATCTCTCTTGTTTTCAATCTAGTTTCTATCTCTTTGTGATATAATCATTAGAATACTTGGTATTTATTTCGAGAAATTACATATAGAGGAATTTATATATTCTATAATATTACTTTAAAATCATTTAACATCATGCTCTACCTCATTGACATTAGTTCCTTGACAAACTTGCTTGTAATCTTCACTAGTTGTTCACTAGGAACTTCTTGGTTCACAAGACCAAATCATGTTATGAGTGTTAAAGACTCAATATATAGTTGAATATATACTTAAATGTGATTATAATATTTTTTCAATCCCATTTAAACCACTAAAACAAACTCAAACTCTCAATCAACACCTTTTGTCATAATGTTCCTCTAAGGCTTGTATAGACTAGTAGGTCTGTTAAGCAATTTCTCTTACTTTGATAAATATAGGATCTATTTCCAAGGTAAAATCACATTTCCTAACTTTATTTATTCCATTTGAGGTGTATATAAAGTTTCCTAACTTTTTTCCTTCTCTAGTTAACACTTTAGAAAACACTTCTCTTTTAGGCCTTACTAGGCCTATTTCTTGTCTCAGTGGTCAATTGTCATAATATGGAGTCCATAAATATCTAAATACATGATATTAACTTTATTAATGATATATACAAAATAATTACCAATTTTCATAAAAAATGATATTGGAAACTCCTTTAAAGCTCAAAACCCTAATCTTAGGGTTTGCATCTTTGTACACAGACTGAGACCACATAAAATACCATATCTCAAGATATATATGATTTAAAATGCCCAAATAAAATTCTTAGACCTATTTTTATGTCTCATATCATCCAACCAATATTATATCCTTTTCCAAGCCATTAAATGCTTAAAGATAGTCAAATACAATATTTTTGGGTTTAACATGGGATTGTGCGATGCAGATTAGTTTCTTCAATACATTATATTTGTTTATAATTTACCATAAAATATTTAAGGATATATATTTGGTATATGAACTATCAATACACCTTTATCACTTCTTAAATTTCCTTTATCAAGTCTTAATCCCTTCTATACATGAAATGATCTGGGTTTTGTCACAATACTACTTGAACTAATCTAAAAGTTGCCTTATTGACTTAGGGTTTCAAATAAATGATTCCACATATTATAAGGATATTATTACATATTATTAGGCATTAAATATATATCAAAATCACTCAAACATTTTCATCATTCATATTAAAAGAAACTTATACCTTGCATGAGTCTTTGCTTGTTGACTGTGCATGTCAACGTTACCTACATGTCTGTAGGATCTACATAGTATTTCCTTAAATTCATATTCCCTCCTAACATATCCAAAGCTTGTTAACCTTATTTAATAATAGGTTCAACTACTAAAATTTTAATGTCAATAGTTCTTGTGATAAGAACAAGAGAATGACTCTTCTAACATTCCTTTCAAAGTGATTATGAACTTTAAAATAGGGTATATGTAGAATACAACATTTGAGTTTCTAAATTTCTATTTGAGTATTTTAATATGAATTTATTGCATAAAAAAAATCTCCTCTATTTTCATAAAAAAAATTAAAACATGATTCAAGACTTTGGGTTTATCAATAACAAATAGCCAACCTCATTTGGAAACTTTGTTCCCTTCCACCATGCAATGTACATGCTTCTCATTAACCGAGTTTGATTCCATTATAATATGTCACCAAGGATAACATAAAAGGTTAAATTATTTTAAAAAAAATTCAAGGATAATATCTAAACCTTATTCTTAGATCATTAGTCCACAATCACAATCAAACTTCACTTCCCATGTTTGTTCCCCTGCACATATATCTCTATCCTACAAACATTATTAAAACATATGTTCCTTAGGATTTAAATGATTAATTCAATAAATATTAATAAAAAGAACTTGATATACCTCATCTAAGGGAGAATTCACACAACATGAACTTTTTCCTTTATTCATTTACAACAATCCTTACAACACAGTCCAAGAATGGACCTTCAAGATTCTATCAATATTTGAGAGGTTATTTCATTAGTTTTCCTTTGATATTTATTTTTCCTTTATTGGATATTCCTCTTATCTATCACTCATCCCCTCCTATTCCATATAACTCCTTTTTACAATGACTTCTCTTTTATTTTCAACATAGGTTTTTTTTTGGAAGTTACATCAACTTCTTGGCCATAACTACCTCAACATACCAAGGGTGATCTTTACATTATATTTATGAATTGATTCAATAATTACACATGTTATGACTTGAATAGACACCTAAATCAAATTACTCACATAAACACTCCAAACACACAAAATAACTCTCTTAATCTCTACTGCACTATTTTGAATTTTCAAATTCTTACTTTTGGAGGGAAAACCTCTAATTCAAATTATAAGCCACCTCAAGGATTCCTAAGACATTTAAGACTTTAATTATACTTATTATCATGTAATATAACCTTGAACACTATCATTTTGACTAAATTGACCCCTTATAGGCTAAAACACATAAATGGTGTTTTCTTGCCTTGATGCTCATGCATCATACTCCCCAAGAGGGAGAAAAATTTAGCCTCCAGATTTATTTTTTTCCTTCCAATTGGTTCTTTTGGGGTCCTTAATACTCAAAATTATGCTACACTTGTGTGGTTTTATTCTCCTTGCCAAACTATTATTTTTCTTCTTCTTGGCTTTGTCTAGCTTTTTGTCCATGCATCATCCATCTCCATAAAGTGTTCCATCTACTGTAGCTCATTAATTGATTCATTTACTTATTTTTCTAAGTCAATTTTAATCCTTTCATACTTAGTTGCAACCTTATAGTGTTTATTATCTTTCTTCATGTTTGTTTCATAGTTTGTTTCCTCATGCATCCTACTTGATTCTTGTGTCTTAAGTAATGTTTTATCCTTAACCTTTCCATCATATTAATCATTGGGATATAATGGATTTTAAATAATTAAAACCTCTATCCTTTTCTTTTATATAATTTATTTTTATACCTCTTCTTCCAACTTCTTCACTTTTTGATGCTCTTTCTACTCAACTTGCTCACTATGCAAGATCAATTTCTTGTTCCTTTCATTCTCATCATAATACATCATAACTTGACCAATACTTGGAATAACATATACATGATTACCAAATGAAAACTCAAAATTATATTTCCCAAATGAATACCTTACCCTGTTTTCTTCTTCATGCTCCATTTGCTTGTCAACTAACTTACCTATTTGCCCCTTTGATTGCACAAATATTGGTGATTTTATTTGATTATCCTTATTTGTATTTTACTTGAAATTTTCATGTTTTAATTCATATATTTTCATCCTATTTAATGTATTAAACATATATTCTATCATCCTCAAATCCTCTTGCAACTTTTGTGCAACCACTTCTTCCAAATCTTCATCAAACTTTGGCTCAAATTGTTCTTCACTTGTTTGAGCATATTGTTATTTATATTCTCCTTAGACTCCTTCATTTTTGAGATTCATATCATACTACTCATGATTCATTACATTATTCTCAAGCACTATTTTAGGTTATTCTTACTAAACTTTCCATGCTACACTCTCATTCATTAATACCATGATTTCCTTATACAACATGTCTTCATGATTGGAGTCAACTTCAAATGAATCATCATATAAAACATTAGAAAATAAATATTGAAAATAATCATATTAATTTATGCATTATTTTACTTTTTCACATGGATTTTCCTTTACTTCATTTACTTAGTTTGTTTCTACCATCTCTTTGACTTGTTTTGTAGGCTTGCTCTCTTCTTCGTTATTCATGCTTGCTTGGAGTACATTTCTACCTTGATTGATTCTCTTATAATATTTTATTTATTTTATCAACCCAATTGATACCATGTATCTTCTTGGGCTTCCATTTTCCTCTATTTTGATCAATCTCATGCCTCATGCCTTGGTTATCTATCATGCCAACTTCATATTCTTTGCCATTTGACTTTTATTTCCACATTTGTGCTTGTCTTCGACTTGTACCTTTTCTTTTTTTGACCTCTTTTTTTATGTTCTCCTCTTTATTATCATTAACTATTTGTTTCATCCATTTACATACATATCAATTTACTTTTTTTCCTTTTGGGGGTTGAAATATATCATGATTTATTTCAACTTGTATATCATTATTTTCCTCTTCACTTGTGCAATAAAATTCAACATTCAAACACTCATTTACCTCCAATGTAAATTGATGCAAGATCATATATTCATGGATGACCTTATTATCTTCTTGGTACACCATATCCTTGGTTTCATATTTTATGCATGGTAATGCATCATATAATTCCTCTTTTTTTTCATTTTTTACACGTGTTATGCCTTCAACCTCCTTCACTTTGTCTTCTTCAAGAGGTTATTTCTCTTTGTCATCTTATTTACATTTTATGGGTAATATTATTATCCCATTATTCATAAAATTTGAGGCCTTATGATTGGACTCATCTAATTTATTATTCATACCTACAAACACAAACTCAAAATCAATGTTAGCATACAAAATTAGAGATCATATAGTCTCCTTGAATGTCTTTGGCATAAAAATCTTCCATCTTATCTTATTTTATTCACCCTCATTTGATCTTCTTAGCACTTATATATTATTATTATTATTATTCTATTTAATGATAAATGTCTTCTCAAATTATATTTCTTGTTGTTCTCTTAGCAACATCTCTCTTATCATGCATCTTTGGGCTTCTCTCTCATTTTTCTTCTCATTCTTCAAGACACCTTTCTTGTGCCTTCTTCTCACAAGTGACTCTATTGGCCACTTTACCTTTATTATCACATTCCAAAATATCAATTGGATTTATTTAATCTCCATAATATTTAACATGAGCTCAATCCTATCAAATCTTTTCCCTGATTCTCTTCTTATTTCTACCACTTCCCTTTCTATATCCATTTTCTCTCGCTTTCTTTGTTTTCTTGGTCTATTTAGACATTTATCTTAGAAATTATATAAATTTTGCCTCTTAGACATATTTTGGGGCTTTAATATTCTTTATTACTCTCTCTATGATCTCTTATTAACCCTCTTCTCTCTTGGAGCTTCAATGCTCTTTTTTCCTCTCTCTTTTCTAGTATTTCCTTGACTAGTTTCTTGTCATTATCAAAGGAATTTGGGGATGTATATTTTATCTCTCATAAATATAAATATCCTCTATTATAACCTTAATGGATCATACCTTCAACCTCATCTTCTCCCTCAATACCCTGCAAGGTCATCTCTCATGGCATTATGTATTTAACTAAAATCAATAAATTATAAAATAATTAAAACACAATTTTACCCAAGAATAAAATGATTTGATATGATACCAAAATTACGTAAAGATATTATAGATAATTTTTTCACATATCATCTTTTCATGTTCTAGTCTTGAAGCATATCTCACTCACTTGCATACTTGTACTTGATCTCTTTTGTTTTCAATCTAGTTTCTATCTCTTTTTGATATACTCATAAGAATCATTGGTTTTTATTATGAGATATTAAATATATAGGAATTTATATATTATATAATATTAAATTAAAATCGTTTACCATCATGCTCCACCTCATTTACATTAGTTCCTTGACAAACATGCTTGTAATCTTCACTAGTTGTTCACTAAACACCTCTTGGTTCATTAGACCAAATCATGTTATGAGTGTCAATTAATCAATATATAATTTAATATATCCTTAAATGTGATTATAATATCTTTTAATCCAATTTAAACCACTCAAACAAATTCAAACTCTCAATCAACACCTTTTGGCATAATGTTTCTCTAAGGCTTGTATAGGCTAATAGGCCTGTTAAGAAATTTCTCTTACTTTGATCAATATAGGATATATTTACAAGGTGAAATAAAATTTAATAAATTTATTTATTCCCTTTGAGGTTTATATAAATTTTCATGACATTTTTCCTTCTCTAGCTAACACTTTATTAAGAAAACACCTCTCTTTTAAGCCTTATTAAGCCTATTTCTTGTCTTAGTGGTCAAATGTCCTCCTATGGAGTCCATACAAAAATAAATCCATGATATTCACTTGATTAATGTGATATAAAACCTAATTAAAAGGTTTCATAAATAATTTATGGTTGAAACTTCTTTAAAGCTCAAAACCCTAATCTTAGGGTTTGCATCTTCCTACACAAACTGAGACCACATAAAATTCCATATCTCAAGATATATATGGTCTTAAAAGCTAAAATAAACTTTTTTAGAACTTTTTTTATGTTTAATATCTTAAAAAAAAGATTATATCCTTTTAAAATACATCACATTCTTAAAGATATTGAAATATAGTATTTTTAGGTTTAATAGGGGACTGTGCAAAGCAAATTAGTTTCTTAAATACATTGTATTTGTTTCCAATTTAACATAAAATATTAAAGGATATATATTATGTATATGAATTATAAACACACCTTTATCACTTATTAAATTCCATTTATCAAGTCTTAATCCCTTTTATACATGAAATGATCTGGGTTCTGTCACAATATTCTCTGAACTAATCTAAAAGTTGCCTTATTGCCTTAGGGTTTCAAAAAAATGATTACACCTATTATGAGGATACTATTTAATATTATTTTTAACTAAATACATATCAAAATAAATCAAACATTTTCATCATTCATATTAAAAGAAACTTATACCTTGCATGAGTGTTTGCTTGTTGACTATACATGTCAACATTACCTACAGGTCTGTAGGATCTGTATAGTATTTCCTTCAATTATTACTCTCTATAAATGTATCCAAAGATTATTAAATTTATTTAATGATATTTTCAACCATTAAAATCATACATTAAATAGTTCTTATGACAATAACAAGAGAACAACTCTTCTAACATTCCTTACAAAGTGACTATGACCCTAAAAATAGGGTATAGGTAGAATACAACATTTGAGTTTATAAATTTCTATTTGAGTATTTAAATATTAATTTAGTGCATAAAAAATATATCCCCTAGTTTCAAAAAAATATTAATATATTATTAAAGACTTTGGGTTTATCAATAATAAATAGCCAACCTCATTTGATAACGTTGTTCCCTTCCACCATGCAATGTACATGCTTCTCATTAACTGAGTTGTATTCCATTATAATATGTCACCAAGGATAAAATAAAAGGTTAAATTATTTAAAAAAAATTCAAGTATAATATATAAAACTTATTCTTAGATCATTATTCCATAGTCACAATCAAACTCCACTTCCCATGTTTGTTCCCCTGCATATATATCTCTGTCTTGTAAATATTATCAAGACATCTATTCCTTGGGATTTCAAAGATTAATTCAATAAATATTAAAAAACAATAAATTTATATAACTAATTTTAGGGATAATTCACACAACATGAACTCTTTCCTTTATTCATTTACAACACTCCTTAAAACATAGTCCAAAAATGGACCTTTAGGCTTTTATCAATATTTGAGAGGTTCTTTCATTAATTTTCCTTTACTCCCTATTTTTCCTTTGATAGAGGTTCATATCATCTCTCAATAATCCCATACTATTCCATATAACTCCTTTTTAAAATGACTTCTCTTTTCTTTTCAACATAGGTTTTATTTCTTGGAAGTTAGATCAACTTCTTGGCCATATCTACCTCAACATACCAAGGTTGATCTTTACATTAGCTAGATGACTTGATTAAAAAATTACACATTATAATACATTATTTATGAATTTAATAAACCTCTAAACTAACTTAATCACTTAGACACTCCAAACACACAAAATAACTCTCTTAGTCTTTATTGCACTATTTTAAATTTTTCTTACTTTTGGAGGGAAAACCTCCAATTCAAATTATAAGCTACCTCATGGATTCTTAAGACATTTAGGAGCTTAATTATACTTATTATCAAGTAATATAACCTTTAAAACTATAAATTTGACTATATTGACCCCTTATAGGCTAAAACATACAAATGATGTTTTCTTGCCTTGATGCTCCTACATCAATTATGCTATTGACTAAACTCTCACAACTTATCACCCATATAAATTTCATAATAATTACTCCATTCTAAAATTACATGATCCATTCATTCATTCATAAATATATTATTGGGTTACTATATAGATAATTTGGCTCAATTAATAAGTAGTTTTAAGTTTTACTCATAGGTTAGCATAATTTTAATGTCTATTAAAATGGGTTTACAAAATAAACTATTCAAGATTAAAATTTATCTGGGTATTTTAAATATCAAAAGTCATGTATAATTTTTCCCATGTGAATATTTAATTCACATAATTAATGGAGTAATTATACCTATTTTTTCTCATTATAGATATTCTTTATTATGAGAAATATGGGAGTGATATTGTAAATGTAACTCCTTTGCCACTTTTCAGCCAATTTTTCTCAATACATGGAAAATGGAAACACTAGGTACACACTTAGAAGGTTGGCTAAAGTAATTGTTAGATTTAATTTTTAACTCATTTTCTAATTACCATTCTATTTAAATAGTATGAAAATATATACTTCTACACACTTGTTTAGATATTTTCTCACACTTCTCTTAGTGATTTTCTTATGCTTGTCCTATTTTCTATGGTTTTTTTGTTTTACTCTCTTATTCTCTCTTATAAGAATTATTTATCCTCATTTTTATATTGTATAATATTTTAAAGCCATATTTTAATAACATGTATTTTTTCTTCCAATGTTTGATTTTTCCCACTTAAAAAATCTTGTGATTCAAAAGTTTATCTGATGTTTTATATGATTCATTATTTTAGTAGGTGGTCTTAGAATTATTTATATAGTGGTATTAAAGTTGTAATAATAAATATTTTACCTAAGTGTGGAGGTGCTTTGGTGGAATAAAAATATAAATATTACATTTGGATCCACTATTTTTGACTTTTTTAGTTATTTTAGGCACACATACACATTTTTTTCATTTTGAGTAGTATAAACCTTTTTTTAAATAATATTTTGCATTTTTAAAAATTATATATAACTAAATTTTAGTTTATAGGATTTTTATACCATCGTTACATTTTTTTTAATAAAGGTATTGAAAATATATACTATTTTTAAAAAGAAATGATTCATTATTTCATATTCATATTTTTTTTCTTCATTAAGTTTGTGGTCTTGTGATGTCTTTGTAGGGGAAAAATGACCAAAATGATAGTCATTTAAGCATAAAACTATTATTTGAATTAAAAAATATTTAAAATGTTTGAAAATTTTATTCTTATCTATGTTATATTTTCATAATATTTTAAATCTTTTTAAAAAATTTAAGATCTGAAAAACATATTACTATTTTAACATTTTTTTGATACTTTATTTTTTATACTTTTTATAAAAGAGAAAACTATTGTCAATTTTATTTTTTATGTTAAATTTTTTGGATAATATTTTTGCTTGAGTTTGTTTAAATAATATCAGTTATATTTTAATATTCCAAATGCTTTTTTAGATATATATTATAGTACTAAAATTAAGAATTTGAAAATTCTAATTTAGAACTATGATTTAGAATGGTGTTTTGATTCTTAGGTGATATAAAAAAATTTATAAGGGTAAAATAAGATCATAATAGGTGTGAAAAGGTGTATTTATTTTCCTAACATGAAAATCAAGAATGTAAATAAATAAAACATGAACATGTAATTCTTTATTCAATGTGGGTTGGCAAGAATAGGAGTTTGTTTGCATGTTTGGTTTAATAAGAAGAATATAAATACATTTTGAGAGTAGTGTGAGTTGTATGTGGGTGTATAGGTTATAAGTATAAATTTATATAGGATGTGTAACCTCAATAGAGTGAAAAAAAGATAAATAAATAGAGCTTCCATGCTTTATTCTACTATCATTAAAGAGTTTATATATTATTTTGTTATGAAATAAATGAAAATTATACATTGTTAAGTTTTAAAAGGATATTATGGAGTGAGAGAGAATTTAAATTATTTAAATGTCTCTATTTATTTCATTTTTAGTTTATTTAGAGGATATAAAGTGATGTATAATACAATTCAACCATGAATGAAGTCTAAGTATACACAGTCTATAATGACAAGACATTAATGTTTGTTGATGGTTATTAAATAGTTTTTGATTTTTTAGAGTATTAAAAATAAGTATAGGGTTTATAATTAATGTTTATTATCCTTTTAATTCTTATCATAAACTCTAAAATCAAATTCTAAAGGTTAATCTTCATATAAGTTGACATAGTCTATAAAGGAATTCCCATAATTATGTAAAGATGTATGTAGGATGATGGAATAGGTTGTAAAAAATAATTGGATAGGTTATAAAAACTTTGTAAATACATAAATAAATATTCATTTAATTTATAATTGTACATTTAATCTTCAAACCTTCCATTTCATTAACACAGTCCTAAGAAAAGCAATTATAAAACTACAACATTGCATGTTGAAACCTTTTTAGGATTGTCCAAGACCACTTATCTATTGGAGGAGTTGTAGAAAGATTTTGAATATAATATACAAGTGTTTTAAGTTTTTTATATAGTCCAAGATCCAAAATATCCCATTTTTATCCCTCTTAGCCACCTATAAGTCTATTAAATTAGACCTAGGGTTTTAAAAATGGAAATTTGATTAACTAATATTTATAATAGTAAAAATTGATGAAACTTGGTGATCTATTTTTTTTTGTTTTATATATAGGATTAAATATTTTTTAGACCTGTATAATATCATATAGTATGGTATCCATGACTATGGGGTTGTTTTAGGCCTAAAGAGCCGTAATTAATAGGAGGTGTTGAGTTAGGTGGTCTAGCTTGAGATTTATGAGATATAAATTTGTATGAATATATACGAGAATAATGGGTATCCAGATATGTATTTATTTTTACAATAACATCTATATATTTCTCAATCCAATAAGCTTTACCATAAATCAGGGTTACCAGAGAGGTCTAATAGAAGAAAGGGAAAATTGTTAGAGAGTTCTTGTTTATATATTATGTTATTTGATTGGATATGTAATGGGGTAATAATGTGAATGTGAATTAATATATGATTATTATTTTGATAATTAAAAACCATGAGATCCATGTTTTAGTCTTTTAGGCCTAAGTACCTTTATCAAGGAGAGAGATAAGTTTGAGAAAAGAATGTAGAGTGAGGTTTTGATTATTGTGTATGAAGTGATGAGGATGGTGAACATATGAAGATAATTTATAATAACATGAAGTGTGAGATGTGAAATAAGTAGAGGATTAAGTATGAATAATACTTATGATCATAGCTAAAGTAAGTTTGTTTAGGTGTGTGAAGAAATAAGCAAGTACTTGCATGTATGAAAGCTAATTAGAGTTCAAGAAGCCACTAAAGGGATATATCAAAGTCAATAAATTATTATGGAGGTTGTATATATAAGGACCCTACATCAAGTGGTATTAGAGTAGGTAAGCTCTTAAATTAGTTTATGTTTTCTAATGTTGATGGCTGTTATTTGAGATTATTAAAGGTTACAAATAGATATTGCATGAAGCTAAGTTATAGGAGTAAAGTAAGAGAGATTTAAAGAGTTATGGTAGAGTAGCCATAAGAAGAGGTATATTAAAATATCAAAATAGAGAAGAGAGACTACAAGTGAGAGTTATAGTTCCAAGGTGAAAAATACTTAGACAAGAGTGCCAATAGGCTAGTTCACAGAGATAACCTAGGTTGATAAACTAAAGTAAGGTGAAAAATAATTTCTTATGAGAAGATTACTATTAAAAAGGTAATGTGAGTAAAGTTTTAGCTGAGTTAGAGTACCATAAGGAGAGAAATAAGAAAGGTGACCCAAGGAGAAAAGGGTTAGATATTGAACAAGAGATGAGTGAGATAGATAAAAGGTTAGAGAGGATAAAGATATTAGTGGATATCATGGAAGAAGAAGAGAGACAATGGTATGGATGGGTTATGAAGAATAAAATAGTTAAGTGGTCTATAAGGCTACTCATGGAGAGAATAAGAAAGATTGTCATGAGAGACAATGAGAGGCAACATAAATTACTATGTAGGAAGCTTAAGGAGGAAATGAGGAAGTTCATGAGAGATGAAAAATTTGGTATAAAATATGAAGGTGAGTAGAATTTTTTTAAGAAGTATATAATCATGGAGGAAAATCAACCTAATAAGGAGAAGATAGAGACAAACAAGCCTCAAGTTTTCAAATATAATTTTTTTTTGTCATGTGTGTATATAGGTACAAAGGTGAATAAGGAAGAAGTCTATTTTGAGGAATTAAATACTGAAAGAAAGAAGGAGAGAAATAATGACTAGATACTTATGTTGAATAAGAATAAATATTGAATCAAGAGGATGAGGTTAAGAGGGATGAAGATCAACATTCTGAATTTAGATAAAGGCAAACAAGCCTCAAGTTTTTAAATCTAAAGATTTCTTATCATGTGTGTACATAGGTACAAAGGTGAAGAATTATATTTTGAGGAATTAAATATTGAAATAAATAAGGAGATAAATCATGAACTAATTATGTTTAAGAAGAACAAATATTGAATCAAGAGGATGAGGTTAAGAGGTATGAAGATCAAAATTTTGAATTTGTATTACCTAAAAACATTAAAGAGAAAATAACTTGAACATGAGTATGAAATTTATGGAGAGTTGTTATATGAGCTAATGTAGAGACCTAATTTATTTATCTTCTTCTACCTCAACTCTGATACCTACAACTTCAATTGTAGCATTCACTCTTTGAAATCTTCTCCATTTGTTAGTCTATTATCTCTAGCTACTCTTGATGTTTCAAACTATCAAATTTTCCTGTTTAGTTCCTTGTCACTTATCTAAGCCTTGTATAGGCTTCTTGGATCATATCTCACTTACCTAACCTTGGACTCAATCCTGTAACTTTGTTCATTTGCATACTATCCGTGTAGCCTTTTTTTAAACAATTTTAACTTGTATGGACAAGTGCATATTTGCATTGAAAATTTGATAAAATTTATGGATAAACTCTATCCTCTTTTATCTCCCACCAAAGTTTCATAGACCAACTCATATTGATTCACCACTTTCTCTCCTCTTCTTCTCTCCAATTAGCCCTTCATAGGCCTAATTACCCTTATTTTGGTTTTAGTCTAGAGTATTCCACACTAGCCATTCTATACCAATGTGAAACCTATGAAATTTGTTAGGAAATATCAATAAAAAAATAATAAAAATCTTTTGTTTAATTTGAATAGTGTTAAATTTCATAGTTTCAATTTACATTCTCAAACCCTAGTTAGAGGATTATAACAATCCTAAGTGACCCAAGATGCTTAAAATTTGTCTTGAAGGAGTATTTAATATTATAAAACATTTATAAAACCTAAATAAGGTCTTTTATACGTATACACAACTTCCCCAATCATCAAATCATCTACAACAATCACTAAACCCTTCTAATCATGCACTTTGATAGAGTTATAGTTTTTGACAAGGTTTTCAACAAGGTTACATAGTCTTGAAACTTAGTTTACTTCCTATATAAACAAAAATACCACTAAATACCTCCTAAATTTACTCAAAAATTATATATATATATATATATATATATATATATATATATATATATATATATATATAAAACTCACTTAGAAATATTGTCTTGTTTTATTGGATAAATTCAAGGTTATACCACATTTTCCATTATCTAGGGTTTCAACCTTGCATACAGGCCTGAGAGATATCAAGAACTCATTTGATTTTTAAAATGTTTAAAATTTTTTTTATAACTTAATAAGTTATTATTAAACCTAACATAACTCCTAAAAATAATGTTAAAGTTTAACTAGTATCTCAAAACAATAAAATTCACCTTCCACTTCTTCATTGTGACTGTCAACATAGAAACATAATGTACAAAAAATCGCTATCAACCTTAAATGATAGCTCTAAGTAATAAATGACATAATAAAAGGTATTAATATATAAATAATTATTTAAATATTAACTTACTCAAATAACTTCTTCCTTTTCTTTTCTCTTGGATTTAAAATAGTCATACACATAAATATGAACCCATACCTCACCTAACTTTGTAGGTAATAACAAAGACATTTACCTAGATTCCTCAAAGGCTATTCATGTCCATAAAATTCATATAAATTTTAATAAAAAATCATAAAATATATATACACAATACCCTTCATTATTTATTTATTTCTAAAAGATATTTAAATTACATAATTTGTTTCATATTTTTGTCCTTCATGGACATTGTTGTGATTTCTGCTTTGGTTTCATTTTCCTATTCTTTCTTGATTTTTATACCTCCTAAATTATTAATACTACCATATATTCACACAAAAATGACTCATGAACATGTATATTTCCTTTTACATTCTTCAAATCACATAACTACCGCCTTCCTTTTGGCCACCTTTACAAATGAAGGGGCAATTATAATCTTTCTTGATTTTTGAAGTACATTTAATTGTACATTGATAGTACCCACACATACCTAAATATGACCTCCTATAACTTCAAGGACAAATTAAAAACATTGGACTTAAAAACTACAGCGCCAAATACCTTTCAAGCTAAGGACATAATTCAAAATTTTAAATTGGTATTTTGGCAGGAAACTCTCCCAAGCAAAAGAAAACCCAACACAAGGACACGTAATGATTTGTATCACCCTAATTGGGTATATATAAGAATTATAATACTCAAATAAAAAAAATGATCAAAATACACTTAACTACTTGGACTTTCTTGTTCATCCTGAATCATGAGCAAAAATATCAGTCATTTGTTTTTGAGAATTGGGATCAATTATAAGTAGAATTGGTAGCTTTTAATCATGCCATAAATTATGGAAAAGGACAAAATATATCATATAACAATAGGTGAAGAGATGAGTAATGGGAATGAGTCAATAAGGACTCAAGATATATAAATAGTGAAGGATGAGTAGAAAAATATGATATAGATAAGATTATGACAATGATAAAGGAATAACTGAGACATGAGAAGCCATTAGAGCATGAAGACCAAGGAGAAATCATTTTTGATAAGTAGGA
>JARHVA010003471.1:747500-877500 GCA_037957365.1 Torreya grandis | reverse complement strand
GTAGGAAGGGTAAAAAATAAATTTATTCTATGTAAGCTTGAGTAATATACTTTTAAGCAACTTAATTTATTAAAATGGGTTCATATTTTTGATGGGTCACTTTATTCCATGCTAGTCTTAGATTAATTTTAACCTAAGTTTTAATTGAATTTATTAATTCATTAAAACTTTAGTATAAGATTTATCCTAAGTCTTTATAAATCTTGAGCACTTATTTTTTGGATTTTATTGTTTGTAGTTATGAATTAAATGAGGTATTGCCAAGCATAAAAGTCCTGAAGGATCAAATCAAAGATCAATAATACATAGATGATATCCAAATTAAATAAGTTAAATATCCATGAATCAAAGATTTATGGTGCATATTCCTACATACAAATCTCAATCAATAATCCATGTTAAAGCTTGGGGTCAAAAAGTCAAGATCAAAGATCAACGATGTGTGTTTAATCATGAAAATGAAGATATAATAGTGAGCACAAAGTCAATATGTCAAAGGATCCTAATATTTAAATTAATGATGGAAAGTGTCACACTCATGGTTAATTAGATAAAAATAAATGGTTTACATTTAATTAAATGAATCAGTGATAGATCATTGGCCTATGTTTGATCATATTTTTAGTGGATTGATGATGCATATTTGATCATCCAAATCAAAGATCAATGGTGTTTGTTTAATCATACATATGAAGATCAATGATGTGAAGCAAGCCAAGGAGTCAAATATCCCAAATTACATGAAAGGTCACCATGTGGAGAAAGAATGTTAACTAGATGGATATTGTCATTAGGGTACACAAAATATGTAAGATTTCCAAGTGGCATAATCTTGGAGGCCTGAATAAAAAATTAGTGATCACATTGAAATTCAAGCATAGGATATTCCTAAAGAGATCAATGGATGAAATTCAATTAATAGCTAAGAGGTATGAGATGATGACACATGTCCATGGTGATTATGGTCAGGTTTTTAAATTAAATAAGCATCATGGCAAAGAGATGCCACATAGACAAACATGCCAGATCAAAAAAATTTGTGGACCCAAGCATGAGAAGGTATACATACGAGATCTAAATATGATCTATATTACCAAAGCACATACTTCAAACTCAATTTCCACAATTAAAGCTTTGTTTAAAACTCCAAAAAGCCTTAAAATGTATGGAAAAGTCCTAAATTGTTCCTAAATTAACTATTTTGAGATAAGAGAGTTGAATTATCATTTGCAAGAGGATAATTTAATTAGGATTATAGAAATGGAAACATATAGATCTACATCAAATAAATTATTTGAATTATACTAGTCATAAGATACAAAGGGCAGAGTATTCAAAGACATAATTCATGGCTTCTTCATTAAACACTGGAGATAATAATTGATCAAGATTGTTTTAGAACATAGAGAACCAAGGAATTTTGACCAAGGAAAAGGAAAATCTACTTCTAGTGAAGATACTCTATGATGACATCATGGAACTTCAATTGATAGGATTCCATTATGCTACAACTAAACTATAGGTATTGCACCATATCAATATCCTAAGTCCTATTTTCAAAGATGCTAAAATTCATAAGGGTATGCTCATTCATGAACCTAGTTTAAGTAAAATTGTATATATATACCCTATTTATTTTGAGTCATATTATAGGATACCTAGGCCCAAAATAGACCTAGCTTCTATTAATACATGGTCCCAAAGGCATATCATGATGGACATCCTAGCAAAGTGGTTAAAAGTTGGTAAGAAGGTCATTGTTGATCCTACAAAGAAGATCCCTATGATTCAATTTAGACTAGGAGTTAGAATGGTCATCACTATGTTAAATAAGTTATATGGATTTGTGGATACTTCACATGTTGAACCAATATGGGTACCTATGGTATATTTCATAATTAAGGAAATGGTGGTCCCTATTTTAGGTGAAATTATTAGGATTTCCCTAAGTAGACATATCTATGGGATTAAGATGAAGAAGAGGATTGAGTTCTACATGATTTCCTATTTGTTAGATGCCCTATGTGTCATCACCAAAATCACAAACCAAAGATAATGATCCCCAAATGGTACCCAAACCATGTCTTAGTATTACTCTAAATTGCATATTTATAAGTATAAGGACCATATATAGTTCATATGTGATTATGTGTACCCTACCTTGAGCCAAGCCATTGATGGTATCCCCATGATGAGGATACATCCATTAATCAAGAATTACATTGAGGTAATAGGATATATCTTTTTATATCTTGATTACATAGTTATAAGACTTGAAGGAACCCAAAGTGCCCTCCTCAAATTGCTAGTACATGTGCCTGATAAATTAGTAAAAGAAGAAGTTTCATATCATCTCTTTAATAGAATATATGGGATATATAAAACTATGATGAATAAACTTATACATATTTTTCCCATGACCATTGGAAAGACCATTTTAAGACAATAGGATCACATTGAATCTACTTCAAAGCATAGGCTCTCTTTCAATTTGAATATTGATAACCATAGGAAGTGGGATCCATATGGAAAGGTAAAGGAACCTTTGAGGATCAAAGGTATACTAGATGTACCTTATGAGCATGAACCTAATACCTTTGACTTTGTATACACCAAGATAGCCACATACTATGAGGTCAATAAAATATTGAAAGAACATAATACCAAACCTCAATCTAGATTGTAAAGAGACAGAAAAATGGAAGATAGGTGGAAGCTAAGTCCAAAGCAATATCATTTGATAAATGTTGGCTCTTCTAAACTTCTTCAAACTAACTCATAAATAGAACATAGGCCTAAAGAGAGGATACCATGAGAAATTACTTCAAACTTCTTAGCCCCTAAATCTTCTAAGTAAGAGTTACCTCAGTAAGAGGTTCACATGATAACTTTAGATCTTTATGAATCTATGGAAGATGCATTGAGAATGTTATCCATAATGTATGAATCAAAATTAGATGTAAAGAAGAAAGTTGAGGAATCTAAAAAAGATAAGGGAAAAGAGAATTCATTAGACTTGATGATTATTGATCTTTCCAAAAGGAAGGTTGAGACTATAATTGTCTCAAAGGCAAAGAAAGATAAAGTAGCCTTCACACCACCTTTGAAGGACATCAACCTATTTATTGAAGATAATCCTATTTATGGACCAACTATACCTAAATGGTTCATATATGAACCAAGTTTGGAAAGGATTCATAATACTTATCATCTATGGGCCATAGTAAAGACTACATACATTCTTATGTAACATGAATTGAAGCCCTATATCCTAACACTACAAGATGAAGAAGCAAAGAGATTAGCTACTTCAAGTCAATCAACTAGCATATAGACATAGGTGCTAAGTAAACATATGGGCCAGTATTCAACTAGGGTCAGATATGATCCAATTTCTATAGGTTTAAAAAGGGTCACTGAGATAGTTGTCATGAAAGGAGGCCAGTAGATTCTACATCAAAGGGTGGAGCCTTTAGTTCATTTAACCAAGAAAAGATAATAAATACCTAGGGAGGATCCTATATTTGAATAAGATGTTCTAGATCTAGCATAATCATATGAGGATAGGTTACAAACTACAATTAAAGGATTTAAATAAGTAAATAAGAATCTAGAAGAGTAATCTATTATATCAATCCTAGTGGATATTGCCAATAATTCTGAGATAACTATCTATGATACATTCACTTCCTTGAAAGCAAGAAGGTCCAAACTAGACATGGTGAGCAAAAAAAATGGCATGTCCCTAAATAAAGTTAATCAATGGAAAGCCACAGACACTAAAATAGATGTGTTGATCAAGATGTTAATAGAGAATCATATTCCTAAATTTAATATAGTCAGCCTATCACATTTGAATATGGCTATGATAATCTTGATGGAGAAAGTCAAGAATATGAATAAGTGGTAAAAAATCATAGAAAATCTCTCAAATGACTTAAAATAATTAGAAGGCATAATGGTACACATATTAGGAGGCTTGATCAAGGAGCCAACCATCATTAGTCCTACAAGCCTAATAAGTGATGGAGAATTCTAGCAAAGAGCCATTGAGCTCATCAAACAAGTCAAGGATAAAATCAAAGGCACTAAAGGAGTTGAAAACAAACATAACTTGAATATGATTTTTTTAGAAAATGAGAATGTTGGTGATGTTGGGAGCATCAAAGAAGCAATGGATATATTTGATGGAGTCTTCAAAGATTTGGTGGGATAAATAGAGGAGCTGTTCATGGAACCAATTATCAATCTACAATTTATTGATGAAAAATATGACAAAGCCATGAAGATTCTAAGACAAAAGAAAAAGGTTGTAGCTATAGGGGCACCCCAATGTCAAATAGGTTGACTTAGTATATTCTTTTTTGACAAAACCATGTAAATCATTGAAGAATATTCTATTTTGTAAAAGCATGTGCAATATGTAATGCACATGGCTTATAGTTTAGTCACACTTGAAAAGTGTCATTGATTCTAGAATATTTGTAAAAGGATGCATATCCATGACACTTTTATAATTCTCATTTGATAATGACTAACAGACATACCTCATAAGGTTTCTCTTTCAATCTATAAAAGGGGGTATTGTCATTGTAAAAAGGGAAGAAGTGTTTAGAGAAAAAAATTTATGTAAATTTTGGATCAAGTAATGCAAGAAAGAGAATTCTACAAAGATTGTCTCATATTTGTTTATTTATTTTTTATCATGGCTACTTCCTCAAACCTCTATTTTGATATTTAGATTTGAATTACTTTTATGAATTCTATATGTGCATATGTTAATCTGAGCTTACACTAGGTTGACTGAAAGTTTTTAGATTCATTTCAATATTCTTGCTTTTCTTGAAGATGTGCTAATGAAATTTTCTTATGGAAGTAAATATTTAAAGTGAATTTGATTTATAATTTTCATGTTTCAAATATCCTTAGACATTTTCTTGGTATATGATAGGATCGATACTTTTGATAATTTCATGTCATTTGCTGGTTTGAAGGTGCATACCTTTGATGAAATTTAAACTTTGTTAAGATGTCTAGACTAAAGATTCGAATCACCCTTCTTTTTTCCCTACCCTACTTATTTTCTCATTTTTTTGAGCAAATCATTGTAGTTTACTTTTTAATTGTAAATATTCATATTGGATTAGAGTTTTAGTCTTTAAATTATAATAATTATTCATTAGATCTAGCTAAATAATTATCCTCTTTCACAAAAATTTAGGATCACATTTTCTCCCAACAACCATTTACATAATCATTTTTATGAAACAATCAAATGACTTGGACACTACTCCACCATAGATCTCAGGAAGATCATAACTAACAACTCATGTAAAATATTATTTGAATCTTGAAATGAGAAGTGTTTTCAACACTATGCAAAACCTATGATACATTTACATGCATCAATAAGTTATTTCATTGTAACTAGAAAGAGGTCCTTGAGCTAAATATTTATGAATCTGAAGTATCTTGAGATGATTTTAGTGAATTTTATTCAAAGATCAGTTGATCCTTTACATATTTGTGTTTTTAATAATTTTAAGTTGTAAAGATCACTGATATTCATGGTTTTAGACTAGCCTTTAGGCTTATTTAGCTAAATATAATTATTCTTTGAAGATTTATGTGAAATTATTGCAAAGGTTACATAAGCTTTGTGAATCTAACATATTTGAATTTAATGATGGAAATTCAGTTTAAAGTAAATGATATTCATAAGTTTGGATGTATCTTTAAGCTAATACAATTAAAGATAGTCACTCTTTGAAATATTTGTATGAATTTTTATAATGTTTGCTTAAACTTAGAAAACTAAATGTGCAAATCTACTTATTTATGAGAATTGAACTATTATTTACAAAGTTTGAACTAAAATCATTATAATTTGCAAAGATAGGGTTTTTATGTCATATTTTGAATAGGATTTGGATTTTAAAAAATGGAACTACCATGAATAAGAACGAGGTTAAGGTCTGAGACAAGGCTACCTCTTCTTTCCTTAGAACTTCATAGGAAAACAAGAGAAGACAAAGGTAAGCGTAGAGTTTCTAAATCTTAACTTATTTCACCTATTTTTGTAACTACATTCACTCCTCATCAAGGTATGACTTGGTTATCTATATCTTATATCAATATGATTGGTTAGGTACATGACTTACTAAGAAATATATAGAAATATTTACCTTCATTTAGTCCTACAAACATTGTTATTACTTAAAAACATATCAAGTATTTTAAATCTACCTTAAGATTGTCAAATGTTGTTCATAAAGATGTGGCTTGTAGATTATTTCATTTTACATTTAGATATGAAGCATATGATTGGTTTCTTAATCTTCTTGAAAATTTCATCATCAATTAGAATGATTTAAATAATGATTTCATTGATCAATTTGGAAAGATGATTAGTCCATGTGTTCTATATCCATAATTCACTATAATGAAGATGAATTCAAATAGAACCATTAGAGATTTCAATGCTATATTTAAAAATATGTATATTAGAACTATAACTCACTATAAACTTGATGAAACTTTATCTTTAGAGATTTATAAGGATGCCCTAGATCCAATGACTTCTATATTTCTAAAAAGAGATGTTGGAGTCATAGATACATTTAGCCTTATCCTATGTTGAGCCTATGAAAATTAATGATCAAATACAACCACAAGGTATATTATAATATGTTATTCCTAACATAAATCCTAATTTTACCACATTGAATATCATCGCAAATTCTAATTAGAATATGCCTGCTTTGAATCAAACTCTAATTTTAAACTAGTTACCTTTGAGTCATGCTCATCTTAGTCAAAACATAGGATTGGTAAATAAATTTAAAAGTGGATCCTATTCACAATATCAATGAGCTATGGTACCAATAGATATTATTATTAATCAATTCCATAATTCAATGGCACCTAAGAATGAAAATGGATCCATATTGAAAATGGTTCAAAAATTAAACACTAATTTTCTTCAGTTACAAAAATAGGTAGATAACATTAGGGAAAGTTCCAATAGAAACTATTCTTATCAAAAGTTTAACAAACCTACAAATATTTTTCATAATAGAAATAATAATAATGAGTCATCTAAAATTAAGAACATACCTGAAATAAACATTTATGATATAACTTTGACTAATTATTGTAGGGTTCTTAACACTACAAAACATGGTGAGTTGGACTATGTAGAATTTTGTAATGATTTTGAAGTATTTGAAGATGAATCGGATACATTTCAAGTTGTGCCTAACAAAGATAATGATGCAAGGACAAATATATCTTCAGAGGCATCTAATTATTCCAAAATAACTCTTATGGTAGAAACCTTTGACTTTTCATTTTAAGATGAGAATGAACCTGAAGATACTCTAGAGGAGATTCATGCTTTTAAATAATATCTAAAGAAGACTTATCCATTGAGGAGAAAAGATAAAAAAACAACCAATGACAAGTTCTACTCCATCAAACAACATTATTACTCCTCTTGATCCCAACGTAGATAACAACTAGAGCTTCTAATGAGAAGTAACACTATAAACAATGTTGATTCATGTAGTTATTCTATTAGGAGTGGATATAATATAGTAGAGGATATGAAGAAAATGAAATATAATATCAAATTGCATTAATTGACTTAGATAACTAAATAGAGAGACTTATTTCTAGAATCTTTAACCAAAACACCTATTAAATCACAAAAACTTGTAAATGCAAATCTAGTAATGTATAAGAATAAAATAGAGGTTCCACCTATTTTTACTAATAATTAGAGTTTTTGGTAAAAAAATTGCATAATTATTTATTAGATTCAGGTGCCTATGCAAATATCATATGAAAAGGTATTGTTGAAAAAAATGGTTTAACTCCTATTAAGTGTGATAGAGTTGTGACTCAATTAGAAAAATCAAGAGTTAAAGTGATTGGTGAATTGTTGAATGTGCATATGCAGCTTGCTTTGGAACCAAGAGTGAAGAAATTCATTGATATCCAAGTTTGGACATTCCAAATTCTTATAGGATGTTTATTAGTAGATATTAGACCAAAGCTTTGAATGGATACATGTCAATTGATTTCTCTCACATGTGGTTACTATAGAGGGGAGTTCCTAATAAAATTTGGACTGAAAGAGAACCAAAGATGAAACATATGATCACTAAATATAATGTAGCCAAAGAAAGGGTAAATTTGGTTAATTTTAATTTAGGGTTTTATACCCTTGACACTTTTTATGTATGTAATTCTAAAGAATCTCATGCTATACCTAGAATTTGGAAATTTTATGTTGATGGTGATAGATGCAAATCTAGGTCTAGATTAGGAATAATTTTAATCAATACCATTGGGAAAGAATATAATTATTCTTACAAACTTTAGTTTCCTTAAACCAGTAATTTGGTAGAGTATTAATAATTAATCTTAGTATTATAATTCACTATTAAACACAAGGTTAAAGAACTACTAGTATATGGTGATTATGAACTAGTAGTCAATCAAGTGAAAAGTAAGTATCAATACAAATTATCTGATCTAAATAAATACAAGTTTAGAGTATGGGACTTGATTGAGTATTTTGATGCTTTTAATATTGCTTCAATCCCTAGAGAAGGAAACCAATCTACTAATGAACTAGCTCCAACTATAACTTACCTAATGCCAACTCAAGAGTCCCAAAGGCTTAACATTGAATTGGTCCCATATCCCTTTGTACCTAATAATGTTAATCATCGACAAGTATTTAGTGATGACTAATAAATAATTGAATCATGAATAACTTAGGAGTGTTTGAGTCTCATATTATTGATGAGGTCAATGAGAACCCTCTTGATGATAATAAAATTGATGATAAGATAGTACAATTGAATGATAACAAGATTCTGAAAGGCATGATTGCCTTGGAAAGACTATTTAGCAAAGAAAATCTAGATAAAAATACTAAAGTTCCCAAGGTAAATGGGAAAGATTATAATGTGGTTGACATATGAACTCAAAATCAACCTCAACTAGTAAATATTGGTATATCATGCACAAACGAAGAGTCTAGAAATGATATAAACTTATTGACCAAGTATAAGGATGTTATTACATGGTCTTCTAAAGACTTGAATACATTTTATCCTCAAGTTATCACCCATACAATTCCATTGAAAGAATCTTGTAAACCCTTTAGGAAAAATCAAAGACCATTTAATCCTATTTTGAAGCCATTGATTTATAAAGAGGTCAAGAAATTATTATATGAAAAAATAGTTTTTCCAATTATACATTCTACCTGAGTAGATAATTTAATACAAGTTAGAAATAAAAATGGAGAGATTAGATTATGCATAGAATTTAGAAATTTGAACAAATATTATAAAAAGGATAATTATCCTTTTCCATCCCTTGATCAGGTGATTCAAATTGTTAGTGATTCTACCATGATGTCTTTCCTAAATTATTTTTTAGGTTATAATCAGGTACTTGTTAATAAGGAAGATAGAATGAAGACTGCATTCACAATAAAATGGGGCATTTTTGCTTACAAGAGGATTCCTTTTGGACTCATAAATGTAGGAGCTACCTTTTAGAGAGCTATGGACCATGCCTTTCAAGGTCTCATAGGTAAATGTATCATTATATATATGGATGATCTAATTGTGTTTTAAAAGAATAGGGAAGATCACTTAATGAATTTACAACAAGTATTTGAATGTTTTCAAAGGTATGAAATTTCCCTTAACCCTAAGAAAATCATATTTTGTATAATTGAAGGGAAATCTCTAGGACATGTGATAACTAAAGATGGGATTTATATAGATCCAGATAGAGTCAATACTATATCTAAAATATAACCCCTAAATAGTACAAATGAGCTAAATTTTTTCTTTGGGAAGATCAATTTTGTAAGAAAATTCATTTCTAGTTTTGTAGAAATTGTGAAACCACTCAATGACATGATAAAGAAGGATATAAAGGTCAAATGAAATGAAGAGACGAAGAAAGCCTTCAAAAATATCAAGGAAGCAATAGGATGAGCACCTATGTTGATAAGTCCTAATTTAAATAATATTTTTATATTTATTATTTTGATTCAAAACATATCATAGAAGTTGTATTAACTCAAAAAATTGATAAATGTGATCATACGATTGCATTTATGATTACTAACTTCAAAAATGTTGAGTTAAATTATTCCTTAATTGATAGATAAACATTTACTTTGGTTAAGGTAGTTAAAAATTTTAGACACTATATTATTAGGAATAAAGTACATGCTATATTGCTATAACTTACTACCAAACTCATGCTGAGTCAATGTGAGTTAAGGGAAAGAAGAGGTAAGTGAATGTCCACACTCTTAGAATATGATCTTGAAATTAAAACTGGTTAATTGATGAGTTGTCATGGATTAATCTAAATGATTTCTAAAACTAATACTAAATTAAACATCATGTAGGTTATCCAATAAAATTTTCAACCAAATGACAGGTATGATACATGTTTTAGTATTGTCAATGATGTCATGGTGAGTGGATGAAGTGTCTTGATAGTATATGTGATAATGACAAAGTGTGCAATGTGCTTGTCCTAGTATGCTTGAAGTATGATTAGTTGATCTTCTATTTTGGCATGGTTAGAGATGTTTAGGGATGAGTATGGAGTATTTTTGATGTGTAAGAGGTCCCTAATATGTTTTTTATGATTTAAGAGATTGTGTGCATAAGTGGAATTCATCTAGTTGATCATAGTTTTCATGTAGAGACTTTGAGTCCAGTGGTAGATTATTTGAGTAGGAAATTTGATGACATCACCATTACCACATGGGAGTGAGTCAATAGGATTTGGTCATAGGGTTGTGATAAAATTAGTCCCTAATTGTTATATGCTAGATCTCATGTCATGCAATGAAGCATGACTGAAGATATGAGGATGCAAAGTTGGATACTCAGATAGAATTCACTATGTTTCCCTAGCCAAATTTATAAAATGGCTCAAGCAGAGTCGAGTAAGCATGTTGATGAGGTTAGAATTCACATGAGTGGAGGTGTTAGGATAAAATGACCATATGAGTTCATTCATTTTTGTGCCTAGTTTCTATGTACCAATTCTTAGATCATGCCATTAAGTGAGATAAAAGATTTGCATGTGCAAAGTTTGGTTCGTAGGATTTTTGATAGTGTTTTCCCATAATTAGCCAAATTTGCATCAGGCAAGAAAGATCTGAGTAAGCATTTTTATGTAGCATATCTCACATGTGTGGACATTTCAAGAGAAGGTGATCATATGGGTTTGTTTAGTTTTGAGCCTAATTTATTTGTGATAAATTTTATATCATGTAATGAAGCACATCAAAAGATATGAATGAGAAAAGTTGGCTTTCTAAGTAGATCTAGGCATAGTTAGCTCTATGGAAAATATTTCTAAATGAGCATGTTGATGATGGAATATCTTTCATGTGTGTGTATTTTAAGAGTAGATTGTTATATGGATGGATTCTCCTATGTGGGGAGATCATATGGTCTGAATTTGAGATCATGAATCAAAGTGTAAAAGAATTTATTAAGGTTAAAAATGGCTACTCAGGTAGATGAGCAAGGTTCCCATAGTCAGATATGAAAGAGTTAAAGTTTGATCAAGTCTAAAGGAGATTGATAGAATACATTTACTCCAAGATGTCAAGAAGTAGTGAGATGGAAATAAGTGCATATTGTTTATCAACTTAGCAATGGTAAAGGATAAGGATCTAATAGAAAGTGGGTATTTGTACATATTGATTGAATAATGAGTGTTTCTTGTTAAATATCTGGTTAATCTATAGATATTGATGGTATGTATTGAGTCAACATTGTAAGGGTGCATGAGATGAGGTCAAAGTGACTGAGGCTTAATGTTTGAGATTTGGCACCTATGCATTAAATTTTGGAGAAGACCGATAGTGTGAGATTGATCCAAAGTTGAGAGGACATGAGATGCGAGCATAGTGTTCAAGGTTTAACTGTGATCATGTACATTTAAATATTCAAATTTAATAAGGAAAAAACTAGTATCTGGTCTTTGGGCCATACCTTTCAATCTAGACATAATTTGATAATGCTATAAAATAAAAGTGGTAGAGTAATCGAAGGTACATATATAAATATGGATTTGAAGATTTGGAAGTGTGTATAAACAAATACATTGAGCTCCAAATTTCACTATGTTTTTTATATGTTCTGCAAGTGACTTGAGAAGTATATTTGATCTTGTGTTGATGTTGTTTTGATATATCATGATGAATTGGATATTGGGGAGTGTTTTAGACACCATGAGGATGCCCTGTGTGCATTATGAAGGTTTGAAAATTTGTATGTATTATGAAAAATGGTTTAGAAGTCAACTATGAGTTTGTTCATGATGATTATGTGTACAAAATGTTGTTTGAATAAATTGTACTTGCATATAAGAGTGTAATGATTAATGTAAGCATTTGAGGATGAATAAGGGGGCATGTAGTGTGGACCTATGTTTTTATAAGTGTTTTTGTGTTCTTATTTTATTTATTAATGTCTTAAATGGGTGAATAGGTCTCGATGAGATACAAGGGCCTTATTAAAATGTGTAGTTACTTAAGGGTAACCCGTAGATGCTATGAAAAAACTATTAAGATTGTATTGAGCTATGTCTTTATATGATATATGACTTAAAGTTTGAGACATGACTAATGGCTGACCAAGATGGTGATGATCATGATTTCTATATAAATACTAAAATCAAAGATGGTGATTTCTAAACTTTGAGTATAAGACCATGGAGAGATTTGAGAGAGGGTTGTGTGTGTGAGTTATGGAAAGAATGAGGGGTAGAGTGTCCGATGGATAAGTTAAATAGTAAAATAGATTAAGGATTGTTTGTATGACATGTAGGTCATAATTATGTTGGTAAAATAGATCTCTTTTTGATTGATTATGAGTGAAGGTGAAGAGTGATAATCAGAGGTCCATCATTAGGTTTAAAAAGACATCAATTCAAAGGTGGATGTGTTCATAGGTGTTGTTGTGGTATCTCAAAATATAAGCTGGTTGTTGTCATGTCCCCTTTTTAGTTGACATGTTTTGAGTTCATGGTTAGCCTATTATGCGACCCTTGTAGGCTGATAGGATGGTTAGAGGGTCTTGATGGAGATTGGCGTGGCTTCGTTTAGCAAAATTTTTTGAGTTGGCTTTCGTTTGGGCTCGATTGGACATATATTGAGGGAGATATTAATATTTGATTGATTTAATCAAATATTAATTATTTGGTCTAATTTTAATTTAGAAACCCTAATTCTAATTTAAGAAAAAAACCCTAATTAGGGTAAGCATATCTTTTAAGGGTATAAGGGTTTCTCATGGAGGCCATGATTGATTAGCCATTGATTATTTGATTATTAATTTTGAAGAATTCTTCTGTGAAGACTGAGCCAAGGGTTCCAGGATTCCATTGCAGTGGAGAACGCCAACTCTTTATTGTGTGCAATTTAGAGGCTATGAAATATTAGCTAATTTATTGCCAAATTGAGAGATAGCTTCATACAAAAGTTATCACAGAGGTACAAATTTGAGAGATAAATTCACACAGAAGTTATCACAATATTTCAGGTGTTTCTTTATTTAGTTTCTGATTAAATAAATTATACAGATAGAGATGTCATATATTCTCAGATCAAGGGTTGAAAATAGACAGGTTGTGCTTAATTGGCAGCTGTACAAAGTCCGTATAGGTCTGTACAAATCCACACAGACACCGACCTCGGTAGATAGAGATCCCTAGTGACCGGCATCGGCTGACTGAAGACCGACGTCAGCAGATAAGGACCTACAGTGACTGACGTCGTTAGCATATCGACTGACATCAGTGACTATGTGTTCAACACAACAGGCCGAGATAGAATTTCCAAATTCAGGGTCAATTTCCTAATTTGCAAAAGCCCAGGCTTTCAAGATAGAATATTTCACATTATTTTATTTGTATGACAGAGACTCAATTGTGTAATCATCTAGAAGAATAAGTGATAAGATCTTTGATTTGCTTTGAGAGATTATATTATGATTTATTTATTCATATTTGAAATTATTTTGGCAAAAAGTGTATCCTTGTTTAGAACTGTTGTATTTCTATATTCCCTGTTTGAAGGGGATATTACAGTGGTATCAGAGCTAAATCTTGCCATCCTGAGGGTGTGACAATCCTATGCAGCCACAGGATTTGGGACCACACAGGTATAACACATGTAGTAGAGCCTTGCTTGAAGGTACCCAATTGTTAGAACAATAACGGATTATCATGAGTGACAGACATGAGGGTAGCCCACCCAGGGGCCACAGGTATGATGTTAATCAGGACACCAAGGAATTTCACTATGCTATGATGACAAGCCAATAGTAGATGAATCAGACACTACAAGCACTTATGACTATGATAAGGGGGATGAACGCACCTGATAGATAGAATGGGGAACAAAGAGATGACAGGAGTACTACGGTTATTCAGAGACCACAACAGACCCACTCTAGAATAGCAAATAGACCTACACATCCTACATTTGTTCAAGAAGAACCAGAGGCACCATCAGAGGAGGAGGCAGGAAATTCCCCATTTGTAGATGTTTACATGGCTACAAATGATGAGTGGGACTTATTACCTCCTCATGTTCAAGAGAGGATGTCCTTTGATCATTTTGTTCAGTTGAGGAGAGAGCACTATAGATTAGTTAGACAGGACAGGAGGCCTAGAGTTCAATTCAGTGAGCTGAAGAAGGCTACTGGTAAGCTTTCTTTGACTACTTTTGATGACAGTGGCAAGATGACAGCTCAAGCTTGGGTTCATAAGCTTGACACCTTTTTGGCATTGAGACTGATGTCAGAGATAGAGGCCATCAAATACACCACTTTGCACTTGGATGGAGTAGCACATGATTGGTGGTACCATGGTATGGTAACACTTCAGCATAACCAGGTGACAAAATACCAGGACTTTGTGGATAGATTGGTTGAGTGGTTTGATAGGAAAGATCTCAAGGTTTACTTTCAAGATCTGGCATAGTTGAGACAAACAGGTAGCTTGGAGTCCTTCATTGGTGAGTTCCAGAGATTGGTAGTCATGGTGCCCAATATTTTTGAGCATAGATTGGTAGTTCTCTTCATGGAGGGATTGACAAAACCATTGAGAGGTTGGATCAAAGCCTTTGATCCTCCTTTATTACAGGTAGCTATGAAGAAGGCACATAGTATGGAGATGACAGCCCTATCCCATAAATTTAACTTCAAAGGTACTTCTTCATCTAAAGTCCATAAGTGCTCCAATGCAGATACAGATAGACTGGATTTCAACATAGATAAATCAGGTGTAAAGAATGATTCAAAGGCCAATATAGTAGCACCACCTTTGGATCATGAGGCACTTAATGATCAATGTAGGAAGAAGCTTTGCTTTTACTGCAAAGGTCCATATGATATCCATCACGATTGTCCTTTGAGGCCTAAGGGCAAGGCAAATTGTGTGATGTGGGCATATTATGAGGATTCAAATTCAGAGGATTTTGAACAACAGAATAGTTCTGAGGGGGTAGAGGTAGAGGCTTTAGGGCCTAAGGTAGAGGTAGAGTTAGAGCTTCACATATAGGAGGCACACCTATCCAACATTCAGTCGAATGAGTCATTCAGACTTCGTGGGGTTTTGGCAGGGCAGAAGGTCATCACCCTTCTTGATACAGGATCCACACATAATTTCATAGATGCTAGATTTGTGGAGAAGCGTGGACTCACTACCGAAGATTTTTAGGGCATCAAAGTTAAGGTAGCCAATGGTCACACTCTTAGGTGTGAGCATATGATTAGAGACCTCCCATTGTGCTTGAACAACTATGAGTTCAAAGCTGATTATTATGTGGTGAACATGGGGGACATAGACTTAGTCTTGGGCATGAAGTGGCTTCATTCATTTGAGGAAGTTACTCTTCATCTCAAGGACATGGAGGTTCTCTTTGATGTTGATGGGAAGACACATATTCTTAAGGCAATATGGGGGAGCAGCTTCAGATATATGTTTTTTCATCAGATGGAGATGCCTATACCACATGACATGATAGAGTGCGATGACGAGTGCACATTGGCACCAACAAAGGAGAGATATGAGGATGAGCTTGGTTTCAAGGTGAGTTCAGTTTAGGAGTTATCACATGTGGTAGGAACTCAGCCTTCTATTACAGTCGGGTCACAGGTTGATGATGATATGACTCTTTCTAGCCTTCACAATCCAGATTTAGATATTATTCACGTATAGAGTTTGCTTGAGTTGCGTGCTGATTTTCATTTATGGATTGGATGTTGGGGTGGTTATCTTAGTACTAGGGATGGACATGGCATGGATTTTGCATTGATTGACAGCAGGGCAGATCATGACTACATTTGGGATCTAGGTGGATTGATGGGTGTATCATTCAACGATTGCTTGAGGGCAAGCAATTTCAGGAGGGGCAGATTGTCATGTCCCCTTTGTCAGGATCTTGCTCCACCAAAGAGAGCACAATATGATTACCAAACCAAGCAACTTAATATGTGGAGATAAACCAGAATCACAAGTAACTAGAATTCAGAATAACACATGATATGAGAGACAATACAAAACTTGTATTAACACTTTTACAGAAAAGAATACAATAAAGAAGATGCCACTTCTTCTCCACCACCTTACAGAGGATTCCCACACCTCAAGTGAATAATAATTCTCTCCTCAAAGCTCTCTCTACTAGGTCTCAACACTCAACTCACACACTGAGTTGGTGTTCACCTTACACCTGTGCTCCACGCACTCCACAAGTACTCAAAGTACTTCAAGTAGATCTCCCATGAAC
Source organism: Torreya grandis (assembly GCA_037957365.1). Taxonomy (NCBI): domain Eukaryota; kingdom Viridiplantae; phylum Streptophyta; class Pinopsida; order Cupressales; family Taxaceae; genus Torreya; species Torreya grandis. Next base: position 860,639 of record JARHVA010003471.1, on the reverse strand, counting down.
CTGCAACAACCTACAATTCAACATACCATACTTATGGAAGGGACTGCCTTGCCTTCCTCTTAGCTCTCCATGTACTCCACGTACATACAAATGAGTACACACCGTACTCTAAGTAGATCCTACCTGATTCTGCTCCCTGTTGTGTTGCTATCTTATTTGATCTCCAACCTGCAGATCAATAAATGGTTTTGCACACCTGTGAACCTCGACCTTGCACACACACACACACCTACAGATCAACGATATTACTTACCATGTAGATCTCCTATAAGATCCATGCTCACTTGATGACCAAGATCATACATACTTGAAGAATCCAGCTGACTCTCCAATCCAACACCAACACAATTGGTACTGTGGCACTAGGAGGAATGCACCATTGCTCTACCTCACACACCGAAGGAGCTTATAATTATGCTCTCTTACTCCCTAGTGCTAATTTACAATACAACCATGAGTCTATTATATAGAACTCATCCAACCAATAATTAGACATCTAATTACAATAATTAGATCCACAGCTATGAGTCTAAAATTAGAACTCATCATGCAAACACTTGGTTCGTTAGCTAACTGCCCATAATAAACTCACAGTAAAACCTCACAGGTGACCGACGTCGGTCCCTATCTACCTGGAGGTGACCGACGTCGGTCGATCCCTGACCGACGTCGGTTGCTTCTCTTTCCGTGTCTTATCAACGTCGACTGATCAGACTGACGCTGGTTGCTCTGACACTCAGCAACCTTCAGCAATTCCTCCAATGGCCTTCTTCATGTCTGCATTAGTGAAGCTTTTAGCTCCACAACCCAACAATCTCCAACTTGGAGATAAATAGCTGCACTGTACCTGTACCTATACTCCGTCTAATCTATTTCCTGGTTTGTATCCCTCTTCAAGCTCCCACTTGAAGACTAACCACCACACATCCCATGGTGCACCTCCTATCATTTGAGTACCTTGCCACATCCAAACCTACAACAACCTGTAGTGAAGTCCTAACCCTACATAGCATGAATTCTTGCTGTTGGTCCCTCTCAAATACCTGAGAACCCACAACCTGAATTGGCTCCTACCTCTCTGACAGCTCCCATTGCATGGGAATACTCAGGTCTATACCAGACCTCATGTGATTTTGGACACTGTACCTGTCCAGCCCTTAGTGTGTTCTGGCTCTACATCCTGCATCTCACCAACACCTGATTCACATCAGCTTCCACTGGAGACAAAATCTACCCTGTGATCTCCATGTCTCCCATGTCAAAGAATTTTACTGCTCTAAATTCTTCATAGCAAACCACTGAACTAATCTTACCCTTAGCTCAGCAAAACCCTGTATGTGCACCTCTGTTAGCTAGCATACTATCCACATACAGCAATAGAATGATGTCATGACTCATCATCCACCTGGTAAGGCAAACCATAGTAGTTACCTAACATCGACTGAAGTCATGCTTCGTCCTCCACCTGTCAAAACTTGTACCGTTGTCTTGCAGCTCCTCAAGACCATATACCTTGGCCTTTCATCTCATGTGTCCGTTCTCTCTATTCTTCAACTAAGGAATCCATTTGTCTCATAGTGCTAACATACCGGCTGGCAACCCTACCAAATCTCCCATCTGGTTCTGTAATCTCTCCATGCCACGCTCCCACTATTTCTTGGATCCTTCTTGCTCTATAGTCAGTAACAAGTATAAAGAAGAGGAACAACGAATTTGAGGCTTACTTACGTCTTCAGTCCTCCATATGGGTGTTTGAGACTCCTTGACAACTTGCTATCCACCCAAAATCCATTACAGTGATTGACCTTGGCCACCCCACAGTCTGCATCCAACTGACCTCGGTTCCTGCACCTGTCCTGACTACCAACCTGCCGATGTCGGTGTCCTCCTGCTGCCGACATCAGTCCTTGTGACTGACATTGGTGTTACCTACAACCAGCGTCAGTTTTCTTGCCGATGCTGGTACTTGTGTTTCCTGTGAGTGATGAATTTTTACCCGTGAGCTCTTTTGAATCAATCTCCATGTCTAAACTGCCCTGCTCAAAAGTATCCAGCCCCATCCACTAATCTCTATCCACCATCTCCTCCAAGAACACCAAGGCTTTCCAATTCTCAAGCCTGTCAAATATATCTGTCTTCTGCTTAAGAACATGCATCTCCTTCCTGCGCATGTGACCAAGCCTACGAAGCCACGTCTCCGCAACAAAAGAAGAATTAGTAATATAAACAAGTAGATAAAGAGTACCTATTTTCTTACCACTAGCTAAATCAAGTGTATCCACTGTGAGAGTTCTAATACACCTCCCATCACCCAACTCTTCTGAAGAAATTAGCCAACTCTCCAAACCTGGGACCTGCATGACCTCCTTCAACACCCATGTGTTGGCCATCTACAATTTCAGCTTCACTTCCCCTTTGCCAATTCTATGGCAAGGCTCACCAGCTCATCTATCTGGGGTTGCATGGAAAGAGGCAACCGAATCTGTAAGATAAGATTCAACTTTATCCAAGAAACCTCCCAGAGCATCTTATGCCACATCACTTGCAACATCTACTTCTTCAGTTCCTCCTTGCTGATCTTCCACAAACCAACAATCTCCTTTTACCTGCTCTTTCTTTCCATCGGACCATAAGTGACCATCTGTGCTTTTCAACTCCTCCATCCTTAGCTTACTTTCATCTGCCATTGCTCTACTCCCACTCAATTAGAAACCCCTGAGAGTGACCTGTAATCAAAACACACTACCCAAATCTAAACCAATCTGTTAGTATCCCAACCAAAAGCTCTGATACCACTTGTCAGGATCTCGCTCCACCAAAGAGAGCACAATATGATTACCAAACCAAGCAACTTAATATGCGGAAATAAACTAGAATCACAAGTAACTAGAATTCAGAATAACACATGATATGAGAGACAATACACAACTTGTATTAACACTTTTACAGAAAAGAATACAATAAAGAAGATGCCACTTCTTCTCCACCACCTTACAGAGGATTCCCACACCTCAAGTGAGTAGTAATTCTCTCCTCAAAGCTCTCTCTACTAGGTCTTAACACTCAACTCACACACTGAGTTGGTGTTCACCTTACACCTATGCTCCACGCACTCCACAAGTGCTCCATGCACTCCACAAGTACTCAAAGTACTTCAAGTAGATCTCCCATGAACCTAAAACAACCTGCAATTCAACAGACCATACTTATGGAAGGGACTGCCTTGCCTTCCTCTTAGCTCTCCATGTACTCCACATACATACAAATGAGTACACACCGTACTCCAAGTAAATCTTACCTGATTCTACTCCCTGTTGTGTTACTATCCTATCTGATCTCTAAGCTACAGATCAATAAATGGTTCTACACACCTGTGAACCTTGACCTTGCACACACACACACACCTGTAGATCAATGATCTTACTTACCATGTAGATCTCCTATAAGAGCCATGCTCACTTGATGACCAAGATCATACATACTTGAAGAATCTAGCTGACTCTCCAATCCAGCACCAACACAACTGGTACTGTGGCACTAGGAAGAACACACCATTGCTCTACCTCACACACCGAAAGAGCTTATAATTATGCTCTCTTACTCCCTAGCGCTAATTTACAATACAACCATGAGTCTATTATATAGAACTCATCCAAACAATAATTAGACATCTAATTACAATAATTAGATCCATAGCTATGAGTCTAAAATTAGCACTCATCATGCAAACACTTGGTTCGTTAGCTAACTTCCCATAATAAACTCACAGTCGAACCACATAGGTGACTAACGTCGGTCCCTGTCTACCTAGAGGTGACCGGCGTCGGTCGATCCCTAACCGACATCAGTTGCTTCTCTTTCCCTATCCTGCCAACGTCGGCTGATTAGACCGACGCCGGTTGCTCTGACACTCAGCAACCTTCAACAACTCCTCCAATGGCCTTCTCTGTGTCTGCATCAGTAAAGCTTTTAGCTCCACAACCCAACACCCTTTTCAGTTGACATGTTTTGAGTTCATGGTTAGCCTATTATGCAACCCTCATAGGCTGATAGGATGGTTAAAGGGTCTTGATGGAGATTGGCGTGGCTTCGTTTAGCATAATTTTTTTAGTTGGCTTTTGTTTGGGCTTGATTGGACATGTATTGAGGGAGATATTAATATTTAATTGATTTAATTAAATATTAATTATTTGGTCTAATTTTAATTTAGAAACCCTAATTCTAATTTAAGAAAAAAACCCTAATTAGGGCAAGCATATCTTTTGAGGGTATAAGGGTTTCTCATGGAGGCCATGATTGATTAGCCATTGATTATTTGATTATTGATTTTGAAGAATTATTCTGTGAATACTGAGCCAAGGGTTCTAAGATTCCATTGCAGTGGAGAACATCAACTCTTCATTGTGTGTGATTTAGAGGTTATGAAATATCAGTTGATTTATTGCCAAATTAATAGATAGTTTCATACAGAAGTTATCACAAAGGTACAGATTTGAGAGATAACTTCACACAAAAGTTATCATAGTATTTCAGGTATTTCTTTATTTAGTTTTTGATTCAATAAATTATATAGATAGAGATCTTCTGTATTAGAGTCATATATTTTTAGATTAGGGGTTGAAAATAGGCAGTTTGTACTTAATTAGCGGCCGTACAAAGTTCGTATAGGTCTGTACAAATCCACGCAGACACCGACCTTGGCAGATAGAGATCCCTAGTGACCGACATAGGCCAACTGAAGACTGACATCTGCATATAAGGACCTATAGTGACTGACATTGGTAGCATATAGACTGACGCTGGTGACTGTGTGTTTGACACATCAGGCTGAGATAGAATTTCCAGATTTAGTGTCAATTTCTTGATTTGCAAAAGCCCAGGTTTTCAAGACAGAATATTTCATGTTATTTTATTTGTACGATAGAGACTCAATTGTGTAATCATCTAGAAGAACAAGTGATAAGATCTTTGATTTGCTATTGAGAGATTATATTGTGATTTATTTATTCATATTTGAAATTATTTTGGCAAAAAGTGTATCCTTGTTCAGAACTGTTGTATTTCTATATTCCCTGTTTAAAGGGGATATTACAGTTGTATCCTCCTTGCAAGGTGAAACTTGATAAAAATCTAGTTATTATTTTAGCTCAGCTAGATAGGTGTGAAAACACCTTATGGGATTATAGTCTCACTAAATAAGGATTGTAATTCATTGATTAGTTGTAGCTGGTATAAATTGGCTATTGTTATTATAGGATAGTAGTCTAATTTTAGGTTCTAGTGGGTTTTATTCCCCAAGAGGGTTTCTCATGTATGTCATGTGTTATGTGATTGATCTTAAATTATCTCTCTTTGTCATTGATATGATTGATGTGTATGCTTCATGAATACTTGTGGTAACTAATTAAGTGTTTATAAGGATCAAAATTGAAGCTAGATTATTTGGGCTCACTGATTCACCCCCCAATGATTGTACCTCTAACAATGTAATCATTCATTTCCTAATCAATGGTTCTTATCCTATAGGACTAAGCAGAGTATAGAGAAGAACTTGAAGGCTCAATACAACTCAATTTTTGATCAAATAAGGGATAATTTATAGGAAGAACTATGAAGGAATATATTTGATATGTGTTTCAAAAGAAGAATCAACTAAAATATTAAATACATTTCATGAGAAACTTAGGAGTGGACACCCCTCTGGGAAAACAATAGCTTATAAAATCCCAAGGGCAAGATATTATTGGCCAACTATTTTCAAGCATGATCACAAGCATGTCATGGAATGTCATCAATGCCAAATATTCAATACAAAAGAGCTTAAAGTAGTTATGCCCTTGAGTCCAGTTTTAATTGATAAAGCATTTAATCAATGGGGTTTGGACTTTGTAGGGGTTATCAACCCTAATTATTTAGTTAGACACAAGTAAATTCTAACTACCATAGATTATTGTATGAGATGGATAGAGGTAGTAGTAATAAAATATTATATGACTGAAGATGTTGTCAATTTATTAAAAGAGAACATTTTCACCAGGTTTGGGACAATATTATCATTGGTTTGTGATGATGGATCAACATTTACATCTATAGAGATGACTAAGTGGGCCTATGATAATAAAATTTGTCTTAATTTTTCATCTAATCATTATCCTTAAGGTAATGGAGTTTTATATTCTACAAACAAGAATTTGATGAAAGCTATTAAAAAGTTTACAGATTAAGAACCAAGAACCTGGCATAAATTAATGGAGTATGATTTGTGGGAATATATAACTAGGATGAAACAAAAAAAAAATCATCACCATTTCTTTTGGTATATGAACAAGAACCAATCTTTCTAATTACTCTTAAATTGATAACTTATAAGTGTATGGAGTAGTATATGGAAGGATATCAAGAGTATGTCAATTCTAGGTTACTTGATATCATCCAAATGGAGTATGATAGAGAGGAAGAATTTTATAACTTTATAAGAAACCAAACCAATGTCAAAAGGTGGTTTGACAAATGGTCAAAGATCAAGTTGTTCAGACAGGGAGATCTAGTTCTCATATGGGATAAAGCATTTGAGTCAAAAGGAAAACATTGAAAATTCACTACTTTGTGGATTAGTCTTTACCAAATTTTTGAGACATTAGGAGAAAACACCTTTAATCTAAAATACTTTCATGGAGTAGATTTCACTTTTCCAACCAATGGGCAATAGCTCAATCATTACTTCTATGTTGTTCCACCTCAAGTCTTTATGGAGTAATCTATAAGATTAGTTAGAGTTAGTGTAGATAGGTTTAAATTAGTTTCATTCCTATCCCTTATTTGTAAATAATGTTTTTGAATATTTTTTTTTTTGTTGTGTGTTTTTTTCTTTGCTTTGTTCTCTGGTTTCCAGTAAGTCTTTTCCAAGATAGGTCTTCAAGCTCCAAATCTATCTAAATACTCAAAATAACTTTATAAACCAAGAATGTTGATGTGAGTCTTAAACATTGGTTGATCATGGATTTTGGAAATTCTGAGATGAATGTTATGATCTTGAAAAATTGATAAAGATTAATCTTAAAACATATTTTCACCTAAGTTTAATTTTAATAAGGATTGCACATATTGGATTGAAAGTTTGAATTATTAAAACAAAGTCGTGTTAGTATTTAATGTTTGAGAATTTTAAATGATGTCATGTAGGTGTCCAGGTGAGTGGATAAAGTTACTTTATAGTCTAAGTGACAAAGACAAAGTGTGCAATCTGCTTGTTCTAGTATGGTTGAAGGATGCATGGTTGATCTTCAGTTTTAGCATGATTAAAGATGTTCAAGGATGAGTATGGAGTATTAATCATGTGAAAAATGTCCCTAATATGTTTTATATTATTTAAGTGATTGTTTTTATTATTTTATTTAATCTAGTTGATCATTTTTGTCATTTAGACATTTTAGGTCTAGTGGTAGAAAATTTGAGTAAGCAGTTTGATGATGTCAACATTGCCACATGTGGATGAGTTAGAGGGATTTAGTCATATGGTTATAATAAACTTAGTGAATATTTTATTTTTAATAAATTTCATATCATTTAATAAATCACATCAAAATATATGTAAGTGCAAAGTTGGGGTCCCAATAGTTTGATAGTGTTTTCCCATACTTAGCCAATTTGCATGAGGTAAGAAAGAGCTGAGTAAGCAATTTAGTAATGGAATTTATCATATGTGTGTCCATATAAGGATAAATTTTTTAAATGGTTTTGTTTATTTTTTTTACTATTTTATTTATGCTAAATTTCATATCATTCACCAAAGCACATCAAAAGTTATGCATGTGCAAAGTTGGCCTTCCAGGGAATTCTTGACATTGTTGGCTCTATGATAGATAAATTTGAGTAAGTAGATTAATGGAGTTATATCTCAAACATGAAAAGGTTTAAAAATAAATTTGGTACAATTTTTTATTCTCCTGTGTGAGGATATAATATGGTCCAAATTTGAGAACATGCGAGTGAGTGAGGTAAAAGATATAGAGGTGTAAAGTTGACCTTACAAGCAGATTGCAATAGTTCCCATACTTGGTCATTTTTGCATAAGTTAAAATTTTAGAAACATAAATTAAACATGTTGATATAATAATTTAGGAATAAAATATATAGTTCCAATTGTTTAATTTTTGAAATTGAGAAGAGATAAAGATAGAGCTTTTTCCAAGGATGAACGGTAAGTGGGAATTCATACATCTAGATTTACAATGCACACTAAGTCAAATGGGTCAAAGCGTTAGATTATTAAACCAAGTAAATATATATTTAATTAAAAAAATATAAATTGAGTGTGTTCATTACAATATGTATAGAATAAACAAGATGAGGATAAGTGTTCAATGTTTAACATCAAGCAGAGATAAAGACTGAGCTATGTACAAGAGATCAATGAAGCATATTAAGTCAAATAGTCAAGATGAAGATCCAATGATGAGCACTAAAAGGTAAATATTGAGTTACAATAATATTTATTTTTTGTGTTTAATTTAATTATAGAGGACACAATATGCGATCATGGTGTTCAAGGTTTAACTGTGACCATTTACATTTGAATATTTGAATTTGCAAAGGAAAAACTAGTGCTCTATATTTTGGCTATATATTTTGATTTATGCAAAATTTTCTCATAGTTTAAAAAGTGAACATGTATAAAAATCCAATTAAAATATATAAATATGAATTTAAATATTTTAATGTGTGTAAAGTCATAGTTATAAAGGTTCAAAGTTGACTGTGTATTTGACTATGTTTTGCAAATGACCCAATAAGGATGTTCGAGCTTGTTTTTTTATTGTTTTGATATATCTTAATGAATTAGATATTGATGAGTGTTTTATACTTTATGAGGATACTATATTTTAATTATGAATGTTTTAACATTATTATATAGTATGAACAAAGCTTAATAAGTTTACTATGTATTCGTTCACGATGTTCATATGCACTAGGTTAGTGTTTGAGCTATTTGAGAATATGTAGAAGTGAGTAGAGTTGACTATGATAATTTGAGGATGAAAAAGGGGAAATAAGGAATGGTTCCATGTATTTGGAAGTGGTCATATGTTATTTTTTTTTATGAAGTGCTAAGTGTGTGAATAGGTCTCCATGAGACCTATAAGAGCTATAAGGGCCTTATTAAAAGGTGTAACTGCTTCAGGGTGACCCATAGATGCTATGGCCAACATTTTAATATTTTATTGATTTGTGTATTTGTATTATAGATTTGTTAAGGGTTAATTCATGCCTAATGGCTAGCTAAGATATTGATAATCATGATAGATCTATAAATTTGAAACTAAATGTGTTGGTTTCTTGACTTGGGAGAGATTTGAGAGAGACTTAAGTGTGGAATGTGAATTTGAGAGAATAGTGTTGTGAAGTGAAGGAAAATGTGGGTACCTAGTGGATGATTTGAAGAACAAATAAATTAAAAACTATGTTTATGACCTGTAGATCATAATTCTATTGGTAGAATAGTGATTTTGCTATGTGATTATTAGTGAAGGTGAATAGTGATAATCAGAGGTCCATCATTAGGTGTTGAAGACATTAGTATAAATTTGGATGTATTAATATATATTTAAATGGAATATTATAATCTAAGGGTTTTACAACCTCCTTACAAGGTGAAACTTGTTAAAGGACTAGTTATTGTGGTAGTTCAGCTAGATAGGTGTGGTAGCTCCTTGTGGGATTGCAATTTATAAGGGATGGTAGTTATTTGATCAGTTAAAATTACTATAAATTGGTTCTTATTATGATAATATATTAGTATAATTATATATTCTATGGTTTTTCTCTACCAAGGGAGTTTCCCACATATGTCATGTCTTATGTACTTAATCTTGCATTATCTTTCTTGTTTATTACTATGAATGATGTGTCTGCTTTATGAATGTTTGTGGTAAATAATTAAGAATTTTTAAAGTTTGAAATTTAATTTAGATTATTTGGGATCATTTATTTACCCCACACCCTCTTAGTGATTATTCCTCCAATAATTGGTATTAGAGTAGGTCCTTTGGTAAAGGCTTGACAACTTATCAAGAAGGTTTCTCCACTAAGCAAGAATAAATGTTCGATAGATATAATTATGATTTTTAGAGTTCAAGGATGAGGACATACATTATGTCCCTAGGGTTTTATATATGGAAATATATTTTAGATGGTTATGTTTCTCCAACTACTCCTCCATCTAGTGCTACAAATAAAAAGATATTTGAGAATAATTATAAGGAAATGAATGCCATCACTTGTGGTCTTATATAAAATAATTTCACCAAGGTAATCCATTATAAATATAATAAATAAATATGGGATAAAATATAGATCATCTATGAAGGATATTCAAAGGTCAAGCTTGCTAAGCTGCTGACTCACAAAAATAAATTTGAAAGTCTCAAGTTGAAGGAATACGATTCTACATCTTTTTTGTAGAGAGTTGATGAGATTTTGAACATCATAAGTGATCTTGGAGAGAACCTTGAAGTGGATAATATAGTTAAAAAGGTATTAAGGTCTCTATCCCTCAATTTTGATCCCAAGGTATCTTCTATAGAAGAATGTCATAATCTTACTTAGTTGAAGATGGATCAATTACATGACACTCTTACTACCTGTGAGATGAGGAAGAGTGATGATATAGCACCAAGGAAGGAATAAACATTTAAGATAGAGATGAAGCTTAGGAATATGTTATAGGGTAAGAAACCCAAAGAGGATTATATATCTGACATTGATAAAGATGAACTAATTATTTTGATTACTAATAAATTGAACATAAGTTCAGAGAAGTATAAGGGTAAATTATGGTTCATATGTTTTAGCTTAGAGAGATAGGACATTTTTTATCATGAGTGCCCTTATAAGCATGAGAAGAATGATGATGAATATCATTGTGAAGGTCAAGATGAAGATAAGAAGACATACATGAAGAAAGGATTTAGAAAGTATAACAACAAGAAGAAGTCCTTCAAGAATAAGAAGAGTCTCTACACTAAATAAAATTGTAGCTCATCAAATGAAAATGAAGATAGTGACTCAAAATATGATCATGAATATAATGGATCTGTTAAAGATGAAGCCATGTTCATGGCTGAGGAAGGAAGTTAATCACATCAAATGGATTCTAATTGGAGTGATTCAGATGATGATGAAGATGAGGTAGACTATGAGACTGCATTGACAAATACTCTTGAAGAACTAAAGATTCAGAAGAGTATCAATAAGAAGATGAAGTCTCAACTCAAACAATATGAGGAACAATTTCGTGTGTATGAGGCAAGAATTAAATAAGACACCAAAGAGCATGAATATATGGTCAAGCATCTTAGTTGTCAATTAGAAATCCTATCTACTAGCCTAAAATCTAAAGAAAATGAATGTTTAAGGTATATTTTTGAAAATGAGTATTTGAAAGATGATTTAGAGAAATCTACAAGAAGGTGAAGTAATTTATGAGATTTTAAAAGAGCTTAAGTGATCTAGATAATATTTTGAGTGGTCAAAAGCATGTTACTGATAAAACTAGTCTTGGATATGAAGAAGAACAAAAGAATGTAACTCAAGACAAGATGAAGACTAATGTGAAATAGGAAAATCATACTTTGAAGACAAATCATTAGACAAGGAATGAAGGCAATGGAAGAATAAAGATAAATTAGATTAGACAACCAAATGCCATGAGATATGCAAGTTTCAATGGTTATTGTTACACATGTAATCAATTTGGGCATAGAACTAGATAATTCAAGAGACCTATTATGAATGAGTTTGCATGGGACATAAATCAAAAGGAGTGAGAAAAATTAAGTGCTTCAACTATCTTAATGTGGGACAATTGAAAAACCATTGTCCATATAAGATTAGACAAGGTGAATCCTCTTAAAAAAGGGGAGGTTATTTTATTTGTCATGAAAAAGTAGATATTTCAAGTTTCTATCTAAATATGGTAAAAAAAATATGTTTCCATCAAGATGTATGGTGTGATACAATTATGAATAGAGAGGTCACATTGCTAGATTCTAAAAGCAAAGGTTTACAAGATAGAATGAGCTCAATCAAGATCCTAGAGTGCAAGGAGGAAGGAAAGTTAACACATGGAAGCCAAACGTGACAAGTGTGATTCATGATGAGTTTTTAGGTCTACGTAATTTTTTTGATATGGTAGAGAAAGCTAAAAAATTTGAAGAGTGCCAAGAGGTCTCATTATCTACTCATGTTGAGAATGAAGAGATCAAGCTCAAGGAGAAGACCAAGATATTGGTTGAGGCTTGTTATGAGGTGTGTATGGATCCAAATGAACATCCTAATATTTTTGAGAATGTATAATGCAAAGAACATCAATTTTCTATGCCTAGTGACGAGGTTCCAAATTGTAAGGTGGATTCTTCAGATGAAAAGGTATGTCATGAATCTTTGTTGTCTCTAGTATTGTCAATCTAATTTTAAAAGAAAAGGAGAATGTTGTAGTCATTGAGCATGTTGCTTCTCTTAATTATAAGAAGAAGAAGAACTAAAGGTATCAGATGACCAATGAGGATAAGGAATATAAGGATTTATGGGCCAATCCTAGTTTCACATTATTCCAGGATATTGTGAAGTAGGATGTCTCTACCTATGCTTCTTAGAAGACAAATTTCTTGTGGAAAATAAATTTTGAGTGCTCAAGATTATATTTAAAATCTAAACAGAGACTTGTGTTGATATTATAAGGTCTTTCGTTAAGGGGGAGCAACAAGTTCATGAGCTTGCTCCAAAGGTTTATGAAGGAGCTATTATGTAGGGTTAGAATGGGTGTTTCCAGATGGATAATGAGATTGATGCAATGTTAAGAAGAATTTTGTGTTTCTAAAGGTCTTTGCAATTATTTGTGATGTGATCTAGGTTTTTTTTTGGTCTAAAGGTATGTTTGTGTTAATTGAAGATATTTTTGTGTGATTTTAGTTTTCTCAATTTTTGGCTTAAGGGTAAGCAAGCCTAAAATAGGTCATAGGAAGTCTATGTTCCCAAAGGTATGGAGGCTTAAATATTTGTCCAAAAGTGTGTTATGGGTGTCTCTAGGTATTTAATAAGTTTCATAGTTGTACATTTACTAGAAGGAGGTTTGTTAACCTTGTTTGTTTTAATATTCTAGGGTTTTGGGCTATGATAAAAAAGTGGTATGTATTATGAGATGAGATCTAAGGATTATTAATTATTTTAATGGGACAAATGGGTTGTCAAATAATTCTTCATAGAGATTTGAAAGTTTGTGGTTCTCAAGTTATTCAAATTTTTGTCAATTTGGAGGCTTGATTAGCAAGCTAGTTTGTGAAGGAAGCATATTGTAGAGGATGAGATTGGTAATGAAATTTAGTCTATTTATCGGGAATATTAGAGTTCTATAAATATTAATTTTTAGGTCTTTAACATGTGTTTAATAATTTTTTTTGGCTCTACAAGTTCCAAGTAGGGCTATAAGGAAACTAGATAGGTCTAGTTTGAAGAAGAGTGGTTTTTGCTCAGTTTATCTAAAAGAGAAAGGTATGTATGTTTCAAGGAAATTTTTAAAGTTTATTTTGATAATTTTTTATATTTGGTGAGTGGCATGAAGTTTTTTTGGTGGTCCTTGAGGTGGCTTGAGAGAAGAGGCTAGTAAGCTTGTATGGTGGTTCTTCATGGTGTATGGAGAGCTGAAGATGATCAAGATCTGTAATGGCTCCAATTTCTTAGGGGGATTCCCTCTTAGATTTTTCTTTTTAATTTACATTATATTTTAGTATTTTTGTGTTATGTCTTCATTGGTTGCAAATCTTGGTTAAAGAGAGTGTTGACATGGAGCAAGTGAAAGTTGTTAAGGAAAAGAAAAGGTAGGTTCATGGTAAAGGGGAGTTTGTATCATATTTATAAGGTGGAACTCTATAGTTAATGGTATTTTCAATTACTTAGGATTAGTTGGTTCCAAATTTATCATTGTGTCAAGGGGAATAAAGTTCCTATTATGGGAATGCTTGAAGAGAGAGAAGGAAGGTAAGTTGTATATTACTATATGATGGTCGTTAACATCAATGACAAAGGGAGATATTTTTGGAGAATTGTAAATGATGTCATGAAGGTGTACAGATGATTGGATGAAGTGCCTTGATAGTCTAAGTGATAATGACAAAGTGTGAAATGTGCTTTTTCTAGTATTCTTAAAGGATGCTTGGTTGATCTTTAATTTTGGCATGGTTAGAGATTTTTAGGGATGAGTATGGAGTATTAATCATGTGAATAAGGTCCCTAAGATGTTTTATATTCTTTTATTTATTGTTTTCATGAGTGTATTTCATCAGGTTGATCATTGTTGTCATCTAGACATTTTTGGTCTAGTGGTAGAAAATCTGAGTAGGTAATTTGATGATGTCACCATTACCATGTGTGGATGAGTTAGAGGGAGTTGGTCGTATGGTTGTGATAAAATTTTTCCCTAGTTGATTTTTGATAAATTTTAGATCATGAACTAAATCACATCAAAATATATGCAAGTGCAAAGTTGGGCTCCCAGGAAGTTTGATAGTGTTTTCCTATATAGAGCCAATATTGCATGTGGCAAAAAAGAGTCGAGTAAGAAATTTGGTGATGGAATATATCACACATGTGGATTTTTTAAGACAAGATGATCATATGTGTTTATTTATTTTTATTACTAGTTTATTATTTCTAAATTTTAGATCATGCACCAAAGCACGTCAAAAGTTATGCATGTGCAAAGTTGACCTTCTAGCCAATTCTTGACATTGTTGGTTCTGTGACAGATAAATCTAAAGAAGAAAATTAATGGAGTTATATATTACACATGTGAAGGTTTTAGTATCAATTTGGTACATGTTTAGATTATCTTATGTGAGGAGATCATGTGGTCCAAATTTGAGAACATGCGAGTAAGCGAGGTAAAAGATATGGAGGTGCAAAGTTGACCTTACTTACAAGTAGATTGTAATGGTTCCCATAGTCATTTTTACACAAGTTAAAGTTTGAGAAACATCAATGGAGAAATTTGATCCAAGAAGGATATAGTGAGATAGTACCAAGTGTTAGATGATTAAACTAAGTAAAGACCAAGTTCCTTAAAAAAGGATCAATGGATCATGTTAATTCTAAGATGTTTGGAAATAGTGAGATGAGTACAAGTGTTTGATGTTTAATGTCAAGCAGAGATAAGCACCTCAAGCTATGCACAATAGATTGATGAAGTACATTAAGTCAAATAGTAAAGATGAAGATCTAATGATGAGCATTGAAAGGTAAAGGTCAAGTTCCTTAAAATAAGACAGATGGTGCGTGTTTAATATGAGTAGTGAGGACATGATATGCAAGCATGGTTTTTGAGGTTTAATTGTGACCGTTTGCATTTGAATATTTGAATTTGCAATGGAAAATAGTGCTTTATATTTTGGCTATATCTTTGATCTATCCAAAATATTCTCATAGTGTAAAAAGTGAATGTGTATAGGACTCTAAGGCACATATGTAAATATGAATTTGAAGATCTGAAAGTTGTAAAGTCATAGTTATTAAGGTTCAAATTTGACTATGTGTTTGACTATGTTCTGTAAATGACCTAATAAGGATGTTTGAGCTTGTTTTGTTATTTTTTTGATATACCTTGATGAATTATCTATTGATTAGTGTTGTATAATCCATGAGGAAAATATATGTGCATGAAGGTTTTACCATTTGTATATAGTATGAACAAATCTTAAGAATTTGACTATGTATTTGTTCATGATGTTCTTATACACCAAGTTAGTTTTTGAGTTGTTTGAGAATACACAGAGGTGAGAAGAGTTGACTATGATAATTTGAGGATGACAAAGGGACATAAGGAATGGGTCCATGCATTTTTAGGTGGTCCTATGTTCTTTTTTTCTTGATTAAGTGCTAAATGGGTGAATAGGTCTCCATGAGACCTATAAGAGCTATAAGGGCCTTATTAAAAAGTGTAGCTACTTAAGGGTGACCCATAGATGATATGGATAACCTATGAAGATTTTATTAAGTTGTGTATTCATATGATATATGTATTAAGGGTTAAGGCTTGCCTAATGGCTGACCAAGATGTTGATAATCATGATAGCTCTATAACTGGTGAAACCAAATGTGTTGGTTTATAGACTTGAAAGACATTTGAGAGAGACTTATGTGTGGAATATGAATTTAAGAGCATAGTGTTTTTAAGTGAAGGAAATGTTGGTTTCATATTGGATGAGTTGAATATAATAAAAAATTAAGAATTGTTTGTATGACATGTAGGTCATAATTCTACTAGCAGAATAGTGCTTTTATTGTTTGAGTATGAGCGAATGTGGAGAGTGATAATTAGAGGTCCATCATTAGGTGTTGAAGACATTAGTATAAAGGTAGATATTTTAATAGGTGGTATTGTGTCATCTCATCATCTAAGGGGGTTGTATCCTCCTTACAAAGTGAAACTTGCTAAAGGTCTAGTTGTTCTGGCAACTCAGCTAGATATGTGTGATAGATCCTTGTGGGATTGTAGTTTCACTAAAATAAGGGATGGTAGTTATTTGATTAGTTTTAATTGGTATACATTGGTTATTATTATTATAGGATAACAATCCAATTATAGGTTCTATTGGGTTTTCTCCCCCAAGAGGGTTTCCCATATATGTCATGTGTTATGTGCTTAATCTTGTATTTTCTCTCTTGTTCATTATTATGAATGATGTGTATGATTCACAAATGATTATGGTAATTGATTAAGTGTTTGTAAATATTTAATTTGAATTTGGATTAAATGGGTTCACTGATTCACCCCCCTCTCAATGATTGTACCTCTAACACTTAAAGAACATTATTAAATGGGATGAAGTTTATAACCAAGGATGATTGTCTAAAAATAAAACATTTGACAAAAATCCTAAACACCTAGCTAATTATAGTTCCCAACCTTTGTTGAAAATATAAATACATTTTAAAAATACAAAAAATAAAATACTTATTGAAAACCTAAATTTTTTTTAGCAAAGGTGATTTTGGTAACCTCCACTAGGGTTATGTATTCCATTTTGATAGGTCACTTTATTCTATGATTGTCTTAGCTTAAATTTAACCTAAGTTTTAATCAAGTTTATTAATTCATTAAAATTTTAGTCTAAGATTTATCCTAAGTTTTTATATGTCCCAAGTGTTTATTTCTTTGATTTTATAATTCACAGTTATAAATTAAATAAGGGATTGACAAGTGTTAAAGTCTTAGACAATCAGATCATAGATTAATTGTACTTGGATGATATCCCAAGTCAATAATTTAAATATCCCTAGATCAAATATTGATGGTACATGTTCCTAAATACAAATCCATATCGATGACCCAAATTGAAGGATGGTGTCAAAAAGTTAAGATCAAAGATCAATGGTGCATGTTCAGTCATGCAAATGGAGACATAAAAACAAGCACAAAATAAATAGGTCAAAGGATCCTAATATTGAATTAAATGGGACAAGTGTTACACTTCTATTGAATTAGATAAAAATCAATGGTCTGTATTTAATCAGATGAATAGGTAAAAAATCAATGGCCCATATTTGATCATATGCTTAGTGGATCAAAATCACATGTTTGATCATCTAGATAAAAGATCAATGGTATACATTTAATCCTATATATGAAGATCAATGGTGTGAAGTGAGTCAAGGAGTCAAATATCCCAAATTACATGTAAGGTCACCACATGCTGTAAAAATGTTAACCAAATGGAGACTATCATCAAGGTACATAGAAGACATGTGAGACTATCAAGTGACATAATCTCAAAGGCCTGAATCAAAAATCAATGGTCATGTTAAAATTCAAGGCTAAGAGACTCTTGAAGAGATTGATAGAGTGAATTTGATCAATATATAGGAGGTATAAGATGATGACACATGTCCACAGTGATAATGGTTAAATTTTGAAATTAAATAAGTAGTGTGACAAAGAGATGCCACATAGGCAAACTTGTCAGATCTAAAATTTTTATGGACCTAAGCATGTAAAGTTATAAATATGAGATCCAAATATGATCTAAGTCACCAAATCACATACTTTAAACTTGATTTTTTCCATCAAAACTTTGTTTAAACCTCTAAAAATCCCTAAGACATATGAAAAAGCCCTAAATTGTTCTCAAATTCACTATTTTGACCTGAGAGAGTTGAATTATCATTTTCAAGAGGATAATTTAATTAGGATTATAGAAATGGAGACATAAAGATCCAATTTAAAGAAAGTGGTCAAATTATACCTATCATCAGATGCAAAGGGTAGAGTATTCAAAGACACAAAATTCATGGCTTATTCATTAAACACTTGAGACAATAATTACTCAAGCTTGTTCTAGACTATAGAGAACTAGGGAATTTTGAGAAATAAAGAGGAGAAAATAATCCTAGTGAAGAGAATATATGATGTCATCATGTAAATTCAATTGATAAGACCCCATTATGCTACTGCTAAACCAAAGGTATTATAATGTATCGATATCCTGAGTCCCATTTTCAAATATGCTAAAATTGATAAGGGTATGCTCATTCATGAACGTAGTTTGAGTAAAATTGGATATGTCCACTATTTATTTTAAGTCATATTATAAGCTACTTATCCCCAAAGAGACCTATCTTCTATTAATACATGGGCACATATGCATACCATGATGGACATCCTGGCAAAGTGGTTAGAATTTGGTAATAAGGTCATTGTTGATCTTGCGTAGAAGATCCCTATGAGTCAATTTAGAATAAGAGTTAGAATGGTCATGACTATGTTGAAAAAGTTATATGGATTTTCACATATTATACATGTTAAACCAATATGGGTGCATGTGGTATATTTCATAATTAAGGAAATGGTATTCCCTCTTGGTGAAATTATTAGCATTTCCCTAAGTAGACAGATCGATGGAATCAATATGAAGAAGAGAATTGAGTTATACATGATTACTTATCTATTATATGCCCTATGTACCACCACCAAAATCCCAAACCAAAGAGAATGGTCCCTAAATGGTACCCAAGTTGTGTCTCAGTATTACTAAAAATTTCATATTTATAAGTATAGGGACCACATCTAATTCATATGTGATTATGTGTACCTTACCTTGAGCCAAAACATTGATGGTATCCCCATGATGAGGATAAGTCTATTAATCATGAAGTCCATTGAGGCAATAGGAGATATCTAGTTATACCCTAGTTATACAGCTATAAGAGTCAAAGGAACCCAAAGTCCCCCCCTCAAATTACTAGTACATGTTCCTAAAATATTGGTAGAATAAGAAGTTGCATATCATCTCTTTAATAAAATATATGGGATCTATAAAAATAAGAAGGGAATTTGACATAGTTTTCCCATGACCATTGGCAAGACCATTTTAAGACAATGGGATCACTTTGAGTTTGCTTCAAAGTATAGGTTATCTTTCAATTTGAAGATTGATGACCATAGGCAATGGGATCCATATGGAAATGTAAAGGAAAATTCTAGGATCAAAGGTATAATGATTATGCCTTATTAGCATGAACCTAGTGCATTGAATTTGTATACACTAAGGTAAACACATGTTATGAGGTCACTAAAAGATTGAAAGAACATAATATCAAGCCTAAATATAGATTGCAAAGAGACTAAAAAATGGAATATATGCGGTAGCTAGGTCCACAGAAATATCATTTGATAGATTTTGGATCTTCTAGACTTCATCAAACTAACTCATAAATAGAACATAGGCCTAAAGAGAGGGTACCATGAGAAATTACTTCAAGATCCTCAGCCCCTAAATATTTTAAGCAAGAGTTACCTCAACCTAAGGTTCACATGATAGATTTAGATCCTCAATAATATATGGAGGATGCATTTATAATGTTATCCATGACATATGAATCAAACTTATATGTAGAGGAGAAGGTTGATGAATCTAAACAAGATAAGGGAAAAGAAAAGTCATTGGACTTGATGATTATTGATCCTTATAAGAGGAAGGTTAAGACTACAATTGTATCAAAGGAAAAGAAAGCTAAAGTGGCCATCACACCACATTTGAATGATATCAACCCATTTAGTGAATATAATATTATCTATGTACTAGTTATACCTAAATGGTTCGTATGTGAACAAAGGTTGGAAAGGATTCCTACTGCTTATCATCTATGGGCCATAGTAAAGACTATAGACATTCCTATGCAAAAGGAATTGAAGCCTTAGATCCTAGCACTATAAGGTGAAGAAGTAAAGAGATTGGCTACTCCAAGTCAATCAAATAACATACAGACAAAGGTGCCATGTAAACATATGGGTCAGTCTTTAGTTGGGGTCAGATATGTTCCAATTTTTATAGGTTTACAAAGGGTCACTAAGATAGTTATCATGGAAGGAGGCTATTATACATCAAAGGGTGGATCTTTTGGTTTATTTAATCCATAAGGGATAATAAATACTAGGGGAGGACCCTATATTTTAATAATATGTTCTATAACTAGCACAATCTTAGATATAGAGGTTGTAAGCTATAATTAAAGGACTAAAAAAAGAAAATAAGAATCTATAAGAGAAATCTATTCTATCAATCCTAGTGGATATTATCAATAATTTTGAGATAACTATCTATGATACATTCAGTTCCTTGAAAGTAATAAGGTCCAAACTAGACATGGTGAGCAAACAAAATGCCATGACCCTGAATCAAGTTAATTAATGGCAAGCCACATACAATAAAACAAAGGTATTGATCAATATGTTAATGAATAATTAGATTCCTAAATTCAAAATAGTCAACCTATCATAATTTAATATGGCTATGATAATATTGATGGAGAAAGTCAGGAATATAAATAAGTGGTCAAAAGGAATGGAATATCTCTCAAGAGACTTCAAATAATTAGAAGGCAGAAAGGTAAAAATACTAGGAGGATTGGTCAAGGATCTAACCATCCTTAGTCTTATAGGTCTAATAAGTGATGGAAAATTCTTGTAGAGAGCCATTGAGTTCATCAAACAAGTCAAGGATAGAAGCAAAGTCACTATAAGAGCTGACAATAAACGTATCTTGGACATGATTTTGTCAAAAAATGAGAAGATTGGTGATGCTAGGAACATCAAAGAAGTAATGGATAGAGATGATCGAGTATTCAAAAATTTGGTAGGACAAACAAAATAATTATTCATGGAGCAAATCATTAATCTCAAATTTATTGATGAATAACATGACAAAGCCATGAAGATTCTAGGAAAAAATTAAAAGGTTGTAGCTATAGGATCACCTCAAGGTCAAATAGGTTGACTTAGTATATATTTTTGTAACAAAACCATGAAAATCATTGAAAATAATATTCTATTTTATAAAATCATGTGCAATATGTAACACACATGGATTATAGGTTAGTCACACTTAAAGGTGTCATTGATTCTAGAATATTTGTAAAAGGACACCTATCCTTGACACTAGTTTAATTCTCATTTGATAATGACTAACTGACATACCTCATAAGGTTGTTCTTTCAACCTATAAAATAGGGTATTATCATTGTGAAAAGGGATGAAGTTTTTAAATCAAAAATTTTGTGTAAATTTTGGAGCAAGTAATGCAAGAAAGATAATTTTGTAAAAATTATCTCATATTTGTTTGTTTGTTATCATGGCTACTTCCTCAAAATTTTGGTTTGTTGTTTAGATTTAGATTGATTTTATGAATTCTAGATGTGCATATGTTAATGCAGAGTTATTAATCTGAGCTTACGCTAAGTTGATTGAAAGTTTTTAGATTCATTTCAATATCCTTGCTTTTCTTGAAGATGTGTTAATACAATTTTCTTATGAAAGTAAATATTTAAAGTGAATCTGATGTCTAATTTGCATGTTTCAAATATCCTTAGACATTTTCTTGGTATATGATAGGATCTACAATTTTGGTAATTTCATATCATATACTGGTTTGAAGATGCACACCTTTGCTGAAATTCAAGATTTGTTAAGATGTCTAAACTAAAGATCAAAATCATCCTTTTAATTCCTTGCCTACTTATTTTCTCATTTTTTTGATTAAATCATTATAGTTTACTTTTTCATTTAGATATTCATGCTGGATTAGATTTCTAGTCTTTAAATTCTAGTCATTATTCATTAGATCTAACTAAATAACTTTCCTCCTTTAAAAAAATTTAGGACCATAGTTGCTCCCAATAACCATTTACATAATCATTTTTGTGAAATATTCAAATAGCTTAGCCTCTACTCCACCACAGATCTCAGGCAGATCATAACCAACAACTCATACAAAAGATTCTTTGAATCTTGAAATGAGAAGTGCTTTCAACACTATGCAAACCCTGTGATACATTTACATGCATCAATAGGAGGTGAATTAAAAAGTATAAATATATGAAAAATGTAAACTTTTGATAATAATATGGTACATGCAATAAACAAAGAGTCACATGGATATAATTAAACTACCACTTTTACTTAAAATTAGACTATATTATTACAATTATAAATAAAACTATAGATAATTACAAATACCTTTGTGTTTGACTGGAAGTGGGAGATGTTTAAATACATGAGCTTGTAGTTATAATTGGGATTAGATGTTAACTTCATATAACAAGTGCCACATATTTAAATTTATTATGCACTCGAGCTAGGACTACAATTGGTGGTCTGAAGATCACTTTATATTTTAATAGTAATAAATCATAGTTTATGAGAGGATCATGCAAGACCTCTTTAAATATAGTAGATCATTTAACCTTTTCTTTTTCATAAGTGATTATCAAAATCACTTCAATGATACTTTATTTATTTTCATGTGCTATTATCTCTTTCAAAAAATTCATAAGGGGAAAAAAATGACCAATGAAGTGATCATGTGGAACCAACTACCCTTTGGGCATAAAATTGTATGAATGTTGGCCTCTTTAAATAATTCTAAAATTTTATCAAAAACCTTGTCAATAGTCCACATAAATCCATGAATTTCATTTTTCCATTCTTAAAAATATGTTTTCAAACACCTTTCCTATATATGAACTAAATTAATATCTACTAGGGGAATTACCTCAATGCGAGGACACTGGATTTGTTTTACTACCTTGGTAAAGGTGGCCAATTTGTTCTCTAGTTTCATAAGTTTATCTTGATACAATTTGACCTTATGCCTTAAAATAATGCTTTTAATTTTGGCTTGAGAAACCAAAACTAATAGGCTATATAAATATTCCAATGCATTTTTATTTGATAGGTAAATTTTAGGTTTTACAGGGAGATAGAAACCACATTTTAACATATATAAAGTGTAAATATGAAATAAGGAATTTTGGTTTAGATATTTGTATAATTAACACAATAAAAGAGCCAAACACATAATACTCATAGAGAAAAATAATATCATATTCCTCACATATCTAAATAATATATAGGAATATAAATAGCCAAGATAATTTACCATACTCATATATAATAGGAAGACTAAAAAATAAATAACCCATTAATAGAGATACATGTACACTAGAATATATTGTTTCTATGAACAATATATTTTATGAACCAACTAATATATCTATGTGATTTTTAAGTCACATAATATCTATTTAGCTCTCAATAAATATCTAACTATAAAATTTAATGTAATAAACTTATCCTTAACATCCCCCCTTAGTTTTTACATGGTGCAAAAACATTCACACTCTCACCTGTAGTATGCTTACCCCTTATGGCATGCCCTATTTGTCTCATGACCTTCATCCAAAGAAAGGATAAATCCTATGGTTTTAATTAGGTTTACCAAAAATATTAACATGAACAAGTTCCTCCTTCTATCCACTATTAATCTCTAATGAGTTTTTGGATTTACCACAAACCTTTTCAAGATCCATGAACTAACTTATATAAGTGTTTTCTATCCTTTCACAATGTTTTCACATCAAGGAATTATGTTTGGAATTTTCACACAAATTACATTACTTGAATAGGCATGTACTTCTATTCTTATTTTGTAAACACATAGTGGAAATTATGAAAAATACACTACACAAAATGTCACCAAAATATCTTTGACCCCATCATTGGTGACCGATGAGATGGTTTATAACCTCCATCCTCCATTTCCTTCTTCCTCTAGTAGGTGAAGTTGCTTACTTAGTAAAAATGTCGACAAAGCTTAATTACATGACTTTTTTTAGGAGGAAGCCCCTCATAATTTGGACATCATGTACAAGTGAGAATGCATCTGTGAGGTAATTTTTTTTATTTTTACAATGTTGACAATGACATATTGACATGAACTTGACTTTAAATAATATACTAGACATAAATAGTGACTGACACTTTTGAGGACTTTTGACAAATAAAGACACAATGAATTTTTAATAACTATACTAAAGAACTAATGAGACATTTATAATTTGTAATACACAACCAATAATGGTTTTAATAAATACTATGACTCATATATAAACTCATAATAGAATCATATGATATAATTAATATATTTTTAATTCTAAATTTAAGAATATCAATATATCTAATTACCTAAGACATATGACTTACAAAAAAATACTACATAAATTATTAAAACCATCATACAACTTAACCAACTATCAATTGGACCATGAAACAAATAAACTAATTACTCAAAAAATAAGAATTCTAAAGACAATGACTTACAATGTACCAAAATTGTATTTAGTTGTGCCCTCTTAAGATAACTTATCATTGATGAAATTGGAATAGGGAACAATGGATGGTGAGATCATATAATGGTACATAGTTTTAGCATTACAAATCATATATTCAATGCATGTAAGTTGCATAGAAAGAAGAAATATGATGTAGAACTAAACAAATAATTATCTTGATAGAGATTCAATGTCAATGTAGAGCAATGCACATCATAAATTATTCACTATCTACTCCTTCAAAAATGCAATCCTTCTTTAGAAACTTCTAGGCAATGCACAATCAAACTAGATCATGAATATAGGCAAAGATATCTAAAACTATCTATTACATTAAATAATCCATTGATATCACCTAGAATAACACCAATTATGTGGAGCTATGTATTCAAAGTGTGGAACTATTTTAGGTTTGTGATGATGTTAGGATTCGATGCCTTGAAGTTTAATCAAAATCAGAATAAGGAAAGTGCATAAAAAACTTGAGGATGCATTGCACTAAAAATTTATGTGCTTCACTCAATGCTTAGGACATAGACCTACAGATAGTGTATGACTAGTATAATTATACAAAATAACACATGATCAGAGTATGTTATATATTTATTTTTTTAAAATGCTGGCTACACCAAAAAAAAATTATCCACACTTTCTTATCACAACAAATACATAGATGGACTACACATTTGAATCTATAGATAGAATCCTAGATTTTGTTCTTTGATACTCAAAGGATAGCATATGTAGAATGAAACATGTCAAGAAGAGAATTGAGCATCCACAAAGGGTAATAAATAGATCTAAAATGATGTATGCATGGTATACAAGTTGCTTATCATGAAGACATCAAGGTGTCTCCTAAAAAAACTTTTACTTCCAATGTCCTCCTGGTAAAGCTTCAAAGACAATGTTTTATAAAAACTAAAAGACTCTCATTATTCACAAGATCATGGAAAACACCCACTCTCTGATACCAAATATTGATTCTAGTTTAGATCTTTGTATGATTAACATAATAAAAGATCCAAACACATAATATCATAGAGAAAAATAATATCATATTCCTCACATATCTAAATAATACACAGGTTATTAAATAGCCAAGATAATTTACTAGCTTCCTCCATAATAAGAAGAATAACAAAAAAGTAACCCATTAAAAGAGATACAGGTACACTAGAATAAATTATTTCTATAAACAATATATTTTACTAACCAACTAATCTATCTATGTGAGTTTTGACTCACTCACATAATATCTATTTACCTCTCAGTAAATATCTAACTATAAAATTTAATGTAATAAACTAATCCTTAATAGGAATCACCTTAATATGAAGACACCTTATTTGTTTTACTACCTTGGTAAGGGTGGCCAATTTGTTATCTAGTTTCACAAGTTTATCTTGATACAATTTGACCTTATGCCTTAAAGGAATGATTTTAATTTTGGCCTCAAAAACCACAAGTAAAAGGCTATACAAATATTCTAATGCATGTTTATTTGATAGGTAGATATTAGGTTTTATAGGGACATGAAAACCATAGTTTAACATGTATAAAGTGTAAATATGAAACAAGGAAAAAATAGGCCTACATGATCAAATAGATGCTAAGGTCAAAAACATTAGAGAAAAATGAGACCCAAAAAATACCAAAAAATAATGACACCTATTAATTTTATTTAGAGTGATTCTCTTTCCTATCTCCACCTATGTTCTTCTTCGCACTGCTATTTATCATCCCCCTAGTTTGAGTTCCATGGCCTTTTGCCAAGTTTATCCTATGTTTAATTAAACCATTATCCTTTTCTAACCTCACTTTTTCTTTCTTAGAGTTGGATATACTTAGGGTGATGGTGATAATATATTTACATTTTCTATTTGGGGTTCCCTCCAACTTCCTTTTGCTTCCTTCTTCTATTTTTGGGTCCTTCATCCCTTCCCTCATTTTTTCCACTTCTTGTTTGAGATTGTTCCATTGTTCCATCAACTATATCAACTGTTTTCACATTTTATATAGATTATCATGAAAATCTACCATTTTATACCTAAATCCCTCCAAAAATTATGTTGAATCATCATCCCTTTTCCAGACTTTAGAAGCTTTCAATTTTCAAAGATTTAAACATTAGGGTTTTCTTTACCCCAAGAGAAATTGAGACTTCTATTAACCTTCTTACCTGCACTCTTCTCTGATGGAGAAAAATCATGATATTTCCTTTTGTCCTTCTTATCAACCAGCCATGAGTGGATAGGGAATGAGGAAGGATAATCCTCATCTTTCCTACCCTCAACTAAGTTATCCTTATCCTTTTCAGAGATATTCTCCTTACTACTATCCTCAATGTTGTTTTCTTGGTTCCTCATGGGAGTCCCTCTTTTAGTGATCAAGAAAATTAGTCCTTGGTGGATTATGTCAGAAGAGTGTTTTTCTTAGAATGATAGGATAAAATATTATAGTGACATGAAAATATAATAGATAGACTAATCTGAATCCCTTTGAAATGGTTTAACAACAAGAAATAATGAAAAAATATATGTGTGAAATTTCCTTCCAAAGTCAAATAATGCATCACTTGTAAGTAGATATCTATCCATATCCTTAGAAGATCAACCCTGGGAAATCCTTTCTTATCTATTTTAAATATGGCATCCATTTCAAAGAATGTCTGCATGAGTTCCTACTTTTGCCTTTTGTCTTTAAAGGCCTCAGTCCCTTCACAAGACATTACCATGACATCCCCAATGAGTTCTTCCATGACATCCCCAATGAGTTCTTCCATGACACCAACCCTAATTACCTTGAAAACAACTTGGCATTGTTTCTAGCCCATCATAACCATTTCATCATGACCTTCAATTCAAAGCATAAACTCTATGAGTCAACCCTTTTTAAACTTTATCCAAACTTTCCAATTTAACTAGATTTTTACACAATAAATGGACTCAAAATAGTCTCTATTTACCCCCATAATTTTGTTCTTCCTTCTACTTAGATGCTGAAAGTTGTAAAAAACTAAATGGTGAATCAAAATTCTTTTGTTTTCTTTTATCCAATGGCCATTGTTGGGATTTTTTTTGAAA
The DNA here is from genome assembly GCA_037957365.1 of Torreya grandis. Classification (NCBI taxonomy): domain Eukaryota; kingdom Viridiplantae; phylum Streptophyta; class Pinopsida; order Cupressales; family Taxaceae; genus Torreya; species Torreya grandis. The sequence continues at coordinate 832,839 of JARHVA010003471.1, read as the reverse complement.
TGACATAATTCACCATTGGATTTTAATTTGGTGTCATAATTATCCATATAATAATGACATTATCAAGAATTGAAGCCTTTATTTGAGTCTCTAAACATTGATTTTTTCTTTAATACCTTGACTACTTTCCTATTCATGTCCCCTATAGCTATAATAACTAACAAAAGGCCCTTTTATAATTCATCTCTCACCTAGTATTGTGTATATATTTTTGGTTAAGGTGAATATATGTTCATTAGTTTAAGAGATAAATTTTTGAAAGGCATGTTTCAATTTTATTATGGTAACTATTTTCATAGACCCTTTAGCATTTTAAAATTTCATTATAACTTTTGGGTTATCCACAATCAATAGGACTCATCTTTGGAGTTTGTAATCTACATTTTTTGAATCCAGTCCTTTCCTCACATAGGAAATGTAAGGGAATCACTATTAGGATGTGATGGATTTAGAGGATATGTTAGGAATTTTGTAGGAGCGGATGGATCATCCTAAACTAAGGAAATAATTTGAATGATTAAATGGTTTGAAGGGAAAGATAAAGTATATGTTGAATGAAGAAAGAGGCTAATATGGTGAAGATAGGTGAAGTGGAAGTGGTTGATGATGTTTTCAAGGAAGGTTGGGTGACACCACATCCATGAGATACTATTTTACTTATCTCCAAATATTTCTATATTAGTATTTATCCATATTAATTTTTCCAATAGTGTCATTAGGATTTGAAATAGATCTATTGATAATGTTAGAAATCCTAGACATAACTTTGACCTTGGAAATATAAGTGATGTCTATAGGGTCCACAAATAGAATATATCCTTATAGATGGATTTATTTATTTAATTCTCATATTTTGGTAAGTTTGGAATAAATATTAGAGGAAATAAAAGGCACAGGGAATGATTTTTATTGAAAAGTAGTGCAAACCTAGGAAACAAGTGTTATGGATTGTGATATTGTAGGCTAGGATTAAGCCTAAGATACATCTACCTCAATAATTAAAACAAAAGGAGTTTAAATAATAGTTTTAATTAGTGTAATAGCTATGAAAACCTTAAGACTAGGATCCACCTTAAAACATACTTCATTATAAACCTTTGTAATTGGAATTTTCCTTTTTGGGACCAAGGCCTACACATTATGTTGTTGGATTAGACTATGAGAAGGATAATGAAGAGGTACATATTATTGTTTAGGAATATAGGGAGAAGGAGAATATACATCATGACTATGAGAAATAAGAGGATTTTATTGAATAATATGAACTTTCTCATGTGTGGCCTCTATTTTTTGTCCTTGAGTACAAAAAACTTAAAGTAGGAGACTAATAAGAAGTGATTGAGTCCATGAGGTAGAAGAGTTATTATTTATGAATCAAGTAAAAGTGAAAGTAGTTTTAATATTTTATTCCTTAGATATTCATATACAAAATGGACATCTCCCTACTCCAATTAGTTTTTCTTTTCCTCTACTCCAAATTGAACTCTCATAGTTGTCTCCAATGTAACCTCACCAACTTAAATTTTAATTATAACCTCATCCTCATATTGAGAATTAATGAATATTATACCTAATTTATTTAATAATTATTATAAATAAAATATAATTTTCCTCTAGTGGCCCCAAATGGGCCTCTTTACCATTGGGATCTCAATGTCTAAGTTCATTAGTAGATACAATAAATGATGATCTGTGTGTTACTACATTAGTTAATGATGACCATACCTTGAAATTATCTCTTATAATAGATAGGGAATGCACTATGGTATATCTGGCTATGTTATAATCACTATCTACCCCATTCATGATTTGATGAGGAATTTTAGACTTTGGTAACTTACAAGGGATAAATTTGGGTAGTGTTAATGGGACTTCCATTATACCCTCAACTCTGATTATATTGTAATCTATATAAGACTAGTAAACACTAATTTTAGCCAGTGATATCCTTATCTATTCAGATAATCTTGTCATATACCTCTCATTACAATCATAAACTAGTGGATAGAATAAAATAACTATCATATTAATTTTTTACCTATATTATGAATACATAGTTTTGAAAAAGTTGCATGTATTATCACTTTGGAGTCATAATTTGATGCATAAATATCTGGGAAGTTTAAAATGGCACATATAAAATCCACTAGATAAGATAACATATAAAAAATTAAACACCATTTAACCCCTAAAACCTATTGAATTACATTATATAAAATTATTTCTCCTTATATGGGATTCTTCTTATCATAAATTATCATGAAAAGTAGAGGTATCCATTTATCATCCACCCTAGTTATGTCCACAACTCTAAAAAAATATGTTCATCAAATCCATCCCCAAACCAAGCCTTTATATAAATTACCTAAAAATAATGGATATGATTTATGCTTGCATATAAATCTATTGGAATATTTAGCCCAATATTTGAGGATCTCTATTATATCATCATTTTATATCCATGATAGGGATACCTCTTGATTTTAGAAAATGTTTGGTTAGGTAAATCCATAGTAGCCTTCATAGGAGACACCATCTATGTATGCCACTTTTTTTTCCTTCCTCAATGTCTCTATTATATCATTATTGTAGATAGTAATACATAAAATGTTATAAATAGTGTCTATGCAATGGTATACCCATGATTTCATTTCTACACAGTGTAGACTAGCCAATTAGATGGTTGTAATGTTCGGTGGTTATTATCTTATATCTAGAGGAATATTTTCATTATTAGTTACATCCTTATGGTGTTTAATTTCATTGAATATAGTAACATAGTGTTTTAGGCCCATTCCTAATACTTTAAAGTTAAATGTTGTGTCTGTGAAGATATGATCTATTCTAAATGAGCATATGTGTTCCATGGTGGCATACATAGTGAATTAAAATTACTTCGTATCCAAATAATTATTATTATTTATTTCCCAAATGCATAATTTAAATTTTAATTAAAGTTTTAGGCATTCAAAAATTGAGGAGTCAAAGTATCTATAAGTTTATTTTGATGCTTTGAATGTTTTTAGTTATGTAATTAAATCCAATTATCTTTGATCATTTTGACAATTAGATTTATTTATGTTCCTAAATTACATTAAATGGACTTTTATAGCTGATGAGATTCACATTTTATTTTAAACACATTTCTTTCATGGGGAAATTTATTCTATACCTATGTCTTAAATTCATACTACAATGGGGTATTGAAGTGATTACTCAACCTTTTGTTATGAATGCAATAATTCGTACCTATTTTTGGTTTATGATGAGTTTTATCCTCGAGTACTTACTTATTTTAAATTTTGATGCTATCATGTCTCTATTTATTTTCATCAGTGCCACTTGGAATTATATCACATAGTCATAATTTTTATTTAAATATTGAGTGTAAACTTTCCCTTCTTAAGGGCATGTGTGGTGATGACAAGTGGAATTATTCAATTGGATTGAAGTTTAAAGAGGTATGATTAGTATCCCAATATGTATTTAATTTTAAATATATAATGTTTTGATATTTTAAAATCACAACATGTGGAACTATACCATGAGATCTCATTCTTTTAGAATTAACATTTACATTAAAAATGCATGAGGATATGATATGTGGTGTTGTGTGATTGGGTTGCACTACCCCATGCTATAAAATTTCCTAGAAAGAATTATGTGATCAATAAATTATATACATTTTAGTGAACATAATATTGACAAGTGGCCTCCGATGATTTAATTACAAACCTAGAGTATAACTTTGTTTAATTAATTTAATAGTCAAGTTGAAAATCCATAATAAAATTCAAATTTGACACTTAGAATAAATTGAATGATTCATATATTTGATTTTTTTTCAAGTAAACATACAAATTATGATTATTTCATATGATGATATTGAATAAGATAGTGACATGTGGAACATTATTGCATTTGGGGATCCAAATAATACTACATGTAATGTGTGAATATTGTGACAAGTGTGAATATGTGACATGTGGCACATCTTTTCATTTTAAAGATTGAAAGGATATTGTGCAAGGTGTCATTTCATGAAAACATAAAACTTGAAATGAACAAAATCCAAAAATAAGTGAAAAATATGATGCAACCCAACATGATTGGCTATGAAAGAGAATGATTCTATATATAAAAATGACAAAACCCAAATTAAAAAATTCCAAGGTAATTTAACAAAAAAAATTGTTAGAAAAAAGTTTCACCAAGGCTTGTTTGTATTTTGCTTTTGAAAACATGAATTAACATGATATATGGAGATATGACCTAAATCAAAACACCTAAACATGAAATTATAAGTAAAATAAATAAATAAACATTAGGAAATACATTGACTTAAAATTGGTTTAGGATAAATAATTAATTATTTCCAAAATAAAACCCCAAGAAACATAAACTTACTAAATAAAATTCATTGGAATCCAAAAGGTCTCCATTTTAAACTGAATGGGGTGTGTTGGTGACAATAAATGGTGATTTATGTTGGGAAGATCTACAAAGCATTAGAACTTATAATCCCTAGTTAAGTTAATAAAATTATTTAATAGTATACTAGAAAATCTATGATATTATTATAATTGAAACTTCAAGTTAAAGATTTATCCAGTGATAAATAAAGTATAAACATTAATAAATAACCATAAACTTTTGTGTAACAATTAAATTACCATTATTTTGGGTTATAGTAAGATAAATTAAGACTAATGACTTAATAAATTTCAATTTTTTTTTGGGAAGGCTTGGCATTTTTTTCTTTCCACCTAGAAATTTATAGCCCTAACATAGATACCTTTGGCTTCACTAAATGTATTTCTCCACTTCCATCTAGATTTATATGGCCTTGGTGGAGATTACTGAATCACCTTATAAGGATAAAAATTATTGTAAATTTTATTTGAAGTTTTTTATATTATTTTATATACTAAAATATTATTTTATATGAAATAATAGTGTTGTACACTTGAAAAATACCAATAATCTCTCAACACTTTAGTTTATTACCTTCCCACTATTGAAAGGCTCACTTTCACCATCTCACTATTCCTAATTACTTATTCTACAATATGACCCTAGAATTATGATGACACAAACAATATATAACCTACAATCTATAAAAATCCTGATATCTATCTTGCATAAGTAGTTGTAGATCCTAAAAAAAAATTATCCTTTACAAAACTAGTGTCAACATTACGACATTATCTTTGAAATTATTTTTCCAAATCTATGTTAGTGTCCCTACCTCCCAAATAAGTAAATTAAAAATATCATGATGTGTAAAAGTCAACTTATTTGTCTTAGTTGACCTTCCCATGATATTATTTCAAAAGTGGTTATATAAATATATATCAAAGGTCATTCATTATAGATCCAAGAAAGTACCTTTCAAGCTCACATTATTCCCTACACTACTGAAAATCATTTTAAAATTGATCTATATTTCCCTATTATTCCCTATTTCCAATTCATTCATAGGAGTAGTATTATTATAGGTTTTAAACATTCAAATATTACCCCATGAGTAGTAATACATATCAAGTTATAGGGTAGATGACTATATGTACTTGCATATAACATATTTCATAATTGTTCAAACACAAGTCAACATTAAGGGGGAAAATACATTGGTATGGAGATATATTTAGATTATATGGATATTTATGTATGAATAATTGATATAGGGTTCTTTGAGGTTAGTTTGAATTCATTGATCCCACTAACCCATAATTTTCAAGGTGACATGTCAAAATTGGAGGATCTGGGATTTTGAGCAAAAAACTGATTCTAGAAACTTGTGCATGTGATCTAAACTTGTAACTTAAAAGGTGAAAATTAACTCTAATAGGAGAAATTTATTGTTTCAAAAAATTATTTGTATTCTAAACTATAAAAATGCATCAAGTTATGACAAAAGTATTGACGTTAGTGTTTTTAGTATAATGCTAGTGTCCCAACTAACATAGATGTAATTTATAGAATTTGATGAATCAAGGTGAATAATAAAACTATATTCTTCCACAATTGTGCCTATAATATATACCTATGAATTTTTACAGAAGTTAAGTGTTATTTATCCTTTGAATTTCTACTTTTAGAATATTGTTTGGAATTGTATTTCTCTATATAACATATTTTCAAACTCAATATATTTATCAAAATATTGTAAATCTACATTATTTAAATTGTTATACTTTAAAAATATTATTTCATAATTGATTAGGCTATTCCCATGATCTTAAATCAAAAAAGGGTTAACTTTTTTGGTGAACCCAACCTCTGATTCTTCTTGCACAACCTTAGCTTTCTCTATGGTTTTTAACCTTCTAGAGTTTTAGATTACAACAATTATTCATATTTAATTTTTTTAACAATGAAATATATGCATAATGATAGAATAAGTGGTGTACCTATTTAACATATTAAGATTACCATTATTCCACCTAAAATGTCTAAAGCTAATTCTCTGACAAATTCTTTCAATAATAATAGTTTCAATGATAAGAATGATAAAATATTATAAATGCTATCACAGAGAATGAATTTGATCATGAAAATAATGAATCATAAGAGAATAATGAACATGAGCAAGTAAATCAAGAGAAATTTAAATAAATTAATATATTTTGAGAGTGTATTAATTAAAATCTTGAAGATATTGATAACATCTCCAATACCATATTGGAAACTAAAAAATAGAAAACCATCAATGAACAACCATTTGAATAATTGATCCAAATATTGGGTTACTTTATATAAATTTCATTCATCAATATTAGTATCCATCCCCTTGAGCACACCATTCATTGTTACATATAGTTGGGGAAAAATATATATTTTCATGTCATTATTCCATAAGGATCAAACACCTATTACTACATCTTCCATGGGAAAAATCATTACTTTATCTCAAATACTAATTTCAATGCCTACATCAACATAATAATTTTTTACATTCCCTTTGGAAACTTATCAAACATAAAATCCTAATCCTAGTGGATCTACTATGCAAGGTATCCAAAGTTATTCAAAATTTGGAAGCTAGGGTTACAAGCATTGAACAAAATGATTTAAAACCAACTCATGCTAGTAATTTATAAGATGTATTGCATAATCATCTTACACTTAAGATATATTTACACCCTTTATCAAATTTTTTTTTAGAATCCATGTTCACACTTTAGGATGGCAAGGGTGACCCTGAGAAACATATCTAATATTTATATGCAATGTGCCTTGATTATGCTTCCAATGATAAAATTTTGATTTTTTCCAAGAAGCCTAAAGGACTATTATTTGATATGGTTCTATGATATACTAGTACAACCAATGAAAGTTTAGTCATATTAATTATTTTATTATTTTACTATTTAGGATTACAACACTGAAACCTAGGGTGTCTAGTTTCCAATGCTCCTGTCCAAGGTCAGTTTGAGCATTAACAACCAGTATTTTCCACTAGATGGGTCCTAGCCCCTTTATTTTCTTCATCCCTAAGTTTTTCATTATCAACCAAATGAAAATAAAGTTTCCAAATCTTAAATAAAGAGTCTCCTATATAAAAGACTACACAAGGCATTTTATATCTAGCACTTACTATTTTGGCACATTAGATGTAATAAAAATAAGTCAATAGTATAGCTCAAAATTTTGTATCATGCATAGACTTGAATTATTGATCAAGGAAGGGCCTAGGTGAAATTAATTCTTACATATATTATGTGCATTGATTATGCATGTTTCCTAAGGGAGAATTACATTTGATCTGAGACCTTAGCTTGAGGGTTAATGTAGGTAGCAGTAAAGACAACAGGAGTTCTAGATCATGTGATCATTCTTCCACTAACCTATTTTTTACCTCTTTTGCTTTTGATGTATTCATTATTTACATGTGTTTAGATGGATACAGGTATTGAAGACTAAAATAGACCTAAAGAGAGCTTTGTTAACTTCAACCCCCTAAAATTTGGTACACTGGCTCACACTAACTTAGTGAATAAAACCCAAAAAGTTTAGATCCTGAGGACAATAGCACTAGGAAGGGACTATAGCACTAGATACTAGGGTGTCCTATTCTAGCAATCCTATCTAATAAAAAAATGAAAGCCAAATTTAGATTCATGATAGTGTCTCAGTTCTAATTTTCAATTACCAACTCTAGAACAACTCATTTGAACTTTATTTAAGATAAGTTTATTATTCTTCCTCTTATAAAATTACGTGTTTTAAATATATATTTTTTATCATTAAACTAGATTTTTCCTATTATTCCAGACCCTTGTTGTTTAGGATATAAACAATAGATTCCAAAAAATATTATTGTCAAATCCCTAGTTGCATATACTAGCACCTATTTGCTTCTTGAGCTATCACCTTACATCCATAATCAAATTGCAAAAATGATTCTCACTTATGTAAAAAAATTTCTTACATTTCTTACAAATAACAAAGAAACCATAATGCCCCCTATCATGTACATGAATGATGAAGTTTATCATATGTTAATACAAAGCTTCAACCTTTGAATTTCATGCTTATGTTTCATTATATGGGATGATATTACAAAATTCATTGCCAAAAGTACACAAAATTTCAAAATTATTTTTGCATATTCTATTTTGCTCATACAAAATAATTACCAAATCCATTTTGCTAAATTCATTAGAAATGTTATGATTCATGTCAAAATTTTCTATGCATTCATGGACAAATTCATGCTTTCTATCCTTTGATTTCTCTACTCATATGGAAAAAATTTCAAGTTTATCACGCTAAACACATTATAAATGTCATAGCACATGTCATATTTATTTATGCATCAATGAATAAATACATGCTCTCTATCCCTTGTTTTCTAATTATCATGTGGAATATTCACTATAATCATATTTATATACAACTTATAACTCCACTTACATACATTTATCCCATATAAATGGTTTCTATCTAAATGTATATGGGTCCTTGGCTAGTCTTGCTTCAATGTCATATTTCATGTGGAGGAAATAAATCCCTTCTCCTCCTCTCCCTCAAGAGGGTGATAACTACTTTCCCTATAACTAGGTCCATGTTATCACCCCTCCAAAAGGTGAGGTAACCTATATTGTTGTTCTTAATGCATGAATTCAACCTATTGCTTCTTCAAACCATCTTCAATATATGTGCTTACAAGTTCAATCAAAAGCAACTAGGGTTTTCACTTATGAGACTCTAAGGGATCAAATCACTAGTATGAGCAAGTTAATTTCAGATTTAAAAACTAAGAATTAGCTATCAGATGAAAAGATCATAACATTGAAAAATTTGATTATAATATAAAAGCCTTAAAGGCACTAGGGTGTCAATCATATAAATGCACCTTCACTAAGTCAATTGGTTGAAAGTAATGTTACATATCAAAACAAGAAATAAAAACAAAGTCACTCTACAAATAGTGAATAAAAAATAATTTAAAGATAAAATAAGAGTTAAAGTGAGTTACTAAAGGAAATGATTAAATTTAAGTTGATCAAACTACCTCTTCTACATCTAGTGAGAAGATCCATATATTATTGTGAATATCATAGAATGTATGGGCATCACACAGATTCATGTTTGGTATTAAAAAAACATATACAATATATAATTATTAATAAGTAACCTATACAAGCTAAATTAGTCAAGCAATCCATAGTGACACATGAACACATTCACAAAGGGTCAAATTTAGAAACAATACAAAAGTGGTTACTAAAGCATAACTCAAAATAACAAAAGGATCAAAAAGAAAAATTAGAGAGAAAAATATTAGTATGGGTAAATAATGATAAAATATTTAAATCTACCTCTTCAAAATGAGGCTCAAATTTCAAAGTAGTATGGGTTTGGTCAACAATATCTAAAACATTTCGATTATCAAGGTCAAGGGTTGGGCAAGCATGTTCAAGGCATCACCACTCTTATTGTAGCAGTTGATAATGTTTGTCACCAAGGTTTAGGATTTATTAAATATCCTAATGAAAATCATTGATAGACACAATTTATCAAAATAAAATATCTAGATACATAAAAAGTCAACACTAACATTCCATTGGTTCAAGATCAAGATGATAATGATGAGTGGAATAATACAGGATATTATGATTTCCAAGATACCAATAATGAATTCAAATATTCAAATTCATATTCATATCCATTCCCTCATGATTCACAATCATGCATGATTCCTTTGTTTAATATAGGGCACCATGATAGGGAGTCTCCCATGAGACTCATCAGTTAGTATCACCCTTTCCCAGTTTTTCTTGTACATAGTTTTTATTGCTCGATTATACATAGTTTCTTATGATTGACTGTACATATTTCAAATATTTAAAAATACCAAAAACAATATAACATTTCAAAAAACCAAAAATATTCAAATATGTCAAAATAATAAAAATATTTTGATTGTATGCATCATCCATGTTTTACATTGTTAATATCATGTTAGGACATACATTTGTTGTTTCATTCTATTTTATGTTGTTCTATCTACATTAAAATGATTCACTTGATCTTATTTGAGTGTGTGAATTGACATCTAACTACTTGACTGATTCACTCTACCCATTGAGGGGACATCTTACTTCTACATTTGAGACACACTTAGATATACATACCCACTGAGGGCATCTTTCTACATGACTACACCATGTAGGTTATGCCATTCTTACATTACACACTCTAAGTTATCATGTTGATGTACATTACTTACTAGATTACATATATTACTATATCAACATTTCACTAGTATATAACACTTATGTATCTCTTATCATATATATAGTCTTGTACTAAACATGTCTTGCATACTTTCACTCTTTTTTTGATTAGTTAGACATGATTCTATCTTTCTAGTTATTATATGCTTTCTCTTCTTTCTTAGCGTAGCTTGTTAGATTGTATTTCTAGTTTTTTCTTATCTCCTATATGTGCCTTAGGACATTTTATAATGTCCTTTGCTTCTATTCCTATGTGTGCATTAGGATATTTTCCATTGTCCTTTGCTTGTACTCTTCTATGATCTTATGGCCCTTGTGCCAACATTGCTTATTTCACTTATATGTGTATGTGGCATTTGAACATGCCTTGTATGCTTGCTTTCTAGTTTGAGTGACATGTGCCCATGTATTTTTTTACTTGGCCTCTTGGCCACTCTTGTATGCTTCTTGTTTCATGATTTGTGTGTTTGTTGCTTGATTTATTCTCAATTATTACAATGCCACAATCCATATAATGCATTTTCCTATTTTCTTGGATGCCATGATGGACATCATGCTCCATCCCTCCTTGACCAAACTAACAACTTACAAACTAAAAACTAACACTTTTAGTTTTAGTTTAATACATTGCACATGTTATTACATTCTTACATCTATCTAGGCATAACCTTGTTGGTCTAAAAATATATCAAATCAAACCATGCTATATCTTGAGATATCTTATTGATTATTAGTACTATTTCATGTATATTTCTTGTTTAACACACTTTTAAAGCTTATTCTTATGAGGGTAGTCATTATAGGGTACTTATTCCTACCCTTAGAAGAAGGGGAAATAAAAAAGGGTTTTGATACAAAGATTAGAGATCCTATCGATCAAAAAATCTAGTTTCAAAATAACTAGAACAATAACCAATCATCAAATCACTTAGAATAAACCAAGCAGACAATCAAGATTCTAAAATAGTGATTAGTTTTAAACTAGGAAAATAACATTGAGGCTAGACTATAGTGATAAACACCAGGGTGTCAATTTTTTGGCACTCTTGTCTAAATAATAGAAAAACCAAGTTTTCTAAAAGTAGGCAAAAAGGTAGGTTTAGCTACAATTTTGCACAATCAGACTAGTTCAGATCAGTAATTTTTAGTATAATTTTCTAAGAGAATCTAGACATAGGGGGAATCATTCATGGCATGATTAATTCACAATTATAGTTTTGGATATGATAGTTAGTATAAATTCAAGATCAAAATCCATCTTTCAGACACCAGTGATTAAGGGAAAATTGCATAGCACTTTTACTTCTTATTGTTTTTGTTTTTAGCATTACCCAAGCATTCTTAGTAGTTGCATGCTTAATTTCATCTACATGTGGTTGGCATAAATTTATAGTGTCTTTCATACAAGCCTAATCTCCACATTCCCAAGTACCTGAGTTCTTAAGTGGCTTTCACATAAGCTAAATTTTTAGTTTTGGAGTGGCTTTCATACAAGCCTAATCTCCATCTTTTTTGAGTTAGCCAACATTGGCCTAGATTATAGTATATATTTGGCTATCTATACCACATTTTCATATTTCCAAAGCATTCATGGGATTTAAGAGCCATCTCATATGACGTACTTCTTCATAATGATATCAATTTATAGCTTCACTTTATAGGGTAATGATGGAGCCAAAGGGCTAATCTTTGTATTCTTGAGGCACCTATTCAGATAGATTAGACACATAGTATAAACATTGATCAACACATGTATGACCACCCAGCTTCACTTAGTGGGAAATAATAAAGCCAAGGGGCCAAATTTTGTATTCTTGAGCCACCTATCTAAAGAGATTAAACACATAGTCCAAACATCGATTAGCACACACATGATCATCTATCTTCACCTAGTAGGTGATGATGGAGCCAAAAGGCTAGCCTTTAAATTATTGAGCCACTTTTTAGGGAATTGAGCACTCAACTCTATTCATGATATAAATTTTGGTATATCATCATTCAACACATACCCAACACACTCAGCCTTACTCAGTATCACAATAGGTTTTATATTGGTTCACGTACTTGGTGAGGTGTATTCATTCCTTTATCTTCCTTTCTCTTACCTAGGTTTGTACATTCTTGTTTTATATTGCATATAATAAGAAATTATCTACTCTTTGTTTTCCTTTCATAGATTCACACTTACACAACATGCTCTCTATGCACTATACAACATTACTCATCATCACAAGCTTCATGGGCTTCACCTTTACAGGTAAGTTTAGGTACACTTTCTATTTTCCTCTATCCTAGTATTTGGATTTGTTACATCATTAGAATAAAGGGGGGGCGGGGGAATTTAGTCATATAAAATGAAAAAATTGGTAACTTGAGAATTACCAATGACACCTAATCCTTAGGTCCCTCTTGCTTACTCTCATGACCCACTTAAGCTTACTTTCACTAATTCTCAATCATTCATGGCCTTATAGACTTGATCCTAGTTGAGCCAAGACCCTCTCTTCATGCCTAATCCATGGCCCCAAGCCATGTTAGCTTAGGACAATATCACCAAATTTAGACCATAGCACTAAACCCTAGGGTGTCCCCTTTTTAATGCTCTTGTTAAATCACAATTCAATCCTAGATTACCATTTCCCCCCAATTTCTCTTGTTCATTATGTTAGCCTAATGTGAATTCATTTAACCCATGACCAATAGATCCATATATAATCCCATTCAAAGATCATTTGGAAAGGGTTGGAAAATATCATTCAAGAAAGCAAGAATATAAGCAAGACCACTCAAGAAATATTCCCTATTCTCTACATACAACTAACTCATACACTTTTAATCCAATTCAAGTCCTTACACTAGTCCTTAGTCATCTCAAGCATACCCAGTTTTAGCATTTCTTACATTTAATTCACTATTGCACCAAGCACTCTTAAAGGAAGAACTAAATATGGCTTGAACCCTCAGAGTATTGGTATGTAGGTAGTGTGCCCCCACATAGGGTGTGAAACATGCCTAATGCATCTTACACACACTAACCCTTTTGCCCCATTTTTCAAAGTTTATCTCAATTTAATAGAAGATAAAATCACATGAATAATCACTTCTACAAGGGGCTTTGTTGATAAACAAGACCTAAATATTAGTACATAGGCTCACATTGAGTAGTTGAACAAAACCTAAAAAGCTTAAATCCTCAAGACAATAATGTTGGAGAAGGACTACAATGTCGAAGCCTAGGGTTTCCAGTTCTAATGCTCCTATTCAATCAAAAAATGAAGTTCAAGATTCTATTTATAATAGTGTCCTAGCCCTACACATAAATTTATAGACCTTATCTCAGTCAAAATAGTCTAGAATAAGCTAATTTTAATTTTATCTCTCTCACTGCTATTTTTAGAAAATTTCTAATTATAATTTAATTTCATAAATTAGTAGATTTAATTATAAATATTATTTACTAATTTATCCTACTTAGATCCATTTATTTAATAGGAATAAAAATCCATTATTCCCAAAAATAACAAATCATTTGGTGAACCTGACTTACTTTGAATTTTGTATAAAACCGCTATAAACCCTAGGGTAAATTCCTAGCTGATTTTTCCCATTAATTTCTAAAATTTTTCTTGAATATTAAAATAAAAAATCCCTCTCAAATTTTAAAATTCTGTAGTAAATTTTAAAACAAATTTATTTTAAACCCTAGTTGCATACACTAGGTCCCAATAGTTTTTTAGCATTAATCCAATAATTTCCTAATTTTTTGCTTGCACACATAAATAAAAAATTTATCTCAAATTTTAAAAATTTTGAATAAATTTTAAAATAAATTTATTTCAAACCCTAGTTGCATCAACTAGTTCCTAGTAATATCTAATTTTTTTTGAATTTTTAGTTGCATATTAAAATAAAAAAATCACTTCAAATTTCAAAAATTCATAGTAATTTTCAAAAAATACTTTTTCTCAAAACCCTAGTTGAATCTACTACCTCCCATTAAATCAAGCACTTTCCCATAAATTATTGATTTTTTTCTTGAATACTTAACATAGAAATTCAATTTTAATTTCAAAAATTCATAGTATTTTACAAAAATATTTTTGAAAAATACCTAGTTGCATGTAATAGCTCTTATTTTACTTCTTGAGGTATCACCTTACATTCTTGGTAGCTCAGTATCCTTTTTGCACAAATTCCAATTCACTATTTTTAGGACTTTGCATTTCTTATATTCAGTACTTTCCCTTTCTAGTACATTGCCTATTAAAACTTATTGCAAAACATTCAAACACATTTCAAATTATTTTCATACATTAACAATGGCCCAATATACTAATTTTGATGAAACTGATAAAAGAGAAATTCTTAACTCTTAACCAAACATTCAGATATGCAAGATGACATGCTTAGAATTCTACAAGAGGAATAACAAAAAATGAACAATGTTCAATCTTCTCAAAACCTAGAGCCACTAGTTGCAAATGACACTATAGGGGAAATTATGTCTCAACAATCCCCTATAGCAACCCAACCTTCTTCTATGCCACTAGCTACAACTACTACATCTTTTTCTCCTAATGTGGTAGCCCTTATGCAAGAGATAAGATCTCTTTAATCTAAGGCGCAACATCTTGAGCAAGGTACCTTTAGACCTACATAGGATTTGGATTATTTTGCTTTACTACATACACCATTGGCACATCACATTACTGCTACACCCTTACTACAAGGTTTTGTTCAACCCAAGCTTACTCTTTATGATGGCAAGGGTGATATAGAGACACACTTGAGAGAAAAAAATGCAACATGATTGGACTATGTACCAAATGACTGGCTACTTACCAAGATATTTCCATGGAGCCTACATGATTATGTTTTATAATGGTTATATAGTCTACAAAATTAGTCAATTAATGCATTTAATATTTTAGCTAACATGTTCCTAGCACACTTCATTATCAACATTGGTGACAAGGTTTCTTATGATCAAATTTCTTAATAGAAACAATGACCAAATAAGCATCTCACATACTATGGTCTTTGGTATAAGACCATCTTGGATAAGATGACTATCCCCAAGGTAGATCAAAAGTTATAGGACACTTTCAAAAAAAGTCTTCTACCAACACTTCATGAATTAATCATGTTCAAATGATTCTCTACCTTCACTAAATTGTGTCACACATTAAAGGAAATAGAAGTCAAACTAATTTCAATGGGAAAACTAAAGTACACTAATACATCAGACACAGCTAATAAGAGTTAAAACAAAGTCCCATATAAGGTCAAGTTCAATGATACTAAAGGGAAGAATAAACCTATAGTAAATTCAGCTTTAGATCTTCAATGAATAGTTTTATCATCACCCCCTCGGTGTACTTTTTCACATCTTCCAGTTCCTCCAACTAGGATTTTACAATAGCTTTTAGATTTTAATAACATATCTCTCCCTCCTATTCAATAATTTAATCCAACAAAGCCTCTTCTAAATGGATATGATCAACATGGATTTTATGACTACCATAGGGCACCAGGCCATATGACAAATAGATGCATCAATTTAAAACATAAGATATGGACCTATTAGATTCAAATTATATTGATTTTGAAAATTTAGTTGAGCCTCCACTAATAAAGAAAACATAGGATAAATCATTAAAAATATTCTTAAATACATTTCCAAAACATTTAAATTAGGATATAGGGGACACATCAGGGGTTCATCATGCATGTCATGCACATCCACTACTAGATACATATAGGGAACCTTCAATTGAGTTACATCCTTTAAGCAACATGATTAATATATACAATTCTATAGTTTTATATATAACTTATATCTCCTTATTAGAGTAAGATATCATCAAGGATGATTTATATTATCATGCACTCTTTATTGGAGATCACATTCATAATCAACCTATTCGTAGTGTGCTTATTAACAATGGTTCTAGTCTTAACATGTGCACCTTGACACTACTAAAACATTTGGGTTATTTCAATAAATATATCACTATGTCAAACATAATTATCAATGGTTTTAGTGGGCATATATATATTTCATTGGGTGAGATAGTACTTCCATTATAGGTTAGTTCTACACATGTGGCCACACCATTCATTATAGTTCCCAGTGTAGGTGTTTTTGATATGTTGCTTGGTTGACAATGGATTTAAAAATTAAGAGAAATACATTCTATAGTTGATAGATGCATGAAATTCATTCATGATAATCAAGTTTTTATAGTCATTGGAGTTCCATATGAGTTACCACTCCCCACTTTAGAGCGATCTACTAGTTTGTAGTCACTAGTTTTAGTTTCACCACCAGTCTTAGTTTTGCCACTAGTTTTAGCTTCTCCTCCAATTTTAATTACTCTTACACTTAAGATTTAGACATAATTGAGACATCCATCACTAGTATAGAGGGTTCATACACATCCATAGCTTCAAGATTTTAAATAGCTTCCAGCTATAATATTCACACCTAGACCAATTTCATTTAGATCTCATGCATCTACACATAGAGCACATATTCAAAGAGATTCTCCTACTTCCAAATGGGTCCTTAAGATCCCTATAGTTTCATCCACTTCTTAGGGTTTCAGAGGTTCCCCATAGTCAATTTCTATTTTAGAGATTTTAGAACATTTATAGTATATAGAGCTTTTAAAGCCACAATCTCAACATGTCCATAATGCTTCATGATCACTCATGATTCCACTCCTTGATACAAGACACCATGATAGGGAGTCTCACATGAGACTCATTGGTTAGTATCATCTCTTTCTATCTTTGCTTGTACATAATCTCTTCTGCTTGATTATACATAGTTTGAATATTCCAAAAATATAAAAACAATATAACATTTCAAAAATCCAAACACATTCAAATATAACAAAACACCAAAAAAACATTTTGATTATATGCATCATATATGTTTTACATTTCTAATATCATTATAGGACTTACATTTGCTATTTCATGTAATTATATGTCAATTTATCTACATTAACATGATTTACTTGATCTTATTTAAGTGTGTGTAGTGACATTCAGTTACTTGATTGCTTTACTCTATGCATTGAGAGGGAATACTAATTATACATTTGAGACACAATCAATATATCTTCCCCCTAGGGACATCTTCTACATGACTACACCATCCAGGGCATGTCATTCCTAAACTACACACTCTAAGTTATCATGCTAATATACATTACTTACTAGATTACATAGATTACTATATTGACATTTCACTAGTATCTAACACTTATGTATCTCTTGGCATATACCTATTATTATAATAAACATTTATTGCATACTTTCAATCTTACTTTGATTAGCTAGATGTGATTTTATCTTTCTAGTTATTACATGCTTTCTCTTCTTGCTTTGAGTAGCTTGTTGGATTATATTTCCAATTCTTGATTATCTCCTATGTGTGCTTTAGGACATCTTCCAATGTCCTTTACTTATATTCATGTGTGTGTCTTAGGACATTTTCCAATGTCCTTTTCTTATACTCTTTTATGAGATTGTGGCCCTTGTGCCAATATTTCTTATTTCACTTGTATGTGTATGTGGCATTTAAACATGACTTGTATGCTTGCTTTCTAGTTTGGGTAACATGTGCCCATGTTCCTTTTTTCTTGGCCCCTTGGACACTCTTTTATGATTCTTTATTCTTAATTTTTGTGCTTTGTACTTGATTTATTCTTGATTTTTTCAATGCCATGATCCATCTCATGCATTTTCTTATTTCTTAGATGCCATGATAGACATCATGTTCCATCCCTCTTTGACCAAACTAACAAATAAAAAATTGATAACTAATACTTATAGTTATATTTTAGTACATTACACATGATTTTACGTTGTTACACCTATCTAGGCATACCCTATTGATCTAACAATCTCTCAAATCAAACCATGTTATATCTTGAGATATCTTGTTGATTATCATTACTATATCATGTATATTTCTAGCTTAACACTCTTATAAGTCTTATTATTTTGTAGTAAATTATTACATGGTACCTATTCCTACCCTCAAAATAGGGGGAAATAAATAGGGGTTTTGTTATAGAGATCAAAGTTCTTAATCGATTGAAAAATCTAGTTTCAAAATAACTAGTCATCAAATCACTCAGAACAGAGTAGGTAGACAATCCAGATTCTAGAACATTGATCAATTTTAGCCTAGGACAACAATGTCAAGGATGGAATATAGTGGTAAACACTATGGTGTACATTTTCAACACTCCTATCCAAATAATAGAAAAACTAGGTTTTCTGAAAGTAGGCAAAAATGTAGGTCAACTATAGTTTTGCACAATCAGACTAGTTTAGATCAATAATTTCTATTATAGTTTTATTAGATAACCTATACATAAGGGGCATCATTTATGAAATTATTATTTCTCACTTATAATTTTAGATATGGTAGTTTGTATAAATTCTATATCAGAATCCATGTTTTAGAAACCAGTGATTGGGGGTAGATTGTACATCACTTTTGCTTCTTATTCTTTCAATTTTTAGCATTACCTAGGCATTCTTAGTAGTTACATGCCTTATTATATATATAGGTGGTATACATAATTTAATAGTGGCTTTCATATAATCCTAATCTTCACATTCTTGATTACTCAAGTTTTTGAGTGGATTCCACATAAGCCAAATTTTTAGTTTTGGAGTGGCCTTCATACAAGCCTAATCTCCATCTTTTCTAAGTTGGACAACATTGGCCTATTTTACAACATGAATTTAGATATCCATGCCACATTATCAAATTTATAGAGCCTTAAGGGTATTCATTATCTATTTCATATGATGTACACATTCATACATATCGATATCATTTCTTAGTTGCACTTCATGGGGCAATGATGGAGCCAAAGGACCAACCTTTGTATTTTTGAGCCACCTATTCAGAGGGATTGGACACATAGTCTAAAGATTGATCAACACACATATTATGACCTATCTTCACTTAGTGGGAAATTAAGGAGCTAAAGGACTAGTCTTTTTATTCTTGAGCCACCTATTAAGAGGGATTAGACACATAGTCTAAACATTGATTAACACATGCATGATCATCTAGCTTCACTTAGTAGTGATGATGGAGCCAAAGAACAAACCTTTGAATTATTGAGCCACTTTTTAGGGAATTGAGCACTAAAATCCATTTGTGATATAAATTTTGGTACAACATCATTCAACACATACCCAACACACTCAACTTTACTCAGAATCACAATAGGTTTTATATTGGTTCGCATAACCAGTGAGGTGTATTCATTCATTTTTATTCCTCTCTCTTACCCAAATTTGTACATTCTTATTTAATATTACATATAATAAGAACTAATTTAATCTTTGTTTTCCTTTCATAGATTCACACTTACACAATGTGATCTCTATGCACTAAACAACATTACTTAGCATCATAGAAGCTTCATAGGCTTCACCTTTGTAGGTAAGTTTAGTTAAAATTTCTATTTTCCTTTATCCTAGTATTTTGATTTGGTGCATCAATAAAATAAAGGGGGTAAATGTAGTCATATAAAATGCAAAAATTGGTAACTTGAGCATGGCTAATGACACCCAATCCTTAGGTCCCTCTTACTTGCTCTCATGACCATCTTAGGCTTACTTTCATTGACTCCAAATCATTTGTGGCCTTCTATACTTGATCCCAACTAAGCCAAGACCCTCTCTTCTTGACTAATCCATCCTCCTAGGTCTTGTCTACTTAGTACAATAAAACTAAAGTTGGACTATAGTGTTGGACCTTAGGGTGTACCAAAACATTAATTACACATTTGGGATATGCACATGATGATTTATATCCTTCAACCAAGATAGTCAAATAATTTAATGGGAAAGAACAATAGGTTATTGGTGATATTGATTTACCTTTACATGTTGGTCCAACACATGTGACCAACCTTGGATTCATAATCGAGACAACCTTGGATTATTTGATATACCACATAATAGAGTATTTGATATGTTATAGAGACAACCTTGGATTCATAATCTAAATATAGTACCCTTCATATTTTATAAAATCCTTCCTATATATACATTTATTTTTTAAAGATTTCAAAAGTGCTATAAAATTTTATGCATTCTAACTCATTATGTTGTGATATGTTATGGAATTAGCACTAATTAGGAAGTGTTAATTCCAAGATGTTTATTTTGGCATATTTTTAGGTGGTTACTGCTTTATTTATTTTATAGTTGTATTAAAAGGCATGTTGTACCTTTGATATGAAAAATTGGGACTAGTATTCTTCTCTCATGGTGTTTCCCATCCATTTTTGCATGCAAAAAAACTCAATGCTTAAATTTTGTACCATCCAATGGATAGTGCCTAGTTATGATTTTGTAGAATTAGAAGCAGAACCCTATGTAGCGGAAACATTTATTGGTATCAAATATTGGTTCTAATTCTATTTATTTTATGTAAACACTAGATGGTTCAAGAAGTTGAGATGCTAGTTAGGTAGCACATGGGCTAAAGGCAATTGGATGTATACTTGGTTATGATTTTAAGCCACAACATTATGATTAACATTCAGAATGGAGTTGAAAACTAGAAAATTAGGACTAGTATTAAGTGGGGAAAAATATTGTGACTAAGGATTCAATTATCTATCAATGTTAATAACTTTGGCATAAGCCAAATGTAATGCATTAATATTAAGAACTCTATAGAGAAATATAATTGTAATAGAATACAAAAAAATATTATACATCTCAAAGGTTAATGCCTCATCAATCTTGTAAGAAACATTTATTAAGATATAGATATTTTGTAATATTACATTAAAGGATCTAATTAGTTCATTGAATTATCTTATCATACTTTCAAAGTGTTGGTATATGACACTCAGGCTTGTAACTTGTCTAAAATATGCCAAAAAGGTATTTTGACACTAGTTCCAAGAGATAATTGAGTCTTCTGAGAGGTTGAGGAATGAATCATAAGAAACACATTTCAAGGTAAAATGGATAATATGGAAATGTAAATATTCATGGGTTATATTCAATATCCCTAGTGCAGTTTTTTAAGCCTTTATGTGTTCCTCATCAATCCTTCCTCTTGAGGGAGAAAAGGAAGGAAGATAATTTTCAAGGTTTTTAGGTAGATCATATATATATTTGAAGATAATAATAATAAAATTAGATAACCAAGATAGGTCCATTTTATTTAAAGGAATATGAGGTTACTTATTTGGTGAATATGATTGGGCATGTAGTCTTCTTAGGACATCTCTATCTAACCTTACTTTTATATGGATTTACAAAGGTGGGAATAGTAGGTAAGTATATGAGGCAAACCTTGTTAGTCTTCTAGGTAGTCTAATGAAACTCAAGTGATTTATTCCAATAAATAAATTCCCTCCTATTTCTATATAAATTCCTATTGATTTAGGTTTATTCACACTAGGGATCCTTAAAAAGTACCCTGTAATATTTTAGGATTGATGTGGAAATATTCACTCCAAGTCATGAGTTGTAAGGTATTGGATTTTATAACTAACGTAGTGGTGGAATAATGATGATCAGAGTAATTTTTTACCTAATATGGTGTAGGTATGATATGAATATAGACCTAATTGAGATGGATGGATTGATGTTGAATCTATCATAAGGTGGGTAGGATTAAGAAAAACTCAAAAGTAAATAAGGGTAAGTAGATAAGAAGGTTTGTGAATCAGATAAGATGAAACTCTCCTAACTTGGATATTTGAACTAGGGGTTGGAAAAATAGTAAAGAATCAATGCTTTCTACAAGTTACTATTATCACATAGATAGTCAAACATAGTTAAGAATCTAAGGAAATAAGAATACAATTAACTTCAATATACATAATAAAATGTTATTTCATCTAAGAAATCAAAAATGCACATATATAAAGGGAGATTATGATTATTACACAAAAAAATTTAGATTAACTATTGCAAAATATGAATAACTGTATCAAAAAAAATTCATGCAAAACAGAAGATTAAAATACTAGATTGATGGAACTTTAAAAACTCACAAATTTGGAGAAGAATAATATTTGCACATCAAGAATAATTACAAAACAATCCTTAAAATTTCCTATTAATATTAATGGCCAAAATTATCCACCCTTTGGGAGTGAGAGGATAAAAATATATATAAAGTCTTAGGGAGGGGATTCCTCATCCTCCAAGAAAAGTCTAAATTCACATTTCCAATTATATAACTGTGTGTCAAAATTTCATGCATATCATGCATGTATGAAAACTGTGTATATAAATAAGATAACTTGTCTAAAATATAATACATATAAGCAAATAAATATAGGACCATCCGTCCCAACTTAATTTAGAACATGCAAATACATATATTTCTAAAGGCAGTGCTAATGTGGCACCACTAGAAGAGGAAAATAATTGCATGATATATCTGATAACTGAAGGACATGTAGTGAAAATTATATCTCCTTAAGGAATCAAAAATATTCATATTAGATTATGCATTAATAAATATTCAAATAACTAGGGACTTTGTGATGATGTGGAAACACCTATAGTTGATTATGCGCTTGGTGCTGACCTGAGAGCCTCTTCTGTAGCTTTGAATTTATTAAAAAATGCACAAGTAGTTTCAAATTATTTATTAATAATGTCAAAATTAAGTGTATAAGGTTTTAATATTTTGATAGATTCACCCATTAACCTTATATTCTCTATTTTTAAGGCTTTAAACCCAATTCTGAGGGATTCTACCTTAGTTACTCTATATTTCACAAAATTGATTAGTTGCAATTTTTTTTCATTAGTCTTATAAATGATCCCTTAAAATTACTTATTAAAATTATCTACAAATGCTTCAATAAGTTTTTTAAAACTAGGCCTATTCACTAATTTCCCAATGGAGGTTATCACATTTGTGACCCTCATATCTTGTAATATCTCTAGAGCTTTGCTTTATTGGCTTCCAAAATGCCTAGTCAAGGATTTCATTTATGCATGCTAATTAATGGCACCATCCCTATTTGAAATTACATATTTTAAATCCCATGCAAAATACTAGCTAGACATTAGATTCAAGTGATTATATACACTATTTATTACACACTAAAATAGGAATTTGAGTCTCTTTTAAAATTATTTCAATTAGTGCCAAAGTTTTAACACCTTTACTCTTCTCGGTTGGGACTCACCTCTGGAGACTTGAATTATATTTAAAATGTTGTAAAACCTTGTGGCTATGATTTATACATTGTCTATAATTTCTTGGGGAGCATGAATGATTTTTCACTACAAGCCTCTATTGTGATTGTTCTTGACTTAAATATTTATTTCATGGCCTCCCCAGTCAAATCCATGAAAAAAGAAAATATCCTCTACATATTTTATGGGGTCATTTGAATTCATTTTGGGCTTATTAGCCTATGGAAATAAGTTTCCCCATTATATTAGAACCATCTCCTCTAATGTGATAGTGTTCACCCCCTTCCTCTTTCTCACCCTATAAATTATATTGCTTTACTTTTCAAAATGGGTGGAAATTATGGTTAACTATATGAGGACCAAGTTTTTTTTATCATCTCTCTAGCCTTGTATCTCTTTAACCCATTGAGGCATAATGAGTTCCCCTTATTCTTTAGGTTAGTTGGGTCTATATAGGTAGGAGGTGGTGTAATCATTGTAGGTGGAGTGATCAATGAAGGTGTCATCAAAGCACTTATTTGGATGTGAAATTGAATGGGTGGATAAATACTCCTTTTCCATATCAATACTTCCATTTTAGGTGTGATTTATTCCACATAATTTGTCTGGCATGGGGTTTTCAAAATTACCATTATGGAAATTTATATGGATGTACATTGAGGAAATGGTAGCTCCAATTGAGATAAAGATTTTGGAGGAATAGGTGGTACTAAAGGATTAAAAATAGAAATTAACACTAAATTCTCAAAATAAGCCTTCTTCTTTGGAGCCATTATTCAGGTTGGAGTAGAAATAATGGAATAATTGATATAATTGGGAATGGGTGGCCTAAGATTAACAAGTGGTGAATTAACAAACTGAATGATTATAATAATAAGGGAAGAAAAAAGATAATAATTATTAATTTTCCACCTTTCTTCATCCATCTATTGGTTAAATTCTCCATCTAGAGTTTATTCTCAATCCAAGCTTCCCAAGCTTATTGGTTTATCCCTTTCTAGCTCCACCTCTTCCTATATTTCATCTTGGACTCTTTATTTTATTAATCCTTACTCAAGTCCTTTCATATTTTTTACATTTTATTCTTCTTCATTTGTGGGATAATCAACTAGTGAAATTACATATCCATGTTCTTTGTCATTTATTTCCTCATAAAGGGATCCTCTTAGGGTAGATAGACTTAATGATGGTCTTTTTTCTAATTATTAAAATTTGAAGGAGTCTAGGAGAGCTCTAGATTTCCTTTAGTGAGTAATGGTAGGGGTATATGAGGTCAAGGGGAATATTAAATAAATAAAGTATCCACAATAGTAGAAATAATAGTGCTAGAGGTGAGAGTGGATGGAGAGGAGACCAATATGATAGGGAATATTTAAGGAGGCATCCCCTAAATTATGGTAATGGATGGATATAGAATCATTAGAGGTCCTTAAGGGTAAGGAGGAGTAGATGAAAATTATGAGAAATAACTTTATATAAACTCAAGGAGACTTACTTATGTGATCAAAGTAAGTAGAGCCAGAGGCGCCCAAAGGAATGTGATTATTTATCCATCTTGAGGAGGTGAAGTACTCATAGCTGTAGTTTTTGTGCTCAAAATGGTATAAAATGAATGAGTGAATATTTAATGAGGAAAATGGAGACCCTTGAGACTTCTTGATTTGGAATCTATCCTTTGACTGCTAGGCTCTCTTTTTAATAGATTAGTCTATTATTCCATGGGAGAGGGAGGTTGATCTTATTCAACTAGGATTTGAGGTTGTGGTTGAGGCCATTGATGACTCCATGATATTTATAATTCTTTTATCATTTCCTTTTACCATTATTTATGATTTTTGTGTCATATTGGATGGCCTGAGCAATGATTATTGGCATGTCATTATCCTTCATATGTTTTTAGACTTTAGAATCATCTAAATCATTAAAAAAATGGTATCATGATCATATCCCTGATGACCCCTTTTCTCTCTTTGAGTAATTTATGATAATTACTAACTCTATGCCTGGGGTCTCATTCTTTGTATTGATCCACCTTTAAATTATAATGAGACTTGACCTTTCCCACTTGATTGAAGTGTGTCATTACTATGAATTTAATTTATCTAATACTTAGGGGAATCTTGTGGTAATAGGCTTGGTGATTAATGTGAACCAAGTTTTAGGTTCATGAAATATTAATAAAATTAGAAACAAAAATCTAAAACCTAATGCCATCAATAGAAATGGATAAATAAGGGAAACCAAAATAAATAAAACATGCTTACCATCCTTTTCACCTCTTCATGCCTCCATTTAAGATTTACCCTTGGATGATCGATTGTTTGACTCATATTCTTAGCATTATGATGGCATGAGGAGGATGCTTGATGATTAATTCAATGGATAATTTGGCAAGGATTTCATATGATAATGATAGATTTAAGGATGCTTAAACATAGATTTATCATGAAGATTCTAATTGCTAATTAGATATGGATTTGCTATAAGCTTTCTAGATGGCCTTCCATGGAGGAGAGTAGTTATTTAAATAGAAGAGGGAGGGAAAGATAATTAGTTTAGGTTTTAAGTTAGTTTGAAGAGATCAATGGATGGGGATTATCCAAGGAGTTTTAAATTCCTTCAAATCCTCTATATTTAGAGGCTTTTATAGAGGGAGGATAGTTTAGAGAGGATTCTAGAATCCTCTTAGGTATTAATTAGGCTTAGGTATAGATTAGATAGGGATTAGGTGAGGATTAGGGACTAGGGGTGTACTTTGGGGAAGAATGAGATGGATGATTTCTCGAAAGAGGAAAAGAGGGGTAGGATGAGATGGATAAATAAGGGGATGGGATGGAAAATATGAGATGGATGATGAAAAAGATGAATTTGATTTGATTAATGAGTTATAGATTGATGATACCCCTAGCAAAGACATATGCATAGGGAATAAAGGTGATGTGTGTCATAGTTATTGACACAACTTAAAGGGGAAACAACCATAACTTGATGATGATTGGATTAAAAGGCCACAATATTTAGATGTATCCCAAGTAAAGACACATGTAAGGGAGATATATTAGCCAGGATAACATTAATTTGATAAGATTAATGATGGGTATAGATCAAATCTAAAGTCTATAAATATGATATAAGTGATGATAGAGAAGAAATGATAGAGTCGAGTGACCAAAAGACTGAATTGCATCAACTCAATGAGCCAGAATGATTATGCCCCTAGTAGGGACACATGCAAAGGAGTGATAATTGACTATCTAATCAATGATTGATGGAAGAAAAGATATAAGTTGTGATTTGTCAAGACTAATCAATAGGTGCAAGTGATTAATGAAAAGATTAAGGAGATGATTGTGAGGATGGGGATTAATTAATTAATTGATGAGTGATAGATTGATATTATGGACCAAATATTTTACTAATGAAATAATTTAGAATTATGGATGATGGGGGAATAAGAGATAGTGGCTGAGCTATTCTTGGGAAACAAATAGTGGCTAAGTGCTACCTACATAGTCTAAAAAGACCTTAGGATAATGTAGTTTTGATGAGAGGATAAATGATAAATTATTGAGGATATGATGATGATGATGATGATGATGATGATGATGATGATTAGTTATTAGAGGATGATGTTAGTGATTAGAGGATAAGATTCAGATGATGAGATTTAGGTGATCAAGCCATCACAAATGTCATAAATATCATCATAGTCTAAGAAATCCAATAAATATATCACTTGAAAGTATGCCCCATGATATAAGTATGACGAAGTGGACTTTGTGCCAAAGTGCATGGTAAAATAGTGAATTCTACATCATTGAGGACAGATATAAGAATTATTGTGGCTTTGTTGACCTCATAATATACTCATTCATTACCTAATAGATAAAAAGAGACATGATGTAAACAAAACATAATATAAACATGATATATACATGATAAAATATTGGATTAAAAGGCCACAATATTTAGATCTATCCCAAGTAAAGACACGTGTAAGGGAGATCTATTAGCCAGGATAACATTAATCTAATAAGATTAATGATGGGTATAGATCAAATCTAAAGTTTATCAATATGATATAAGTGATGATAGAGAAGAAATGATAGAGTCGAGTGACCAAAAGACTGCATTGCATCAACTCAATGAGCCATAATGATTATGCCCCTAGTAAGGACACATGCAAAGGAGTGATAATTGACTATCCAATCAATGATTGATGGAAGAAAAGATATAAGTTGTGATTTGTCAAGACTAATCAATAGGTGTGAGTGATTAATGAAAAGATTAAGGAGATGATTGCGAGGATGGGGATTAATTAATTAATTGATAAGTGATTGATTGATATTATGGACCAATTATTTTACTAATGAAATAATTTAGGATTATGGATGATGGGGGAATAAGAGATAGTGGCTAAGCTATTCTTGGGAAACAAATAGTGGCTAAGTGCTACCTACATAGTCTAAAAAGACCTTAGGATAATGTAGTTTTGATGAGAGGATAAATGATAAACTATTGAGGATATGATGATGATGATGACGATGATTAGTTATTAGAGGATGATGTTAGTGATTAGAGGATAAGACTCAAATGATGAGATTTAGGTGATCAAGCCATCACAAATGTCATAAATATCATCATAGTCTAAGAAATACAATAAATATATCACTTGAAAGTATGCCCCATGATATAAGTATGACCAAGTGGACATTGTACCAAAGTGCATGGTAAAATAGTGAATTATACATCATTGAGGACACATATAAGAATTATTGTGGCTTTTGTGACCTCATAATATCCTCATTCATTACCTAATAGATAAAAGAGACACGATGTAAACAAAACATAATACAAACATGATATATACATGATAAAATATATGAAAACAAGATAAATAGAACACATAAGTATCTACATGTAGTGTTACAATGTCTTGTCTAAGGATGGGATGAGTGATTGAGTGATTGGTTAGACTAGGATGACCATGATGTGTTTGTAGACTTAGGATGGTCTTGGAATTGGATAGGATAATCATGTTTGGGATTAATATGAGGTGTTACCCCTAGTTATGGGTATAAGGATGGTATAAAGTATTAAATAATGTTTTAGTCTTGAAATCAAATAAAAAAGTATCCATTAAAGGTGATTTATAAAATTGATGACCAAGGATTACCAATAGACAAGGCCTTGCAAGAATCAAATCTAGCAAGGAGAATAGGAGATGATGGAATCAAATACCTTTCATACTATTAAAGATTGATTTGATGGGTTCTAGGTATGAAGAGGTAATGATAAAGAGGGTGATGGGATCAATTACCTTTTATACTAGAAAATAATTGAGTTGATGGGTGGTAGATATGAAAAGGCACTAATAGGAAGTGATGGGTGATAACTTAAATTCATTGACAAGGTGATGTGTTCTAATAATACTTAGGCCAAGGATGAGATTGAAGATATGAAAGTGTGGGTGACCACTCTGATTTGGTTCTAATACTAAATATGGGATGGGTGGAGATGGATGTGACTAGGGGATAGACATAAGACAAGACATCATAGAATATTTTTCACTTTTTCAAATGCTATGATTTTTAGGGTTTTTGACATATTTCAATTTTTAGGGATTTTTAGAAATATGTATGTACACTATGAAAATGGGGTTACTATTAAATGGAATACCAAGCCTATCAATCAAGATAAGGATGAGGATGGATGGGATGAAAAAAGGATGGGGGTAATGTCAAAAAAGGGAGGATGATGAAGGGATAATGGACTAGATATTTCCAATGACCACATCATGAAGGATCCAGATGTTCTATAGTGGCCTAAGTGTAACTTAGAGGGTGTGCCAAGAAGTTTCAAGAATAGTTCTCAAGACACCTTCTATTCCTTATGAAGACTAAGATGGGAAAGAATGCAATATTACATAATAGGATGTAGAATATGAGGATAGATGATGGATAAAGGGATAGGATATGGATGGGTGATATAGACAAGGTTGATGAGAGATGAGACTAGTATGGATGGATTTATAAAGGATATGGATGTATTTTTACCCCAAATTTTGAGGTAAAATGTAGATAATAGATTATTTTACCCATGGTATTTGCCCAAGGTGTCAGAAGATAGTTTTCACCATTAGATGAAGGTTTTTGTTGACTTATTGATGGCATCTTGATTTATTGGAGTTGGGTGAGATGTAGGATGTAGGAATTATTGTGAACTTCAACCAACACATATTTGTGGAATGTGTGATGTTGTGATCATGATAATGGATGCATTCACATCCTTATGATATTCATTGATTCTTGATGGAGACCCATCTAGATATCTTGACCAAGTGTATTTATTACCCCTATGAGAGATAATACTACTTAATGAGGTGATGTGAGATATGGATTTGATTAGAGCTTGATTTTTATGGATGATAGGATTAGGATAGGATGGTATGATGGTTAATGGAGGATTAAGACTAAAATTAATGATAGGATCATGATAGGATGGGGTGATGGGTGATGGAGGATTAGGACTAACAGTCACATACATCATTGGAGATGTTGGACATTACGTATTTGGTTGGTGCCATGTGATAAAAGACTTTAAGAGATCCAAGACACTGACTTCATGTTTCATCTTTGATATGATCACTTAATGTATTATTGGCCATGTTAATAGTGAGTTTTACATTATTTGGATTTTCCAATTGGTTTCGACTTTGATTACCCCTTGGTGTCTAATTTTGGGCTTCACTAGAGGAGATTATTTTTTAACTTGATGGATGATGTTTAGTTTGAATTTGATGTTCCCCTAGTGCTTGATATTGGGCTTCACTAAGAGAAGACATTTTTGGATTAGGTTGATGATTTAACTCCTCTAAATTTTGATTTGTGCGATAAAATATGGTTTGATCATGATTTATGGCTTTAATAATATGGTCTTGGACCTTTATATTTATGGAACATATTCTATTGCTCAAGGAAGGGTCCAATGATGTATGCCCCTATTTATCCTTATGAAGGGAGGTAATTAAATGATCATCAATGGGGAGAAAAGGATCCATGATGGATGAAGGTTGTGGAGATGGTAGAATGAGGTTAATGAGTGGTGATGGGGCATCATGGTCTTCATAGGGGTTCCTAGGATACTTAGTTTTAGCATCAGAGAAAATATCCTCAAGATTAGTAAAAGGATAATGATGACTATATATAGTAAACACATCCAAAATGGGATCATATTTACTCTCACTATCTTTGAAAAATAAAGCTTAAAATAATTCTATTATGATGCCATCATCCTAATTAGGATACAAAGGTATGCTTGGTGATGGATTAGAAGTATCTAGATTAGGAGTACCCTAAAAAAGATAGGCATTATCAATATCTATTGAAACATAGATGAGGGATAATGTTTCTAAGGAGGAATTTGATTTAGATATAGGTGTTGAACATGATCATGATGAAGATAATATTTTTGACACTGATTGTGATGTAGACTTCAATTTAATGTTTCTAGTAGAAGATTTATTATCCATAATTAACCTCTCAAAAAGGGGTATTTGATGTGATGGGTAAGAAGAAGATGATTGATGAATGATAGGTTTAATTGATTTGTGAGAGATGGGAGGCCTAGGTTTATAGGGAACATACTTAGATTTGATAGAGGATTTATCAAGGATGGGGGGATCATGTAGGATTGGTGTGGAGTGTTGACCATGGATTGGAAAGGGAAGGGTTTGATTATGACTGAGAAGGGAATATTGGCATTCTTTTTCTTATGCATCTAGGGATTTAGACTCATCTAGTTCATCCTCAATTACTATGTCACCATAGTTGATAAGTTCTTGGACATAATCTTGGAAAGGCTGACATCAACTAATGGTATTCCCTCAAGTTTGGTGATATACATATTATTGAGTATCTTTGTATTATGAGGGCTTAGGATTAGTGGGATCAAGATGTCAAATAGGTGGATAGAACATCATGTTAATGGAGACTAGTTATTTGAAAAGGGATTTTAATGACATAAGAAGGGGAGTATAAAGACCTAATTCACATTATAACTTAGATGTGAAAGCATTGGACTTATGATCAGATGGTTGTTGACATGACTAGGTTGATGGACTAGTAGTGGCCAATTATGGATTCCTTTTGCTAGTATGGGAAGGGGAAGTTGATGGTTTATGACTAGATGATGGAAGATTGGTACAAGACTCACATGAAGGGGTTTAGATGTGACGTGAAATGAGTTGAAGGGGATCAACACCTTTGATAAGTATACACCCATCATAATAAACTTCAAGAGGATCTCATCCTTAAGTAAAGATATGTATTGGTTTATGAATGTGGGTTCTAGGTTCATGGATGATGGGATGAAGACTAAGGATTAAGATGGTTTCTTGAAAAAAAGTGGGTCTAATGACTAAGCTAATATGATAGATATGAATATGAGGATTGAATATGATTAGGATGATATAAGACTAAGGTCATATTTCAAATGGATAGTTCAATAAGTGCTAATGTCCTATCAATGATGCCTAGTTATAAAGATAATAAAAGGATTGAGGATTTGATGAGTGCCTAGATTTAAACTAGCAAGAGGATGATATGATGGGTGCTAATCATTAGTAGGTGAGGATGATAGATACTAGATTAATGATGCGTTTTCTAGATTTAAAGTTGACAAAGTGATAAGATGCTAGCAAAATATTGGCTAGAGATCTAACTAGTGGGATGAGTGATAGTGTATTAATATGAATAGGATGATAAAAGGACTAGCTCAAGCCTTAAAAACAAATTTACCAAGATGGATATGTGATGAAAGTGATTAGGATAATAGGATAAGGAAAAGTAGGTGATGATGAGGATAAGATATGATGAGGTCAAATTAAATGGGTGATGAAGAAAATGTCAAGACAAGTGATGGGGTATGGAATTAGGACAAGAGGTGGATAAGAGATGATGTGATTAAGATATGTAGGTTATGGGAGGGTATGACTAATTATGGATGTATATGGTTAGATTAGGATGAGAGTAAGGCAAAGACAATATGTACAAGATGATGTTAGTGATGGGGATGTGACTAATGATGAGTGGTTCTAATGATAAGAGGGGATAAAAGGATGTACAAGAGAACAATGATATATAAAAGAGAGTAAGATATGGATATACAAGATGATGACTAGGATATGTAAATGATGAGGTGATGATTGATGATGGGTAGATATGAGTAAAATAAGAGGGGGTGAGGATAAGAAGGGAGATAATAAGTTAAGGATATACAAGGTAAACTGAAGACAAGGTGTGGTAGACTAGATGTGATTAGGATATGCAAGTGATGGGGTGAGGATGACTAGACTAAGACAAGATGAGATAGGATATGATAAAGACAAGGATATATAAAGATAATATGATAATGGGATGATGATAAATATGTACAAATTAAGATGGTGGTATGACTTATGATGAGTGGATATGACTAGACAAGATGGGGTATGAGACAAGACAAACATAAGGATATGTAAAGATAATATTATAATGGGATTATGACTAGGATATACTAGATGAGTTGTGTAAAGAATATACATGATGATGTATGCAAAGGACCTAGATAGGCTATGATAGGTTTAGGTGAAGGCTGAATCAGATCATAAATAACATGGGTTTAACAAAACACTCACCTCAACAAATAAGTCACAAAACTATGATTAGTAAACTAAGGGTGTGTAACCCAATGCCCACAACATCCAATGACTTCATCGGTGAGGTTATAGGCCAGTGACCCATTATGGTATCAACTAAACCTTCTTAACCCCACTAATATTTGATGTATACATTAGAGATAATATTGACTCCTACCATAGTACACTTGTAATGACAGAAAGGTCCTAGGCTAGGTATATATAAGGCCTCTAGGTACATCCCTAATATACATAAAGGTACATTAGGGCCCAAATCCATATAAGGTGTTATCTAATGCCTAGTTCAGAGAATTAACTCTTTTCCTTCATGGATGACCTGTATGGGGTCAATTTCTTAGCTTAAATGACAACTATCCCTAATTTTTATACTCTATTAAAATACAGAGTTTGGTTAGTACATAGTTATGAAATCCATGAGACTAACCCCTATATACTAAGTCCATACATGGGGATCAATTCCATGTCATGCAATATCCTAGAGGCGGGGGCTAATAAAAAAAAATACAATACAATTAATTAACAAATTTAATTACATATGTGTGAGGGGCACAATATAATGATTATTCACAAGTTATCACACACATAAATATAAAATGATTTTCACAACAAAATGATATATAATAAAAATAGATAATCAAAATTGATTTTCAAAGTACAAAATAGATCCTTTGATAAGTGACCTACAAGTACAAAGATTAGTAGTTTGATTTAGAATATAAGAGAGAGGGTTACTATATCATAAATATTATTATTTTAAGGAAATATTAGCAAAAGTAGCACCTTTTTCAAAATCTCAAATGCACAGAGAAAAACACCAACCAGAGATTGTAAAGTCATGATTGGGGGGTTAAAATCAAAAGTCATGAGTTGTAATTTTACAATTGAGAGATGAATGTGATGGTTAAATTTCAAAACCACTATTATATATGCAAAACCATGACTCAAGTCAATAAAATTACTACTACCAATAAATTGATAGTGGTGTTTTTTTTGTAAAAAACAAAACTGTAACTTATGATGATAAAATTGCTATTATCAATAGATTAAGAGTTGAAATTTTTCTACAAATAAAAAATCTTCAAAATTTAGGATATCTGATCAAAAATATGAGTGATAGATTGATCTATATGCCAAAATGATTATTTATAGGTAATTATGAGATACCCAAAAACTAACAGTGTATTCAAACTTGTGACTAAAAGATAATATGATGAGAAAGTAATCCAAAACTAGCCAAAATATAGAATTTCAAAAGAGTAATTCTAGTTAAATATAGTCCTAAACCTGACCTACAAGATCCAAAATGATAACCAATGGTAAAAATGCTAATAATAAATAGAATCAAGTCAAGATTGTAAACCTGCTATTACACCTATAATATCACGATTCAGTAGAACAATATCACAATTCTAAAAATGTCAAGACTTACAGTTTTGTCAAAAAGATAAAGAAAGGGGTAAAGACTATATTTATCTTTATCTTTACATGATTATTTATACCTTGGCCTCCTTCCATGAAAAATGATCACACATTAATCACATAAAAAGATAAAACTTTGGTGTAAGACCAGGGTTAGTTGACAAGTAGGGCTATAAAGCAAAAACCCCTAAGATTTGACAAAAGTATTAAATGGTAAAATATATGATGTCAAAAACCCCCTGTAAAAACATAGAATATTCAAAATAAAACCTAAAATTTAGAGGTTAGTGATCATTCATTAGTGTGTTTATGCAAGATTATAAATCCATGACTCTTGACCACAAAATCACCTTTACAAGGCAAAACCACTAATAGGGTTGTCATGATATTGCATATTGGATTTTGTCCAATAGACTCCTCCAACACCTTTTTTGAGCTTAGTTCCTACACACATAGGGTCAAGGACTTAATAAAACATGCAAGAATACAAAATAATGCTAATATTCAGATGAGATGATAATCACAAGGATAATATAGAATGACTCTATGCCTACTTTTGAGACCCATAAAGTCACAACTATCGATTCTAAAACTATTTTTGGTAGGACAAAGTTGTAACTTACAGAGTCATAGTTTTATCAATAGAGGAAACCTATCAAGGACAAATTGTTAGTAGCCTAAGCAACACCATAAATCAGATAGACAAAATTGCAACTCTCCTAACAAAATCACTAATCATGAGTCATGATATTGTTAAAAGGATAAAACTTAAATAGTTAAGATATATGGTTAGTAGTTAATCAAGTGATTAAAGAAAAACCATGACTTATGGGGTCAATATCATGAATGTACAAGACAAAACCATGACTACCAGTACAATGTCACAATTGCAACTGATACATATAAAAATTTCAAAAAATTTGAGATTTATTTATCCAATTGACCCTATAGGTTAGCAAAAACACCACTTGGAGGAAAAATTTATTTATTTAGGAGTAGGTCCCACCATGGTCACCAAAATGTTCACCAAAGTTTAGGTTCATGCAATATTACTAAAGTTAGCAATAAAAACCTAAAACCTGATGACACCAATAGGAATGGATAAAAAAGACAAAATAATAATAAAAAGAACATTCTTACCTCCTTACAACTCCATTCCAACATTTGTAAATGGATTTGTGATTGCATATAAACTTAGATTTTTGTCATTACGATGGCAAGATAAAAATATTGTTGATTAAGGATGATTCAATGATTATT
The DNA here is from genome assembly GCA_037957365.1 of Torreya grandis. Classification (NCBI taxonomy): domain Eukaryota; kingdom Viridiplantae; phylum Streptophyta; class Pinopsida; order Cupressales; family Taxaceae; genus Torreya; species Torreya grandis. The sequence goes on along the minus strand of JARHVA010003471.1, from coordinate 796,494 downwards.
TGGACATGGATTGGTTATGAATTCATATGATGGATCTAATGGAGGAGTGGATTTGCTTACATATATTATTTAGGGAAGATCAAGGTTTGGAAATTTAAGTCTAAGGAATGAGATAAATGGATAGGGATTATCCAAGGTATTAAAAATTCCTTGGAAGCCTCTATATTTAGAGGATTATAGAGAAGAGGAGGAGGTTTAGAGAAGGTTCTAGATTTGGAGGAATATAAAAACCTTATTAGGGACTAATGATTATTAGAGAGATGTTATATGGGGATTATGTGGATAACTAGGTACTAGGGGTGCAAGAGAGCCTAAGAGTAGGCCTAGTAGGAGATTAGGTGGGGTCATAGGAATTTAAAATTCCCAAATAATAAGTAAGTGCGATTAGATTAGGATAATGGGGATTTGGGATGAATAAGGTTAATAGATGAAAAGTAATATTGATGGGGGTATTAGATAAATGACTAGGGAAAGGGGATATATTAGAATGATAAATTGAATTAGTGTCAACTAATAGGAATATTAGTGATAATAATGTATGTGAGTATATTTAGGTGCATATGATTAATACTAATATCTTCATCAAAACTATTATATAATTAGCATGCAATCTCTTATTCTTACATCTAGTCTGGGATGTGGTGTGGAAGAAATAAAGTGGGGTGCTCTAGTCCCTTGAATCCTAATGATCATACAATTTGGGTAGTAACAATAATCTCCCATTTTGGAGATGTTCCATCTCAAATTTTTAGATATCCTAGGAATCTAGGTGACATAAATGTTTTGGTATACCTAAGGATAAACATCCTCATATATTTTGGTAATTTCATTCCTTAATCTATAAATGTGTAAGAAAGAGTAGTCATCACATATTCTATTGTTTAGATATTTAGTGGATGGCTGCCATGATTATTTGTGAGATTTGTGGACCATCCCAATAATAACATCCAATAAGTAAGACATCATATAATAACTACCATTAGTTGGAATTTATTCCAATCTAAACATTTATCCTTTAAACTTGACACTGATAATTTTACCCAATGCCATAATTTTGTCTAAAGTCAAAAGAATATCCAATAATGGCACCCATACTACCTACACATAAGTGATACTAGGGAAGCCATATAACCTATTGAGGAGTGCCATCCTAATTTATTGTCTAAACTTGATTATTCTATTAGAGGAAATATCTCTATTAAGATTCAATTTCTCCCCTTTCACTAACCATTATCTGAATTTTCCTTCTATAGTGTTCTCAGGTCTCACAACCACATCATATAGTCCCATGTTATTTATCAACAAAAAATCATTGATATAATGGTTCTCCTTATAAGATAGATGATCCTATGTGGATTATGGTGCTATAGCATCTAATTCATTCCATATGGATGAATATTAAGGAAACTTTAAATCTAGAGTACCTTTGTCAAACATAGTTTCTATGTATTCAATGTTACCATAAATGGATTATGAAGAGAGGGACTATCTACATGATAATTTTAAAGAAGACATTTTGATAATTTGGTATTCTATATTTCCTTCATGGATTGAATGGAAGCTATTGTGAATTCACTAAGAAAACTATGGATTTTAGTATCTTGTAGATCAAAATTTCAATATTCAACTTGTAGATTAATGATGAAGTGACTTGACATTATCTAGATTTTGTATATATTGCCAAAGTTTGAGCCTTAAATGCATAGTTCATGTGACATCAACACAAATAATGGATTTTGATTTTGTTCCCATTTGAATTTAAATTTTCCAATTAGTTTTTGTGTTATTACTTGTCATATGGAAACATTTTGCTAACTTTACATGCATAGTCAACACTTTGAGATGTGTGTTTATTTCTCACTTACTTTCCTTCACTTAGTTTTTAAAATCTTTATATTTACTTTGAAAAATATTTCCTTGACTGTGAAATTTGTATTTGTTCTACTTAACTAGGGTCCTTAAGATTATAATATTATTTTATATGCTCTAAAGGATATGAGTTAATGAGATTAAGCCACATAGAGGGATCTTAGGGATCCAAAGCTATTTGGACTTTCAAACTATATACTTATTCTAGAAAGTCTCTAAGTGGCTAGGATGTATACACATGGTTTGATCTAAGGGATCATGGACATAGAGACTCAAAGCTTAGGGTTGTGGAGCTATTAACTTGGCACATATATTAGAATGATTTGTGTGAATGGATTATGCCACCTATCTTAATCTTGGGCCTCTAGGATCTAAAGATAATTTAGGATCTGATTTGACCTTCCAAGTTATGGGTTCACAAGATTATTCGATGTGGCATGATCTCAAGGCTCTGAGAACTTGGAAGACTTATAATTTTTTTATGAAACAAATTATTGATTGCTCTAGATGACCCCCTTAATAAATGAGCATTATAAGAGGTCCAAGGGGAGGCAACACGTACATGGGATGAAAAATTCCCTTGTTAAGTTTAGGATTGATGCTAGTTCAATCTAAAGACTGATAAATTTAACCCATTTTACTCTGAGAGTAGTAAATACTACCACTAGAGGTTCAATGATATGAGAATTTATGTCCACTTGCTCACTTGATTTTTAATTATTTATCTAAGTCTTGTTATTTTTTTGATTCAAATGACAAAACCATTAAGTGATTATTCACTATAATTCACTTCACACCCTATACTAACATATAACACCATCAAAAAACACAAAATAGAGAGAGGATAAGGAAAAAAATAAGGGGGCATTTATCTTTTATCTAAATGATCCCCTTTATGCTAAGGAAAGGAAGTGTGCCTAACCAAAATTATACCATTGTGTGCCTAGTCTAGTTATTTCTCAAATGTTGGCCACTCAATGGGTAAACTTCTAAGGACAAATATGAAACACATTAATCTATTAGACTCATTCTAAAGATAGTCTACCTAGCAATATGTAGTTACTTATAATGAATAGGAAAAGAATAAAATAAAAAATGAACAAATCCAATAAACTAATTAAAATAGATGATGCACATTTTATTTGGAAAAATCATATGTAAACAACCATTTAAATCAAAATAATAGACACATTAAATGAATAAAATACAATAAAATCTATGTTTATCATCTTAAAATCATTTTGATAGAGTTAATATCTCATCACAAATAGCTAAGGACAAAGGCATGGGGAAAGGTTAGTACAATCTAGACCTATTCCATCAACATTTTGATGCCTAAAGTTTTGACCAATCCCTAACAGATATCTTGAGAAAAGTACAAAGAAGGAAAGGTAGGTGCAATCCTGGCATAAATCCTATAGAGCCTCAACCCAAAAGTATCTGAACTTAACAATGGAATTTTAGCCTCTTTAAATAGATAATTTGTGAAGCTCATGGCTTCAACTTCTAGCTCAATCAACTAAAAGGGTGGTTATAAATGTTCAATGATGATTTGGAAATGTCGTTGAGATTGTGGAAGATTTAAATTAGTCCCACACATTTTCTATTGAGATATCATGCCTCATGAAGATAAACATCTATCTTATTTCCCCTTTTTGTCTTATATGGATCTCAACAACTTGATTCCATGACTCAATCTATATGCATAGTCCCTTTTAGGCTTTGATAGTGTTACCAACTATATGAGTCATTAATTTTATGTTCATGCCTTGATATCTACACAAATAACGTGTGATTTATTTTGAAGGGATACTACCACATGGCTTCTCCTCAATCTTTCACTTCTACATAATTGGTTTTAATTTTATGGATTCCATTTTGGCACTTGGAAGCTCATCAATACTTATGTGTTTCAGATATATCATTTTATTTCACCATATCCATGGATATGTGGCCTCATTTAATTCACTTGGGTGCTCAAGATTTCATATATTTTACTACTACATATCATCTTCTTGGGAATCCATAACCTCAAAACCATTAGGGTATTACACCAATATTCAATCCATCTAACCCCTGAGCTCCCAAGAAGCTATAATGTGGTATCTTCTCAAGGTCTCTAGACCTCAGAGTGATTAATCTTTAGATCAAAATTCTAATGGTTATGTGCTTTATGATCCCATATATCTATTTTTATACACTTGGGTGGGTGAATAAATAGCTAGGGACATGTAGAATCCTTTGATTAGCCCCTCCAACACCACTTTTACTTCACTCTAACCATCTTGGGCCCTCAATGACTAACCTATCACTTTGAAGAGATTTTCCATGTGGTATGATATAATAGGTTAGGTTTATCCTAGGCTCTTACATCTATGATAGATATAGGAACTGAGTGGATATGATATCTCTAATAGGTGACACATGGCCACTTTTAATTGGTTCTTGGTTTGATATTTTAGGATTCAAGTACATGCTAATTATTCTCTCTATAAAGTAGTAGGATTTTTCTATGTGGCATCATCCTACTCACCTACTTGATCAAGACTTGCTGAAGTCATCACCTTTTTCATAGAAATATCTTGGATATCAAGTAGCCATGATGATGCCACATGGTAACATACTTATTAACCACTTTCTCGAAGGATTTTGAACTTGTACAAATGGTTTTGAGGAATTGGGTCACTAGGATCACATGTGGATTAATATTTCCATTTGGCTTATTTAGAGATTTGATGATGTAACAATCCACTGAGAAAACTTTTAAAATTGCCTAAGGATTTTGAAGAATCAAAAAAGTGTCACGTGGCTTTGGGAGTTGCTTTATAAAATTAGCTAAGTCTTGAGAAGTAGAAAGAAAGTGACACATGAATTTAAAATAAAGTTGAAGAATCAACTAAGTCTTGAGAAATAGTGTAAAAGTGACACATGGATACAAGATAAATTTGAAGAATTAACTAAGTGGTGAATGTATCTTTTAGGCAATTTGGAGTTATGGAGAGCTAAAAAAAAGGTTCCAAATGCAATAATAAATTATTTGGGACCAAGATAAAAAACCTACAAGGAAAATGAAGAAATTCCAAGTTAGGAACTCAAAATTTCAAAATCTAATAGTTATGAATTTGAATTTAAATAGATATAAACATTCAAATTCTAACGTCTAAGTGTAAGGTCAAAAATATGTATAAAATAGAACTATACACAAAGTTATCCATTTTTATTGATTCAAAATCCAATTTAATCCATTTTTGTGAAAGTGAGTAGGTTTAAAAATTAAAACCTTATGAACATTTAGTCATTTAGATCATAGTGATAATCAAAATGGATCAACTTTCTTAGGAAAAGGAGAAATAAAATTATAAAATAGTTAGATAATTTTCATAGACCTAAGGTAAAATAGTCTAAAAGGGAAGCTTCAAATGAGTTTTGAAACACAAGCAAACAAATAGACCAAGAATTAGTAGATTCAAGAAAAATAAGATATTAATATTAAAGGAGGATCCTAGATGTGAATTTTATACCAAGTGCTTGTAGTGAGGACATTATTATTCAAGCTTGGTTAGATAAATGGAGCAATAAAAAACATAACTTCATACCTAGGAACTTGCAAACTAGAATTCAATCTTATAATAAGAGGGTGCCTATCTGAATAATTCAGGATGGGGTGTGTTGGAACCAACACAAACATTGTCCCAATTGAACATGATCTTACCACTTGGATGGATTGTATCAATCTAACTACCTCAAAGGTGCTCAAATTTTATTCGGTTGTGGTGACCTCCAATAAATGAAATGATTCCACTTATCTAGATTGTGGGGTTTTAGGGTTGTAGAATTTATGATTTTTTGTGAAGGTTTAAGGGCTGAGGATGAACATGATCCTACCTCTTATCCTCATCTTAGAGTTATGAAAACTTGGGAAACATAATAATTTAGGAGCTCTAGGTGAAACTAATTTTAAATTTTTAAAAAATATTCTTGAATGCACACAAAATCATAGAAACACTAGGACATAACATATTAGCTCTATTATCAAATAAAATCATAAGTTCAAATTTTGAGACAAATTATGAAAATCAAAGGTTAAAAGTAACTCATAACTAATGCCTAAGCTTTGATTTTCATGGTTTTGGAATTCTATGATTTTGACTTAGAATTTTGAAAATAACCTTAGACTTATGCATGTCAAAATCAATTCCATAGATCTCTAAGGCTCATAAGACCTCGAATAAGGATTTTCAAACAATAGTGGGTCCCTATTTGAACTCAAAAAATGGGTGTGTGTGTGTGTGTGTGTTAGGGAAAAATAGTAAGATAGTTAATTACTTATAAAGGAATATTTAAATGCATCTAATATGTTATTAGAACTATTTTTAACCTTGAAAATTATATTTCATATTGAAGCTTGTAGTTTCTTTTGGCATAGATTATTTTTGCACATCTCGTGTAGACCCTTAACCGATACTTTGCTTATTTCTAAGCTAATAAATTTCTCAATGAGTATGTGATCCTAGTCATTATTATAAAATAAATTACACTCCATTTTATTTTTGAAGCTTAGGTTACCTCAATGAGATATTTTTATATCCTTGTCATGAAATTTTGAGTTTTTATTTAAGTATGTTTCTTACTTGATTCAAGTTTCATTATACTTTTTGGTTTGTATTTATTCATTCCCAAGAGAGGATATTTTATAAAATATATTTTAAAAGCATCCTTATTAAAATTTTATGCCATAGAAAAGAATAGAGTTTTTTATATAGTTGGGTCAACCTTTCATTTTAGCAAAAAATCCACCCCAGGGTTGTTTGAGATATTGGCATTTCAATTTATCAAGTTTCCTTGTGAATACATGAGCTATATTAATCATAGATATTTATTTTTTTTAATAAAATAAATGTTTTTAATTGAAAATTAATTATGGGTTGACAAGCCCATGGAATTTTTATCCCCTTTCCACATTTCATGACATATGCACCCTACCATCCTTATTTCCTTTACTTACAATCTATATTTCCCCATGCATTAGACATTGACATTAACATGTCCCATGATGTTGAACCATTCATTTATATCTTAAAAATTTAAATTTAAAATCTTTAGATTATAAATCTATGTCAACACTAATTTTAGTTTTCACTATGCACATCCACTACAACTTTTCTCCTCCAATTGTTATTTTCCACACACACTTGGATTTCCTAACATACATTAGCAAGATTGTAGCTCTACATGCACCTACCATGCCTTTAACACCTTATCCTTGGTCCTCCCATATGAAGCATACATTCCATTTGATAAGTTTTCTTTGGACTCATGTATATATATTGTATTACACACACATGGAATTATCAACCATTTTCAACAATTGCTAATTGGTGTTGTGGCTAGTATAAAACCTTGTCAATAAATAAAACATTTTTAATTATTTTTATTTAAATTAAAAATTAAAATATGTTTTAGATTTAAATTTTTAATAACCACACATTTCTTATAAATTTTAAATAATTTACATATTATAATAATACTTTAAAAATATTATAATAATTATTATAATTTGTTAACTTTATAATAATATTATTTAAAATTATATTTAAAAATAAGAAACAAAAAATAAAAGTAAGATATGTTTTAAGTTATCCAATAAGTTATGGGATAAACCCCCATTCAAATAGAGTCTCTAAAATTGCCATCTTTTGTTTCAAAATTTTAAGAAAATAAACTAGCATTTTCTCTTTTACCAAAATTAGAATTTTTTTTTCCATTTTAAAAAAACCTCTATGTTATTTTCTCCTTTATCAATCTTCATCTACCTCACATATTTAGGTTATCCTATTGGATTTTTAAAGATGCTCAATGATCTCATATTAGAATTTGGGTCTATTTTTCCATTCTAAAGGACAATCTTTCAAGATTTTTTTGGATTGTACATGTTCTAACACATAATTTGTTAATATGTTTACTATATTATTTTAGTTATTTACACCTAATTATTTAAATATATATGAAAAACCAATATAATTCATTGTTATCACACTACACTCATCAAGTTTTGTATTTTATTCTATGCAAAATTTTGTTTATTGCACTTCATTGAAACCCTTTAAAAATTACATGAGATTATTTGTCACACTTCATGTAGACCCTTTGACTATTGCAAAGTATTATTTGTAATACTTCATGTATACCCTTATAATATTGAAAAGGATTAACTGTTTCACTATGTAGAGGCTTTCTCACTTGCATTTTTATTATATGACTCTTTGATGATCAATATTTTTCTTTACTGCTAACATTAACTATGTAATTTTTTAATTCAATATGATAACTCTTACACAACATTTTTATCATTTATTATCATCACTTCATTCATTTATCTCCATTTATTTTACATATTTCATGCTTTAGAGGACAAATTAATTATTTTAAGGGGGAATTATATGTATTTTTAGGGAGCTTAGGATACAATTTTAGCCTATAGTTTGTATTCACCCTATGTATTTCACCCATGTGTAAAATGTGTTCAAATAATTTTATACTTAGTGATTGGTTGTAGATAGATCATCATGGAGTTTTTTAAAGATATTCCATATTTATTAGGTATTTAATCTTTCATTTAAATTCTCACACTATAAATCCCAAATAAAGGGATAAGTGAGACTCTCTAGATTGTAATATATCTAGTTACTTGTAAATGCCTATTTAAATGTATACAATTTATTGATACAATTAGATGGAACTTTGAAAATTATATTTTGGATTAAAGATTAAAATTAACTACCATGCTACAAAGACACAAATATGATTTTGCATGGAAATCATGACATGAAAATATTTAACCCAAATATGTTCACCCAACACATTGAATTAAAATATGATTGAAAACTCATTAGGTATCCACATAGACCAAGGAATCCACCCTTAAAGGAAAATTTCAAAACTAAATTACAAAACCTTTTTGATGTTGTTTTAATTCATCCCATTTTAAATAGCTAGTTGGACTCCCCTCTCTTCATTATTCCTAAAAAAAGTGGTAAATGTCACATTTATGTGTATTATTGTTAATTAAACACTACTACTTGAAGGGACCATTTTCATATACCATTCATTTATCAAATCCATACCACACTCTCCTAAAGAAAATAATATTCTTTCCTTGATAGTTTTAATGATTATAATCAAATCAAAATTTCACCTAAAGGTCAATATAAAACCATCACGTGCCCATGTGGAATTTATGAATATTAAATCATTTATTTTGGTCTTTACAATGATATAGATATGTTACAAAGAGTTATTTTGAGTATATTTTATTATTTATCCCATCATTGCATTGAAATATGAATAGAATATTTCACACTCTATAGTGATTACTATGATGAGTCCATCACCAATCTAAAAAATAATTCAATTTTTTTAATCAAAACACCTCTCATTAATCACATGAAGTGTTATATATTGATGACTAAATATATTATGTTAGGCCACCATATATCACCGACAAGAATTGAGATACACCCAAAAAAAAATTTAAGGCATTAAAAATATGCTAACACCTCAAAAATGAAATGATGTTAGGAGTTTCAAAAGACACATAGGTTATTATTAAATATTAAGTACAATTACAACACCCTTATTTGTTTTACTTACTAAGGATTTAAATTTTGTTTAGACTAAAGAATGCTAAGAATCCTTATAAACTATAAAGGACGTCTTAATTTCAACACCCATTTTGAGAGGATGAGAATGGAAAATACATTTTTATTTCAATATGGATATGTTTTACAAGGAACTTGGATTTGTCTTTGGTTATAAGAATGAAAAATGGATACACCATTCACATCATAAGTAAAAATATTTTTGATGTTGGTTTCAATTATATGATAAGTGATTTTTTTCATATATCCTATATATTAATTCCATTATTATATCATTATATATCCTACATTTGTGTATACTAACCACTTATTAATTATATGTCTTTTTGGTTTACCCTAATTTAGATTAATGGTAACCAGAATTAAGATATAAAATAGTATGTAATTTAGATTATAAGATATGTCAAATAATAATAAATATAAATGTAACAAGTTGTAATTGATTTGATTATTTCACTTGATAAAAATATAAATTAAAAAACAAGGATAAAATACTTAGTGGTTCCCTATATTGTGTAGGATTGAGATAGGTGGTAAGCATCAAGGAAAGAAAATGTAGATATTATAGGTCACTCCATGTATGTTCTATATCTTTGTATATGTTTATAAAGCACCATTAGCCTAGGGTTGATAACATTCATATGGTATGTTCCTAGTTGTATGTTTATGTCCCTATAGATTATTCCTTTCATTTTTGACATAGGTAGGTACAAGTATATTTCTTGTAGCTTTATATGTGATCCATAGGTCTAATCATCTTCATAATATCATGAAATTTGTATCCTTCATATAAAATCCTAGGTATAATTATGAAGAGATAAAACCTATAAAAACTTAGGAAGTGTAATGGGTTGATACGACCCCAATCACCCTTGTTGATGACTAAACATTACCTACACATACAATACTTTAAATAAGGAAGTTAAAACACATGTAATTCTTCACCTTAATGTTAATGTGTGATTTTTATTATTTAATATATGAATGGACCTATTGATATAGTTTTCAACACTTTAAAATGTTCACCCTTGACTTGGTCTTATGTAATTCAGACTTGGCTTATGATTGATCATAGTGATTGATTTATAAATTGTGAGGAATAGGTGAGTTTTAAACAATGTGTAGTAGTGTATAGATGTGTCTTAAATGAGGATAGATTTATATTAATATTATTCTTGATTTTTATTTATATGAATCCATTTTGATAATGTATCATGCCATTGACATGCTATGAAAATGGGCTAACCCATATGAAAGATTTGATTTTAAAATATGATCATTACTATAAAAAAGATGAAACCTTGAAATTTGGATAGTGTTATTTGAGTCTATTTTTTTCCCAAGATACTATAACATTGATTTTATGATCTAAATATGTGTTACTATGATAATTTACTAGTTTTGAATAGACTAAGGAATTTCATGTGGTGACTTGAAATAACTTAGAAGGATTTGGATCATAGATAACATGTGGATGTGAGATAATAGTGAATAAGAGTCATATCTATATGCAAAAGTCATGTAGGGTGAAGGTAGGTAACATATAACATCGTCAAGTTTCTAATATTTAATTTTGGTGTCTAAAAATTATGCCTTTTAATCTAATATTGAAATGAAATTAAAAAAACTAGAGTAAAAAAATAAATACATACCTAAGTGTGTACAAGAAAAAGGATCTAAATGCATAGCTTGGTTCAAGAAATATAAAATGAATATGTAGTATTCATTTCCATATAATTAAATATTAAATATAAACTATATGAAATTTTAAACTTAAGAGAAAGGAAGGAGTACACTTATATATGTGTAAAATTGTGTTTCCATATAACTTGTTAGAGATGGTTCTTCTTTGTTGAAGAATTGGATATGATGACTAGAATAAAACTACAAATTAAAGTTGATGTGGTGGCATGAATGACATAAAAAAACATACTCTAGAGGGGAAATAACTTAATTTAGTGATACTACCACTTTCATTAAATTACCAACCTAGGGTCCATTTACTTTGGTAGTATTTTGGCACTATATGTGTGACACTAGTCTCTATTAAAGGTTGGGGTCATAATTTTTATGTAATAGAAACACACTTATATAAATTAAATGATAAGAATGGAAATAAAAATTGCATAAAATAGAAATTATGTGAAAAAGAAACTTGAATTTTTTTGGAAGCTTCCCACATTGAATGATTTGAATGTACATAAATGGAATAATGCTTATACACAAATGAAATAATACACAACATATTTAAAAAATAAAAAAGAAATACATGCATAAAAAATACACAAATAAAACAAATTCTAGCAGATGAGAAATTAGTGTACTTGATTTGTGTGAGTGGGCCATGCCTCATTTAGACTAGAGATTGACTTCCCTCATTTTCTATAGGTGAGTTACTTCTTAAAACTAGATTTATCTCATAATGGTTATATTAAGGTAGAGTTACATTAATATAATAACATCAAATTCTCAATTAAAAACTATATCTATCAACTAAATACTACTTCTCTACCTATATCTCTACTCCTTATATAGGGGAGATAGGTAGTTTATTTAGGTATCACAATAATCCAGTAGTTATAACCATAAACTATGGTCATCCACAAAAATGTAAAGATGTTGCAATAATACAAATAGTTAAATATTTTTTATCAATAATAAAATAAATAAAATGCATAAGGAATATAATATTTAATTTCTTCATCTCTAGATTCATGAAATCAAGTTAGCTCCTTAAATTATATGGTGATTTTATCTTTATTTATATAGTAATTATCATAGTTAATAATGTGCATCTACAATAGTGTGTATGGGTGCACATAGTTTAGTTAACATGAATGTACACATTCAATGGTCACGGGTGGTTCCTATATATTATGAGTCTTATGTGTCTCTTATGTCTAACTAGCCAATGGCCACAATTCACCTACCATATTGGTTGTGGGTGTTATATAGTTAGTGGTTATAGGCCATAATAGAATAAATAGATCATTATCATAATATAGTTTTGGATGTCTCATACATACTTATCAATAGATAAAAATAAAAAACATTAAAAAATACTATTTTATCTATAAATCATTAACTTTATACCAAAACAATAAACACGTGCAACATGGATGAAAATTTTGATAAAAACATGAGTAAGGCTATGACAATAGCCAAAATATAAATGGTTTGTATGATAACAATATGTGATATGAGTGTAATCTATTTTCCTTATAATGTAGACACTCTATTTTTATCACTTTCATGTTAAAATATAAAAATAGAATCACTTCATGTAAATGAATACAAATTACTCTGAAATCATCTATTCATCTAATGTATGAGTTTGAATTCACTTTGGGGAATCTATAGGTGGGATAATTCATTGTATTAAGTCTTTTCAATTATCATTGTGGTCATTTTATCTGGTTAATTATTTTAATCTAATTAATTCACTAATTATCCCTCACTAATAAATTAATTCAATTAATTCCCATTCTCTAAATAATTCTTCTAATAAAATTCCATACATTGTATTAATTAAATTGATATTTGATTAATTGAATTAATCATTCTTCTAATTAGAAAATGGAAAAATAAATTCATTTCAATCACTAATTATTCATTTTTATTCTCATTTAAAAGGGAATATTCATTCAAGAAATAATCTTGAGATACTATAAAATATTCTATTGGTATCTCACTAATTACTAAATGAATTAATATGAAAGATTATTATCCACACTTCATATTGGAGATAAGTTGACGGGTCCACAATGAATCTTATGAGATAGTTTAGGTAGCACTCTCAACCCTTATCCTTAGAAACAATATGAAGGGCCCACATTGAATTTTAAAAATATATTTTTAAGATAATTATTCACTCTCCATCTTGCATGCAAGATGGATAGATCATATTATCAATCCATATGTTGATCCATGTGCTTTATTGAGGATGAGTTTAAAACTATAGATCATGGAAGCAAGATTAATGGTCCTAATTAATTCATAATTATTATAAATAGACCCCTTCCATTTGTAATTCAAAATGTTCAATACCCATAAATAAGCCCTGTCAATTTCATATGCTAACTTATGCATCAAATTTCATGCTTATCAAAGCAAATTCTTAAAGTATCAAAGGAAAGATGGTCCATTTTAGGATAATAACATTGTAAAATACCTATTGATGATACATCCAATCAAAATCATACATAATTATGAGGTTTATAATGAAGGCTTACATTGTATTAGTTTAATCTTAGCATTTTTATCTTAATCTTTGAATGCTCATGAGGTCTTAGTTGTAGATTATTAGTTATTGATAATTTATTTGATATTTGAAATTATTGAATAAGTAGAAATAATATATCTAGATTCTAATGATACATATGCCATGCCTGGTGTGACTCAAATCATACCCCACAAATTCTTGTGGTCTCTTTATCAGTCTTCTAGTTAGAAACATTAATCTTATTTTTGATAGGAAATGTTTGGTAAAATGATCATAAATTTATTATGTTATTTTTTTAACCTAATTTTTTTAGAGATGTGAAAATTTATACTATTAAAAAACTCTCAAAATTTTATTTAAAAACTATTTATAGTTTATGAATTATGGTAAAATTACTTACTACTACCTTTTGTTTTTAATTTTGTTTTTGGCTACGAAATGACTAGTAAAATGATCATAACTTTTCATCTATTATCATTTTTAATATGATTTTTGATAAGGGTATTTTTATTTGTCTTGTAAAATAAATCTCAATATGTTATTAAAAATTGGTGTATATTTTATAATTTAGCATTAAAATAATGATTACTTCTTTTTATATGTTTTTTTTTCATTTTTTTAACATTTTATTTACACATTTACACATGACAAAGACCCACGAAAAAAATAATCACTTTATTTTATTGTAGGTTATAAAAGGGTGTGTTTATTCATTGAAACATATATAACTTATTCACATTTCCTTTGGTATATTTAAAAATAATTTCATTTCTTGATTTAGTGTTTTAAAAATAAATCATTTTTTAATTTGGTGTTATTAAGAAACACATTTATTTCTATTCATATTTCTTCAATTCTTTGTTTAGGTGTTAAGTTGTATTATTATTTGATTCCTTCAAACATATGCTTTAACCTTGGATAAGGTGACTCAGAAACATGGATGTGATCACTTTTTTTTATCTTGATAGATTTTCCTATTATGCTCTTTGCTTGCCCTTAGTGGGATTTTTGTGAATCAAAATGTTAGTACCTTTCATTTTTATTTTGTCTTTAAAATTGGAGTGTCATTGCCTTGTTGTGAGTCCTTAGGGTGAAATGAATAGGATGTCATTATCTATAATTCATACTAACCCCATTATCTGATGGGGTATACAAATTAAGGTTACACTAGGGATATCTTAGTTGAAAGGTTCCTTAGAGCCTAATTTTTCTACTAGCACTTCATTGAAATCTTATAGTTGAATTTTTCATAAAGGGATAAGACCCTTAGTTAATGTATCATTAAATATCAACATCCAATTGATATATATATTTATTCCCATGTACCATATTATATATTACGGCTATCTAGAAATCCCATTAAAACTTTATCATAGGACCTTTTAGCCACATAAAAATCATTAACATAGATTTGTGTTGATTCCTCTAAGTGTACCACAAGATTTATTAGTGTTCAAAAAACACTTCTCATTTTAGAATTTGATGAATTTAGAGCATGAGTAGTAGGTTGTGATGACTTGATGTCACCTATGGTGAAATAGTGACATAGATATGTATTCATGTCCCAAAAATTTATAATGAGTGATTGTTTGGAGCCATCATGGTCTATTATTTTTAAATTTTAGATAACTTATGCTAATACTTAGTGAATTATGGTCCATATTTAAGCTATAAACTAATTTAAGTGGATATTTATAGTGAAACTTAAACTGAAGTGGTATGGTATAAAAAAGGGAGAAAAGAGAAGGGTAAAATAGAAAAGAGAATGAATGATTACCAATTTTAGTCTTAAATATCATGAAAAATCATCAATTGTGATTGAGTATGCATTTGAACCAATATATAATACAAAATAGCCTAAGCTTAGATTTCATTATATACTAGGCAAACTTCAAAGGATAATGTAAAGAATCACAAGAACCAGGTCTACTTTAAGGATTTAATACTATAATCAAATAGAATTTGCACATATAAATAAAAAGTAAAGTGAAATGAATCAAAACCTAAGATCCTCTAACTAATCTAGCATATGCACAAATTAGAAACCTTGTGATTAGAAAATGCAACCCAGAATTCAAAGAAACTATTCAGATTCAAGACATAAAACTAGAAATTGAGAGAAGATATATTACTAATTGACATATCAAATGTGGACAATATTTTTTGAAATCCTTGATATATTAATTTTTTCAAGTGTACAAAATTTTCTCAAAAATTCTCCATGTTTACAAGACAGTGATACATGCCTTTTATAGAAAGATAAGGTAATATATTGATCAATTACAATATATAGGTGTATAAAAGATAAGGATAAATATCCTTAAAAGTCTTAAAATACACTTATTCTTCACAATTATATTGACCTATTGGAAATATGCTAACATATTAGCATATGCCTTACAAAATAATATTCCTATTCTAGATATTACAATGTTTTTATTAAAAGGAATATTAGCTACTGGGTGGGCCCACTATTGAAGGGTCCCCTTGTTGATTTTATGGAAATTCCATTGCGTGTCGATGTTGGTATTTGATGAGTTACATGTCCACAATTGGATTCATTGGAAAAACTTATTTAACATCATCCAAGTCATCCAAGTCTTAATCATCCTAGTCCATGGCTTCCTTTATGCTCCTTGCCTCTACAATTTTCTCTTTTATTATGAAAATAATGTCCAAAATCCTCCTATTATCACTAGTAGATTGGCCTTGGCTCTTTCTCCAAATTGAATACATGACCAAAGTGACCTTATGTTTGATGTTTGAATTTACCATCATTAATGATCCCAATTATAGTGGTATTGGTAGGATTTAACAACATTATTCCTAGGAGATGCTCAATTATGATGATTAATCTTTTGTCATCTACTAATAGCTTATTCAAATTCTATATCCAAGTACCTAGACCTTAGACCTTGTCCACTATTATTCCTAATATGTTGCTCAAATGGGCTAAGCTGATAGTCCTAAACTTAGGAATCTTGTTCCTAATCACAATGTCAATGAGATCCTTAACATGGGTCTCCACTTTCTATGACTCTGTTATTAAATTTTTGGATACTTTACCTTATTGGCTTAGGGCATCCTACCTTACCTTTTTTGAACATGAATAATTGAACATATCAAAGAATGAGGCATCAAACATGTTCATCATGGAGTCAAGGACTGACAAAATGGCCTAGCTTTCTATATTTTATTTCTCTCTTTCCAAATTTTGAATCCTCTATTTTATTCCTTTGACCTCAGCCTTTACTTCAGTTGATTGAGCCTCAATCAAGATCTCAAAATCTTCTTCATGCATAGGGGCCTCACCAAGATACTAACCTCCCACTAGGGTTAAGCCTATAAAGGGCTCCACCTTTTGGAAGATGAATTCCTCAACTCCCATCATGGTTATCTTGGTGGTGACACTTTCTAATCTAGCTATCTCTAGATTAAATTGAATAATGGTAGATGAACCTATGAATTTTAGAGGATATGGGACCATTACACCTATACTACTTGATGCTCCAAGAGCATCCATTTTCTTTCTTTCTAGTCTTGAGGTGACCACAATTATCCTTTCTTCTTTCTCCTTTACCATATCTTTAATCCATGGCTTCATGTCATCTTACACTTCAACATTGGTAAATTTTTTGATGGCCCATGAAAGGGAAATATGAGGGATCTTTTTAAATTTTACATAAATGAACTAGTCATGGATGACTGGTCCATGAATGGGGAATCCATCACTAAATAGGTTGATCTCACTAGTCAGGTGTGTGAGAGTCAACATTGGTGTTTTGGGTTTGAGAGGGACTAGTACCATTTCTACTTTCCTCTTTTCCCTAGGAGCCAATGGGATGGAATCCATAATAAGCTCCTTTCCTTCATCATCCCTAGATTATCTTTCTTGGAATTGAGCTTCTCTAAACTATTTTTCTTCCCTATCAGTGTCAGATGCCTCTGCAAGCTCTTTAAGAGCACCCTTAAGTGTCTCATCTGACTCTAAGGTAATCATATCAATATATTGAAATAGGGAAGGTGGAATTTATGGGAGTGTTGAAGATGAGGGCCCCTTTCTAGCTCTCTCTTCTAATTTCACCTCTCCCAATTTCTCTTTACCATGGCCTTATTCATCCTACCTTTGCACAATCTTCCCTTGAGGTTATGGCTATTAATTTTGTACTTGGGGTTATTCTTGGGTTATCCTAAATCATCTAGGTAATAAATGATACTATAAAGGATTCATTTACCATGCCTCTCTATATGGCTTGTCATCCTTAGTCAACTTGTGTTCAAGGTTGATGTTGTGCCCTTGGATCTTGACCAACACCTATTCATAATTATTGGCCTTAATGTAAATGGTGTCATGAACACCAAGTTGATGTATATATTCAGGATTGGGTAGCTTCTTCTCCTTTAGCTAATTACTTACTATGTTTTTAGGATACCACATTTTGAGTTCATCAAGATGAAACCCAAATGAATCCTTATGCTTAGCCATGGTATCGAATTTTTTCCAATCTTGAAGTATGGTTATTCTAATAGTTAGAGGGAATGGGTGGAGAAGACCCTTTCTCTTCTATTTTAAAACTCCATTAATGCCATGGATTAGTTGAGAGGTAATTTTTTACTCATCTAGCTTACTAAGAACATATACTGGCAATCTATAAGGCTGTGACATGATCCCTTCAATCTTGATAACTATATAATTAGGGTAGAACCAAATGTCACCCATCATTTCTACATACTTGATTATTGGATGGACCTTAGGATGGGAACACTTGTGATAGCCTCCACTATGGCTAGGTAGACATAGTCACAAATAAACTTCATATGGTTCTTGTACTTAAATATATGTAATTTGGAGTAGTGGTGGGAAATGGTAGTTTTTATCTCAAGAGACCAATTTCTAATACCAGGGAAATTGATTGAGGCAAGAAACACATCTAGTAGGTATGACATCATATAAAACTACTTAGATGTATTCCTTTTGATGGTAGTGAACTACTTGGTGAAGAAGACACTGATCAAATCTCTAATTAGAGGGGTGAACTTTTCTTCTACCATGCAATACACATAGGGAACCTAGATTTTGTTTATGTAGGTAGTTGAAGTAGATCCAAAGGATTAGTTTAATAGGGTCATTATAACTCTAATGCCCTCCTTGAATTATACTATTAGGATCTTTCCTTGAAATTCCCTAAAGATATGGGGTTCTTAGTGTAGCTAGGATCTAAGGACAGAGTCTAGGTCATGATTGTCAGTCTATTATTTAATTTTAGACAAGTATACATGAGGGAGAGGGAGTTTATAATAATTTTTTAAAGGCTATAGGGGAAACATAGGCTATCTTCTTAGAATTTCCCTCCCTAATGATCCATTCATTATCTACCCTATAATAAACAAAGATAGGAACAAGGATGTCTATATAATGTAGTACCTCAAGATTTGTAATAACATGGTGAAGGCTAGTCATATAGATAATGACCAAGTCATAATGCCTCTGTCTCACAATGGAAATCCTATACTTCTCCTTTGTGATGGAATTTAGCTCTTCCACCATGAATAAGAGCTTAGACCAATTCTTAATGCCTAGAGAATTTAGGGCTACAATATCTAATTTAGTGTCCTTAAAGATTAATCCCTCATTATATATCGATAAGTAGAGATTGGTCCTCCTTCAGTTGTTATTTACAAGTTGCCATGGTTTCTATTTCTATAAATTGTTTACATTGGTTTGCAAATTGGTCTCTATGGTAGCTCTTTTACACTTATAAACACAATCAACCTTTCTTAGGATCAAATTGTAACCAATTGAGTTTTTTTGGGTTAATTTTATGTAAAATTTATGGTTTTGAAGGTTTAATGGAAGGATATATCCAGACTCTAGCTTATACATGACTTGCATTTGATATGGACCTTTTACCTTTATAATTCCACATTTTCAAGCCCACAATATCTCCTATTTTATCCTTTTATGCTTACATGACATCTATGTGGCATTGTTCTGGACCTTTCATGACATTTTTCATAAATGCCTTTGAGCACTAGCCATTGGTATTTAAAATTCATTCTTTCATTTCACACTATTAGATCAAAATCTTGGATTAGCATGAGCCATTGATTATAATCTAGGTCCTTTCCTAGGATTGGCTCCTTTCTATTTTAAGCCTTGTGGTTGTGACACTTGGCATCCTTATGTGCCTCCCTATACTCCATATCCTACATCAATCATTTGTTGAACATGTATTTTCTATGAAATGAGCTCATTAGCCTTTGAAAATTCATGGTCATCTTCATGCCATTGGATCCTCATCTAGTGACAAAACATGAACCATTATATTATCTATTAGTTCCATTCTAAATGGGATTTCATCACACATCAAGCTCATGGGTTCTCATGATTCTATTGAAAAGTCCATGAGATATTTACATCATTTGATCAACCTCTATTGATGAAGCATAAACCATTGATCTGTAAAGATGTCTAAAATTTAAGTTAACACATCATTTAAGTGGGACATAGGCTTAAGTTCCTTAAGCTAAGGTTTTTTACATGTTTATTAAGCATGAAGCAAACATAAGGCTAAGGGATTTATGTCTAAGTTTTTTAAATTACATAAAGGGGATCATGGCTAAATGATTTAAGCTAATGTTTATATTGTGTTTAATAAACATAATTTATACATTAGTCTAAAGAATTTATACTGAGCCTTATAGAATATGCTCAAAGGGATCAAAATGATATAATGGCCTAACATTAAATAGAGTTTTATTTCATTATTAAATACATTAAAACCTTTGGTTAGAAGTATTTGGTGTAAATTCTACGTAACAAATATCTTTTAAAATGAGACTTAGCATACTTCTTTAGCCTAAGGTTCATCGTATTTAAACAACATACAATGAGGACCCTAGGATATTGACTTAGTATAGATTCATTTTGTATATACTTAGACCATAAGACCATTTCAACATTTGTAGTATGAATATTTATAATGTTTGAGCATATTTTGAGCACTTCCCTTAGGTTGTAAATCAATTTTTGAGCCTTCAAGCAAGATTTTGGAATGTATTTTGATCTTGAGTAGAATAATTAATTAGCTTAAATTTGATTGTCTCAAAGACATCAAATACATTCTCGTAGGCATCAAATGATGATCACATGAATGCCAATTTTAAGCTAGTGAAGCTTTTAATTTGATGGGCTTAAAGTTGATGGTCATATAAACATCAAATATGTCCTTGTGGACATTGAATGATGGTCACATGATCATCAATTTTAAACTCATTAAATTATTGTGACATAATGTGAGAATTTCACTTGTCACCTCTATGGGGCTTCTTAGGATTTTGGACTTAATTTGCTTTATTGAATCAAAATTGGTGACAAAGTGATAACTATAAGATCATGATTTGAGAGCTTGCTCTTGATTGGTTTTTGTATCAGGTAGGCCCCTTTGCTTTTAATCATCAAATGTAATGGTGCCATGTGTCGATCATTTGGGCCTTTAGTAATCCTTTGGCCTTTCAACTGTGCCTTGATCTATTTAATCAAGTCTTCGTGATGAAGTGAAAACCATTGATCATGATCTGAGAGCTTGAATGTGATTAGTCCAAGGGGCTATGGGTTTTGTTGGGATTTACTCACACCATTTGATCAGAAGGCCATGAGGAAGCATGAACCATCAGATCATCTGAGATTCATGATATTTAAGTCAAAGCTCAAGCTTTCTTCACTCTGTTGGATCAAATACCATGATAAAGTGAGGGTCATTGAATCTTACAAGATGTAAGAAAGTTAAGTTAGGACCATGATGATATAAAATACTTAGGCTAAGGTGTCAAGACTAAGGTACAAATTATATTAATAAATACATTAGGGCCTTAAGATTAAAACCTTAGACCAAAGTTTAAATCAAGGGACTGAGCTAACATAAAATTGGACTCGAAGAGCTAGAACTTAAGCTAAGGTGTTAAGACTAAGGTCCGTTTGTATTAATAAATACAATGGGGCCTTAGGGTTAACATCTTAGGATAAGAAAGGAAATATTAAATGGACCTTATAGAATGAATATTAGTTAGGCACATAAGGAACTTTAAAGGGGGAAATAACAAAGGGGACCAAGTATTTTTGGCTAAGTTTTAGTCATGTTAAAAAACATGACTAAGCTTAAAACATGAATTTTATACTTAGGTCCAAAATGGTTTTTTAAAAGGTTCCTACCAGTATTCAAATTTAAATTGAGGGTTTTGCTCAGGTTTTGAAACATGAATTTATTTGATGAAAACACTATGGAACCTAAAATTAAAAACCATAAAGACCATTTATTAGCATTGATAGATAAAAATAAAGTAAAACATAACTAAGTAAGCTTACTTTTGATAAACTAGATGATCTTTAAATTATACAAATGACCTTAAAATGCCAATTTTTCATGTTTAATCTAAGGGTTACTCTAGGGTCCCAATTTTCAAAAATGGGGGTATGTTGGCCCTAACAGGTTGCAAAAGTATTTGCACTTGAAGATATATTTTATGTACAAACCTTTTGAGAGAAGGGTGAGATTAAAAAAAATTGCTAATTACATTAATTAGTTAAAGAATCTTAAATTTTATAATCTTCTCTCAAGGTAAGTATATCAAAAGAATCGATGAATGTGGAGTATTCTCACACTAGTCACTAAAGTATGGTTTTAAGATTAAGTGTTTGATTTATTTTTTGTAGTGTTAAAAACTTGTCATAATCTACATACACCTTCACAAAGAGGCATTAATCTACCTAATATTTGGGTCATAATTTCATATCCCCTAGAGGTGTTATGCTATCAAAATTGGTCCACTCTATTTATTTCTAGGTGTTATGTTAAAAACCCCTTATTTTTCCAAATCATGTCATTATGATGCTTATTTTGAGTCAACCCTAATTACAATTTCAAACCCAAATTTCCAAATCTAGTTTAAATCAAGTCAACTATTTAATTCTAATTCAATCAAACTATTCTAAAGTCAACTCTATTTGGATGTCAACTCTATTCAAGTCCAACATTCAATTCACTTTTCCAAATCACATTTTGAGATCTATTTCAAATCAAGTCCAAACATAATTCACACTAACCTAATAAAAGTTTGATTCAAATCATGTTAGCTTTGGTCAAGGTCCACCAATTTTAATCATATCCTTATTTTCCCATTAAATCTCCTACACTTGTTGGTTGGGAACATTGAAGTCATGGCATCCATCCTTTTTCTCATTTTAATCCAATCCAAAATCAATGTCTAACTTGAGATTAAAATAATTTAATCAATCTGACCTACTTAGGGATAATATAAATCAAATCATTTCTAATAAATTTGTCCCTATTTTGGTCCCAATCCAATCAAATCAATTCTACCATGCTTAGGGTCAATTCCATTTCAATCATGTCAATTCTACCCTACATGGGGCCAATTCCAATCCACTCATTTCCCTTGCATGTATCCTCATTTGGGGCCATCCTTAGATTAGTATTCTATTACTTTTCCATTTAATTATATGTAGTTCACACAAGATAAAAAAAGCCTATGAATAATATCTATTTAACATAAAATATGACCTCCTTTTATGACTCTTATAAATATGTGTTTGACTACCTATATATTTCAATCTAGTAAACCTAGATTTTATCCTAAGTATAGTCACATCATTTCAAAGAAACATCCATCAAACGTCATGTCTACTAGTCACCCACATGATCATGATCATACTAGCAAAGGGGAACTTATTTTGACACCTTTATGAAATGACTATCTTGATTTTGAGACATAAAAACCATGTCAAACATCAATTATAAGCCCATTTGTAAGCTAAGATGTTATAGACCAACTATTTTAGCTTACCCAAAACTTATTTTACATTGAATATATTATTTATTAGACCCTAGAGTCACAACTAATCAAGCCATCAAATTATGTCTTGTCATTACCAATCCAATGGCCATCATCTAATAAGGATCCAAGTACACCTAAGTTTGAGAATCCCTCGCTAGGGATATGCTAAGATCACTTTCTTAATCACAATCATAATCATTCACTCTTAAGTTAAGATCAAGACAAATCACCCATATTTGATGAGTCATCTTTTAACCATCCTCTTATCTTTAATGAGCCTTATTTTGATAAATATTTCTATGACTATTCACCTATCTTTGATGAACATTTCTTTGATGGGCCCATATTTGAGGAACACATTACTGATCAATAATACATATTCCATCCATTTCTAAACATTCCCCATTCCTATAAATCCTTACATCCCCAAGCCTTCATTGATCAAAAATATGTGAAAAAGGTACCTATAGATAACTCAATACATTAAGACATCCATGTGACCAATCAAAATTAGGATAAACATCAAAATCATAATAAAATTTATAATTAAAATCAACATATTTACCATTATCATTAGATTCAACATCAAAATTATAATTAGAATTAGATCTACAATTAGAATCAAGATATTTACCATTAGCATTAGAATCAAGATCATCATTATTAGAATCATATTTACAATTAGAATGATGATACATACCATCAACATCAGAATTAAAATAAACATCGGTATCAACATCAAATTTAACATTAGAAAAAATATCGGAATTAGGATACTATAATATTAGCTATACACCTCCAGAAAAGTAGCTTGAAGCCATCAATGATTCTTCTATAGTTTTTGAGGAAGGTTCCTTTGACACCAACATAAGTTATCCTAGTAAAATATATGAGGACAATACAACCTATTATCCTTACATTATTATTCCCCATCCTTTTCAAATAAACCATACAATACATTACCATAACATCCAATTTACTTCACCTATTAATTGGGACTAATAAAACCACACATTATTATTTTTATTTCATAGCAACAAATCATTGGTAAAAAATTAGTTAGAAGTAAAGATCCATAATGAACCCTTATTTGAGGCACTATGGGAAAATTCAACAAATAAGAGTCCAAAATTAGGTTCCTTTAATGAAAACTTGATTAAGGCACTAAGAAAATCAAAATTAATTATTGATATCCCTTAATGAAACCTTATTTGAGGTGTTATTAGATAATTACAATCTTAACAATCAAGAAAACTTAATTTTTGAAAACCTCTTTGAGGTTGCAAGAAATGAGAAAATTAGTTCTACATCACTTAATTAAGACATTATTGAAATCAATATTGGGTCAACTAGCCTTACAACATCTCAAATCATGTAGGCATTTGCTGATTCCAAAATATGACTCATTTTTACCATCAGTTTCCTTCATCTTTTCTCAATTACCTCTCCTATAGACTGAACATAACAAGTATCTTAGTCTTATATTTAATCTTAATGTAGTAAATAAATTCTCTATATTTCTTAGTGAAACTAAAATCTAAGTTACTGATTCTATCACTTTATTCTAAATCTTTGCATGTTTAGTTTCCTAATTTTGTGTACATATAGATAATATAATAGTATATAGAGAATAAAGACCTTTTGGATGATATTCCACTTGTCATGAAACCCACATGGAGGACTTATCAAAATAGGTATATAATCATGTGGTATGTTACAGACTCATCTAGTCTATTCTATACATAGCTATGGACTCAACTAGTAGTTACAACTCACCTAGTCTATAGTTATAAACTCACCAAGTAGCTATAGATTGACTTAGATGTACCCACAAACTCATTTAGATAACCTTAAAACCTCCACTAAAATATTCCATCATCTCTACCAACATGATGGCCTTGTTATAAACTCCCTTAACACTAATGACCCCTAAATCATGTCACTACAAAATCTATTAGAATTACATAGACAGAGCTATGGACTTTACCAGAGTTAATATGGACTCTCCCAATCTAGATTCTAAACCTACAACATTAAAGATATATAATTTCTTATTTTGTCAAAATTCTTGAAGAGCATTTTAGTTAATTTATATTTATAGTATTACTATTAATAACAATCTATAAATAGATTTTTTATATTTGTGCTATTATATATATATATATATATATATAGTCTTTTATAGACAATCAATCTAATAGATCTAAAATGGTATTCTTAGTAGATTCATAGTGGACATTATGATTCACACTTTTCTTTAGAAACATGTGGGTCTTTATTTTGTAACCATCAATTTCCTATATTAATTTCTAATGTAATTATGAAGATTACTCTTGTTCTAAGAGGATTAGCTATTGACATCTAGGGATATATAGTTGTAGCATTGTATATAGGCAGATCTCTATGTCTTGGAACATAGTTATTGAGTTGTTGAATTATTTAGTTGATAATTTGATACCATAATAAAAGTTACATCATTTGAGTCCACATTCATGTATTTCACCTTGATAAATTAATAAATATGTTTACAATTTTCAAGTACTAAGTTTCTTTACATTCTTATTCTTAAGGTGAGCAAGGGCCTACTCTCCTCAAGAATCAAGAATATGTTTGTACAATATTTTATATTTTCAATGTGTTTAAAGTTTTATAAATTATAAGTGTATTGAATATTAGAATTTTTAGGGAATTACCTATATATTTTATACTAAATTAAAATTTTCAATCAATGTGTTTACCTTTTAGTAGTGTATTTTCCTTTTAGCAGTGTGTTTACCTTTTAATAGTGTGTTTTATTGGATAAAGTTAGATTACTTTCATTTCCATCAAAAAAAGTTTTTCATAAGCAAGTATTTTAAAAATTATATTATATTGGGGTAAGATACTAAGAAGATCAACACCCCTAAAACCATTTTTGTAAGCCTAAAACCATAAATTTTACTATAGATAGCTTTAGATGTCACCCCTAGTTTGAATGACATGAAAAGAAAATTCGATTAAATGAAGGGATAGATGACACTAATAATTTTTGGTGATGTTTTTAGGGAAAATAGGTGTTAGTAAGGTAACCCTTATTGGTTTATAGTAAAATAACAATTTTTTTTAAAAAACCATAAAACAAAAAACAAATTCCATATATTTATAAACCAACCTATAGATGCCGAAACATAGTTCATCTCAAAAGATATTGAGTTAGGACTAGAAGAGGAAATAATATTTTTTTTAATGATAGATAAAAAAGTGTGTGAAGAACACTTGAATCATGCTTAATCACTTTTATTTTTCTCCAAAATTAGGGCCATCCTCACAAATAAATTATATAGAAAGAATCACATTTGGGAGATCTTCTCCTATAGAAAGAATTAACCCTGATGACCCTCTATCTAGAATAGTAGGTCCTAGACCACAATCTCTGCAAGATGAAGAACAAGTAATAAATTGGATCTATAATGAAGGTTGGGAAGAAGAAGAAGAAATCATGACTAATAATTAGGGAAACATGGAAAATATTGAATGGAATACGATGCCTCAATAGGATAGAACCTTTTACTTTCTTATAGTCATAGATCTATTAGATCAAACCTCTATGAAGAATATTTCACCTTCAAATATACCCACTTTTAGGGGAAAATCCTCAAAATATCTAGATTAATTCCTATTTGATTTCAATGTCTTATGCTAGACCTATGATTATACAACTGATAATTAAAAACTTAGACTATTCCCTTATACACTTAAGGAGGTAGACATGAGGTGGTTCATGGGCATTACAGGTGACTCTATTAGTACATAGGGAGACATGAAAATTACATTTATTGATAAATATCAAGACTAATATAGAGTAAGGGACATGAAATTGGACTTATTTAATATTTAAAAAATAAGGATGAAACTTTAGAGGATTATCTAGATAGGTTCATATTTTCTCACAAACATAATGGTTATCCACTTATAGAAGTAGTTAAGATGGTCTTCCTTAAAAGACTAGATGATGACTCTAGAGATGATCTAAAATTGATGGGTAGTGGATACATTGTAAAGTTAAATTTTCATCATATTTCAAACTTGTACACTAACTAATCTAGGACAAAACCAAGCATCAAGAAAGGAAAACTAGGTAATTACAATGAAGTTAGTCAATTGATGAAGGAGTTTGCTAATTAGAAAATTGACATTTTGGTTTAGTTAAACACTACATTGGATGGCCTTTAATCCAAATCCATTTCAACCATAGAACCCTTAGCTATCTATTACCTAGAATGTAGGTTAAAGCATGCCCTTAGAGAATGTCCTATAGATAAAATAGAGATATGTGGTATATGTGATGGAAAAGACCATGAAACAACCCATTATACTCATCTACCTATTTTAAAAATTCATTTTAAATATAATACACAACCCAAAGAAGACTTGAATTACATTTGAAAATAGAATCCATTTCCATAAAATAAACCCAAGGTTAGTTTGGTCCAAGGAATACAATTAATCCATGGATGACACCTTGGAATACTCAAGTACCTCAACCTGTATAGTGACAAACATATTCACCATAGACTAATAAAGAATGGATGATGCCTTAACTTTGGATGATGCTTCAAAAAACATGGATTCTCAATCACATTCATAACCATGGGGAAATACATAGTGGAATTATAATCCGTAGTTTAACCCATAAAGAAAGTTTCCACCATAGTAAGCTTTGATGACACCCTTTATTGTTCAACCTAATGAGTAGTTTAATCAACCATAATTACCTACTCAGCTAGTGGCTAACCCCATAAATAAAACATCAACACCTATTTATTTAAATGAATAATGAAAAACTATGAGTGTAGGAGCTATTGAGTTTTCAAACATTCAACTTAGATCAAGCAGAATGATTCAAAAACCTCCTATCACTTTCTTTGAAATTCCCAATGAAAAACTAAAAATATATCCACCTCAACCCATAGTTAGGAAAGAAGAATAAAATAAAAATATAGATAATACAAAGGAACATGTTACTACTCCTCTAACTATTCCTTTTCTTGATAGATTGAAATAAGTTGAGAATAAGCAAGAGCCTAATATGATTTAGGAATTGAGAAAACTAAACATTGAGATACCCTTATTACAAGCTATCAAAGATATTCTAGAATTAAATAGATTCATTAAAATCCTATGTGTCAAGACACCTAGTAGAAAGAAAAATTACTCAAATACCATACACATAGATGGTAAATTGGTTGATCTTTTACTAAGAAAATTACTTCTACCATAATATGTAAACCTAGGTAGTCCCGTCATAACATTAAACATAGGTAAAAAATATATACCCAATGTTTTGGTAGATTTAGGAGTAATAATTAATGCAATGAAAATTGATACTATGCAGACACTATCCCTTATGAGGATGAAACCTACCTCCACCATTATCTAAATGGTTGATCAGTCAATTGCTAAAGTAGAAGGCACTATAGAAGATGTTATAACAATTGAGTTATGAGAGTATCCAATAGATTTTATGGTGTTGCAACCCAAAACCAAGATATTAGGGTACCCCCTCATTTTATGAAGACCCTACTTGGCTACTATATTAGCATAATATATTTCATGTCAAGGGATATGACCATTTTAAATGGTCTCAAACTAAAATGAATATATTTATACCCCCTACAAAACCCTCAATGGACTACACTAAAAAATTATGGGTAGATGAACTAAAAATTAAAAATAATAGTATTTCATACCTATCCATGATAAGAGTACAAGGACACATGAAATAATTAACTAATGAGTTATTACAATATTTGGAAGGATCCACTAGCCTTAGGAGCCTAACTACAGACTCTGCCAGTCTGCCAGCTATGGACTCTACCAGTCCATCAGCTACAAACTTAACTAGCCTAGATGATATGGACTCATTATTTGGGAATAAATCTCATATTTCCTATTCAACATATGACCATAGAATATTGAAATAAAGTATCTGAAATTAGGTAAAGGAAAAATTAACTAATTTTCTAACTGCATTTCATTGTCCATTAGCTAGAACCATTCCTCTAGGAGATGGATTTGTAAAAAATGTAACTAAATTTTATATGTTATTACCCCAGACATGTCCTTTTAAATCTATAATGAGTGAATTCAAATCATTATAGTCTATCCATCCTTACACCAAATAAGTTATAATGTTACTAGGAAAAACATTGAACATAAATAGCTAGTTATCCCATGAGTAGTAAGTAAAGGTTTTTGATGTCCTATAAAAACATACTAAATATTTTGCTTAGGAATACACAAACATGATAAAAATTCACCACAGTGTATGTACCCACCACATTTACACAAATAAGGTTAAACCAGTTAAACAACCATAGACATAGATAAACCCAACATTAAGGGATATAGTAAAGATTGAGATAGATAAATTATTGGATGTGGAATTCATTTATCACATTTGAGATATCCAATGGGTTTATCCATTGGTAATTCTACCCAATAAAAATGGGAAATAGAGAGTGTGTGTAGACTACCAAGAGATAAACAAAGCCACTATGAGGGATTATTTACCTCTTCTTTTTATTGATCAAGTGTTTGATAATTTGGTAGGAAAAAAATACTTTTCTTTCCTAAATGGATTTAGTGGGTATAATCATATAATAGTGGTAGCTAAGGACCAATACAAAACTAATTTAACCTATATTTTGAGAATGTTTGCCTATAGAGTTTTAGCATTTGGCCTTTGTAATTCTCTAACTACTTTTCAACAAGCAATTTTAGCCATATTCTCTAATACGACTAATGATTTTGTAGAAATTTACATGGATGAATTTTATACTCATGGAGATACCTTTGATGAAGCTTTACATAATCTAGACAAGGTCCTAACTAGGTGTGAAAAACACCAACTATCACTAAGTCATGAGAAATGCCTAATGATGATGGGTTAAGGCACAATACTAGGACACCACATCTCTACCAAAAAAATCCAAGTGGATCATAATAAACATACTTACCCCTTAGACCCAAACTAATATTAAAATATTCTTAGGTCATGCTACTTATTACAAATGTTTTATACAAGACTTCATCAAAATTTCTACTCTTATGTTTTATTTTTGTACAAAAGATAGTAAATTTATGTGGAGTGATGACTATCAAAAAGATTTTGAAACAATTAAAGAGAAAATGAGTTCTAATCCAGTGTTGAGAGGACCCAATTGGGAAAAAAATTTCACATCTACACCAATGCCTCTAACTATGTAATAGAGGCAATTATAGGACAAAAGGATGAAAATGACCATATGTATGTTATTTATTAAATCAGTAAAAATATCACACCTACTAAAAAGAATTATACAACCTATATAGAAATAATTCCTTACTATGATTTATGCTATCAATAAATTCAAATGTTATATTATAGGTTACAAGGTTTTTATATACATAGACCATTAAACCATAAGATATCTCATGAATAAACTTGTAGTAGGAGGAAGAATCATAAGGTGGTTATTAATTTTGTAGGAATTTTATATAATCATTATTGATAAAATAGGTAAGTTTAATGTGGTTGTAGATTTTTTTCTAGGATAAACACTATAGGTGATGAAGAACCAGTTGAAGACAACTTTCTAAATGATCAATTGTTTATTGTTTTAGTAGAATCACCATTGTTTTCTGATATAGCCAACTATTTGGCCATATGGAAGTTTAATTTTCATTTCAGTCATAAATAAAGGAAACATTTATTCAAATAAATCTCTTATTTTAGGTGGATCAATATCATGTTATTTAAATATGGACCTAATTATGTTTTTCACAAGTGTGTAACTGATAATGAAGCTTTTGACATCATTAGATATTATCATGATAAACTAAGAGGAGGCAATTATTCATCAAAGAGAACCATGCATAATATCTTAGGTGTAGGATATTATTGACCATCCCTTCATAGGAAAGTAAATAAGTACATCAAGAAGTGTGATCATGTCAAAGGATGGGACAACCTACACTATCAACAAAGATGCCTCTTCATCCCTAGGTGGTGTTAGAACCATTTCATAAGTGGGGAATAGACTATGTTGGACCTATATATCCTCCATAATAAGGTAATGAGTATCTCTTGGTATGTATAGACTATGTCATTAAGTGGATTGAGGCCTAGGATTTGTATTTTACTAGAGAAGAGGTGGTAGTAGATTTTTTATATTTTAAAATCATTCCATTGTTTGGTGCACCTAGAGAGATAATCTTAGACTAGGGACCACAAATCATGTCGAATATGATCAAACACTTCATGTAAGTCTACCAAGTCAACCATAATAAGTCATCCCCTTATCATCCATAGTCTAATGGTAAAGTAGAGGTTACCAATAGGGAGTTGGGAAACATTCTAACCAAAATAGTTAGCAATAACAAAAAAGATTGGGTAGGTCAAGTAGTAGAGGTAGTATGGGCCTACAACATTACTTAGAAGAAAACCATTAGATTTTCACCTTATGATTTTATGTATGGTAAAAAACCTTTACTCTCTATTGAGTTTTAATTTCAAACCATAAAAATATAATGGAACTAGGCATTGATTTGGATAAGGAAAAATAAGATAAGATCTTGCAACTAAATGCGCATGATGGGATGAGGATGGAAGCTTTACCAAAAAAAATGGTGCAATACTAGAGAAAATTGTGGCATGATTCCCACATCAAAGAGAGAAAATTTAAATAAGGGGACTAGACAATCTTGTTTGACTCCAAGTTTCAACAATTCAAGGGAAAGTTGAGAACAAGATGGATAGGCCCATACTAATAGAAAAAGTCTTTGATAATGGATCAATACAACTATTTCCAATATATGAGAATCAAAGACTTTATTAGTAAATGGGCATAGACTCAAACTATACTATAATCCTATCAACAAGGATTAATTAATTCAAAACCTCAAAAATGAAGTTATTTTCATGGAAGAACTTGGTTCTTCCATGATAGCAACACATTGATGGTCTAAATCTATAAAAATAAAAGGACCACTCATTGGTTTCATTCTTCCAATTATATATATATATATATATATATATATATATATATATATATATATATATGTATATATATATATATGTATATATATACATATATATATATATGTATATATATATATACATACATATATATATATATATACATATATATATACATATATATACACACACACACACACACACACACACACACACACACACACACACACACACACACACACACACACACAATAAAATGAAAAAAAAAAAAAAAATTCAATATGAAAATATTTTTTAGAACACTATTGACAATGTTGATTAAAAAACCAGCTTGTTGATTGATCATGTATTAAAGAAAGAGCCTTGACTTGAAAATTAGTAATGGCTAGTCAAGGGCAAAAAAAAAGATAAAACTATAAAAAACATAATTTGATCAATTCATTCCAAGCAATAATTTCACTATTGTGTTTATTTATATACATTTACTAAGACTAACTCATGATTTTTTTTGTTTATAATTGGTGGCAAGTGAAGAGAAAAGACTATGAGTTTGATTAGGTAAGTTAAGTATTTTATTTTTCTACATTAAGGTTAGTATAAGTTCCTTTGATCCATGCACATTCAACATGAAGAGGTGGTTTGATTAAATTCATAGTATGAATGTCCTATAGAATGTTAAAATAAAGGTCATGATAGCAATGATTAGTGACATGGAAAAGTGATGAATAAAAAAAAAGGTTTTATGTTAGATTTAATCCAAACACACCAAATGCCACCTACCCAGTCTATATCACCCAAAATAAAGATGACATGAAAGTTAGTGTTCATGATAATGACATGCTTATATGTTCTAATCCATGTGTGAGAAAATCAAACATTTTGTTAAGTTAGCTTCATTAAATTCTCACATGTTGTGTTATCATTACTATTGATTATGTTAGTAACTAATAAGACAAAGTTAATAAATAAACCATTTTGAATCCCTCCATTTTTACTATGAGTTATGTCTTCTTTGCCACTTTTTTTATCACTTTCAAAACTAACCTTTACTTCCTTAGCATTGATACAACCACTATGGGACATAGAAATAGGTATGAACTAGACTCCATAGAAGGGTTAATGACAGATTATATCTATGTAACTATATTTGAATAAGTTGGATGGATACCTTTTATGTAAAACTGCTAAGGATATGACAAAGATTTGGTCAAGGAACTAATAGAACATCTAGAAGAAGACTCCACCATGGTTTAGGGTGTCAAAATCCTAGTTTCTAATAGATTAATTAGCAAAATCTCAAGAATAGATGAAAAAGGTAAGAGGTTATCAATAAAAACCCATTTTAATGAGTTGATTACATAATTTAATGGAAATAAAAAGTTATATGTATCATGTATACAAGATTATGAAGGAAGGCCAAAGTTATTAGTAGGGAAACCCTATTAGAACCTTATAGGTTTCCTACCTTTAGGTCATGAAATACTTTATTTATGAAGGAAAATGTAGTGTTTTGGGTTATGAAGCCATGAAGATCATCCTTCATCTCAAATATGGAAGACAACAAACCTTAAATAGAGTCAACATGTTATTATACCTATAAGGGTCCATTCAAGTTTTGGCTACCAATAGGTCATCTCCAATTCACCACCATAGACTCATTGATTTGATTATACAATATCATTTTCTATAACAAAGGTAAACAAAATGGGAAACATTTTGGGGAGCTAGAACCAACCAACCTTAAGCACCTCCTCCAAAATCCTTTAAAGAAACATCAAGTCCAAAAATAAAAGTAGAGGCTTTTTCTTTTAGGGTTAGGGTTTTATCCACTAAAAGGAGACAAACTAGGTCATAGGCCACCCCTGTGGCTAAGTATATCTCTTAGCTAACACCTCAGGTCTAGAAGTAGACTCTAAGTAATATAAAATTAAGAACTAGATATTCACAATCTCATTTGACTCCTAAGGATACAAACATCCTTTCAACAAGTACAACATAGGCACCTAAAGCATCTAGTGATCCACAATCATAGGTTATCATTGAAAAAAAGAAGGGAACACATTTAAAGGGACCCAATTATTCTATGAAGACCAAAAAGAGGTAAATAAAGTTCATAATAAAATGTGATGATGAGGAAAAATAGGCTACTAAAACCCTTGATATCATGTGTCAAAACCCTTCTTTTCCTCTAACAACAATATTGGATTCATCAGAATTATAGGTAGAGCCAGTCACAAAAACAATCTTTAAACCAATAAAAGAAGTTCATGTTGAAAAAAAAATTAAAGAAAAAAATTTGCCAATAGAAGAGATTCCATTATAGGAAGTAACAACCTTTACCTCCTCTCTAACTAGTGACACTAGACCTATACCAGATAAAAAAATGTCTTTATGGTCTCTAAGGAAGAACAATATTTTAATTCTATAGAATAAGTAGAACTACAACATAATATTACACTATCTAGATCTGAGGCCATCATAAGATAATAATCTATAGATGTTACTGACCTCTTATCCCAATTATAATGTAAAAATCTTCTTAATTATTCCTTAACTCAAGGTTTAAATAATGTTAATGATAGGGCTCTATAATTTATAAATAAAATAAATATGTTTGAATAAAAAGTTACTCAATATGATGAGGATATAGTAGACTCTTGAATATACATCATTCAGTTAAGATAAGAAAATTTGTTGCTAAAACAACAACCTCAAGACTCTTAGTAGCAAACTTTGATCCTCCATCAACAAATTTTTGATCAAGCATCATTTATATGCAAAGGGAAATGAAACTAATCTATAACTCAATCCTATCTCAAAGAAGATAAATCCTACTTACACTTCAGATTATTGATACATTAGATATTTAGGGTCATGACCAAGATGGATCTGCTAGACCTAGCCAATAGATTTCTTACCCTAATAATATCACTAGGGAGGGATCCAAATCCTCCAGTGAAGTAAAACTATGCAATAACCCTAACTAGGTCCTATTTTTTCATATTCACTAAATTACAAATGACAAAATCAAAGTAAAAGTCTAATCTAGTGCTCACCAAATCTTGTGGCATAAATTGGGGGTAATAAAATTTAAAATTAAACATGCATAAAAGACATACTCACATCAATTTATACTAAATCCTGATCTATGGGAGAGAAGTGCAAATGTATATCTATCTATTTTTACAAAAGAGAAACAAAGTTAGGAATACTTACCTTTGAAGATGAACCCATCGAGCCTCAATCTTTCCCTTGGCCAAGGTGCTTAAAAAGAGGTTGTTATAGTATATAAGGATGACAAGGATATTTTAGTTCTAGGTTACACAACCTATAAATTCATCTAAAATACTTATCCATAATACAAGATCCATATCACCAAAGAAAGTATGAAACCCTTAGCTATGCTCCTCAAGTAGAATGGTGGATAAGCAGATAAAAAATACATATATCTTTTTCTTCTCTTTTCTTCTTAAGAAATGATGAAATGAATATGTTTATATAGATGAATATAACCCTGTTCCTTTCCAAAATTTTATCCAATAGGGTTGACCTAATCAACTTTGTATCATTATTGCAAAAAATAAATTAGGTCTTAGTATAGGTTGGCTAGGGACTAACCTAGACCCCAAATGAGTTTTGTCAATTAGAGTAAAAAGTTAATTAGGATAATAGTGTATCATAAATTTTTGAAAAGGAGTTTAGTTTAGGGAATGGATAATAAAGGTGGAAAATGACTAGAGGAGGGTGAAAAAGAAGAGGCAAATATTATAGGAATATTTTTAGAAGATGGTTATGTTGATATCAAGTGGTATTAAAGGGACAACAATCTTATGAAGCACCAATGGTCTACCCACCCCTTTCTCAGTGCACCCTTTAAGGTGTGCACTCAGAGAAATCAAGGATTTATAGGTTCTTACAAGAGAGAAAGCATCAGTAATTGATAAATTTTGAAAATATTATGTGTATCCATATGACCCACTTGAATTTCATCAAGTGTTACTTAAGTGTAATATGGGATGGCATTTCAGGAAATTAACACAACAACACACAATGTTGAAGATAAATAAATTGAACTAAGGAGTAAATAAGATAAATGAAAAGATAAAATTAAAAAAACACCTACCTTTACTTACCTTAGTGATGTAGATAAAGAAGGAGATGCAAGAAATGTGAAGTTGTACAATGTAGGGAACATTATGTGAACCTATAAAAGTTAGCAAAAAAGAGAGTGAAAAGATTTTTTTTTTACAGCATAGACATATAATAGGTGAAAATATTCTCTTTGATGTCAAGATTATAGAACATTTTAGGGTTTGAAAAAAGAGCTAGTAGAAATAAAGATATGATCAAAATATATAATCTGGTGGTAAATATTTGAAAAGCAAACAGTTTTGAAATTGTAAATATAAATAGGGTGAAAAAGAATTCATTTGTTATTTTTATTATTCTAAGAAAATAGAATTCTGAGAGACCAAATTAGATACCAAATATCCATCATGGTGAGGAGACAACAACTGATATGGGGAGAAAGCATAGTGTCCACAATGAGTGTAACACATGCAAGTAATTATAAATTTTAAATTTTTGAGTATTTTTATTTGAAATTGAGATAAATATATAAAATTGATATGTAGAAAAAATATAGGCACCATAATGAACCCTAGTAAATTTTGATGTAAACTAGGGGTATTACTAGGTAGGAAGAAGTGAAACCAATAAATACCTAAGGCATTTATGGTAAATGGTGAAAAAGTTACTACTGGGAAAGAATAGATTCAACCTGGTTGACTTAATATGTAGGGTGAGCCAAAAGGATATGACCAATTACATAGTAATGGGATGATTTAGTATGCTAATATGTGGCTGAC
Source organism: Torreya grandis (assembly GCA_037957365.1). Taxonomy (NCBI): domain Eukaryota; kingdom Viridiplantae; phylum Streptophyta; class Pinopsida; order Cupressales; family Taxaceae; genus Torreya; species Torreya grandis. Next base: position 759,024 of record JARHVA010003471.1, on the reverse strand, counting down.
TGTATAACATTAGGCTTAGTCTAGAAGAGGAAAAAGGTTGATGACATATAATAGGGCCCACATAGCTTGTTGGTTAGGGTTGAAGTAGTATCATGAAGAAAGGTTGACTATGTATAGCAGGGTTGATATAGTATCGTAGAGTAATAAAATGACCAATGTATTATTAAATAGGCTGATCTAGTTTGAAAAACAAGGGGCCAATTTAGTATTACAAATTAAATATAGGGTTAATTTAGTATTAAATGGGTTTATTCTATAGAAAATTGAGAAACTAAATCAAACCAACTGATTTAAGTAGCTAATTTATGAAATTTTAAGAATGTATTTTGATTATTTATGACATGGATATTTGATACATTATTTGTTATTTGATATTTTTTAGAGATGATATAGGTATTGGAACTTGTTAATTTCGTCATGACTACGAGATCTAATTAATCAATTGAATGACATGGATAGAGTGTGACTCATCACACTAGGCTTGGGAGATATTATGGAGATAAGGTAGATCCCACTTAGTTTTGATCTTATTATCATGTTATTTAGATCATGGGAGTAATTGACCAACACTTTTAAATGGGTGCTAGATGGGGATATCATAGAGGTGGGTATCACACTAAAGGATGTCCATGTACTATTGGGACTACCAATAGGAGGGACACTAGTGATCATTGGGACACTAGATGATCTAGAGGAAAGGTGAGCACTAGCCTGGTGGGTGACACACTTAGATAAGATATACCCTAAATTGAGGGTGAGTTTATTTGATGTATATATTGCATAGATTATGTAAATATAGAAGGCCATGATCAGACTTGTAACATCACATAAGATGTGTCACAAGTCAGATAATAAGGTACCACTATATGCAATAGCCTTACGTCAATCTATTTTAGACTAGGGATCAATCTATGACTTTGGGGTTATCATCTAGGTCCAACTCATGTATGATATGTATGGCTTGTTATCCAAAGGGTAGAAGACCATGGGGACTATTTTTTTTTTGAGTGCTTGGATATATGAGAGGTTTTTTATGTATCATCCAGTTGGGTTGCCCCATGTGGTCGATTACAAGTTACCTTAGGTCATGAGATGGATGTAGAATAATTTATCTTAGGCCATGACCCATGTGTCAATTTTGTAGAATATCACATGAGGGGAGATTGTGTGGCAATGCTACATGCACATTATTATTGTATGTCCTAGTTGGTAGACCGTTACAACATGGCTAGTATAAGTACAAAATAGAGGCCACTAAACTTTAGGGTAGAGTTACATTTAGTGGCATATTTGCTAGGATAATTCACACTCCCACATATAGTGGTACCTCTAATAGTGCATTTTTATTGGGCATGACATGATAGAGAGCTGGGGGAGAGGAGGAGGAGGAGTACTAGTGGAGATACTTATGATTAGGTTATGGTGTGCTAGACCATGGAATGGTCGAGCATGGTAGTAGGTGGAAGTAGGAAAGGATGACATGGATTTGTATGTAGATATAAAACAAGAACCAAAATAATAATAATATGAATGACCACCCCATCCACACCATAAATGGAGAAACCACTAGTGAGAGTAGGTACAAATAGGGGCTATAACACATCATGACCCAACATCCTCTCTAAGATAGAACTATTCCATAAAGGCACCTCTTAGGAGAGTTTTATGGTGTATGTGAGTACATAATCCTAAATTTGAATTAGTGCAGAGGTAACCTATAGAGGAGGCACTCAATGACTAAGTTGATGGATAAATAATGCTCAGTGGATGAGCATATGGGGAAACAGTGGTTGGTGATACCATCACTAGTGATAAATGTTGTAATTTTGATTTAATTTCTTATATAGGACACTATTTTCATGTGATTATAGTAGATAGATAGATTGTGAGATATATACTTGATATAATATCTATCTACTTTTGGTTTTATAGATATTACAATGGAGGAGATTAGATGGGGATCTCTGGTTATAATTATGCACCATGAGATTTTGGATGTGGTGCTAGATCCATATGACCCCACCACATTGGATAATCTTGTGGTACCATCTACCCCAACCTAGGTAAGCTAGTTTAGACTAGTGGGGGAGTTTTTGAGGCAATTTTAGGCACATAAGGATGGATTTTCACCACTAGTAGGCATGGGAGAGGGAGAGGCACAAGCCTTGCCTTAGGAGAAATAAGTGTACATGGATAACACTATATAGCTTGGACAAGTGTAGGCCCATGTGTCCAATCTATAGGGTAAGATAGAAGGTTTGAGATCCTATACTACCTCATTATAGCATACCATTTAGATGGGATAGTCCCAGGTATTTATGGGAATCGTGTCTAAGCCACAAGATAGGCATGATGGAGCCTAACTTTATATCTAGATCTATTGTGCATTTTATACCTTATATTTTATAAAACACATGATATATATATATATATATATATATATATATTATATTGATTTTGATAGTTGGATTTAATCTCATGAGTTGTATTTGGTTCCAGATGTTGATGTATGGATATATTTATTTATAACACATGTTTAGATTTTTTTGTATACGATATGAGAAATATATGTAAAGTGTTTTCTTTTCTAGCATTATCTGATACACATGCATTATTAAAAATAAAAAGGCAAAAATGACTTGGAAAAGTATCAATAATAAAAAAATAAATGTACTACACACTATATCATGATGGGAAATGTGAAATAACAAAATATGACTAAATATAATATACTAAAGATGGTAAAAATGGCAACACAATGTTTTTCAACTAGGTAAAATATTTACACCAAATTAAAACAAGTAAAATCACACTATATCACATTGGTAAGTATGAAAATAATGTAATAAAATAGAAGGCACAAGAAAACCAAATGGTGTAAAAATAAAACAATTAAGTTAACCTATCAAAATAAATCACATTAAAAATTATAAAATAGAAATAAAATTGAAAAAATGAACTTGAATTGATCGCACTAATTTAAATTGGGAAGTATGATTTTTTTTTAAAAAATGGTTGTATTCTTAATGCAATCCAAAAATTAGAAGATAAAAGTGAAATATCAATGAAGTAAGAATAAAACATACTATATCAAGATGGAAATAATGTCAATGGCATGTAACTCATAATTAAACACTACTTATCTCTAATTTGACACATGTAATTTCATTGTGACTTGGGTATTGTAATATTTTGTGAGGAAGGCTTGGTCCTATACATGGTCTTACACTAAAACTCACAAAGAGAAAACCAGTGAGGAGGAAACAACTAGGAATGATTTCTAAATGAATGTTTTTAATGTGGTAATTTATGAGGAAGGCCTGGTCCTACCCATGGTCTTACACTATAACTCAAAAATGGAATTGGTATGGGGAGTGATTAGTTAAAAAATAACATTTTTCATGGGAAATATTAGGATTGTTGTAAATTAAGGAGGGAACATAAAAATAAAAATGTAGGCATCTGCGATAAGACCTTAGGAAATATGAGACACACTAAGGACATAGAAAAGACACTAAGTGGCTAGTGACCATCAATATACAAAGGATAACCATCCCTAATAAGCACAAAGATAGACAAAGTTATATCTAAAAATAAGTGAGATACTAATATCAAATCATGATGGTTGGATAAATAAGAAAAGTAAAATAGACCTACATTCTCACAATGTGTTCCCCATTCCTTTGGACATCTTACAAAGTCATCGGTCTACTATGAATATTGGGTAGTTGTGTGAGAAAGTAGGTAACAGTAAAATATTTTTTTATTCTCTTTTCCCAATATTCTAGCCTACCACACCCCAATGGACCTTGACTCTATCATGATGCCAAATATAGAGCTTGATTTTTTATTAGAAAAAGGATGTATGCTTTGAAACATGTTTTATAGTGTGATTTGAATTTAGAAATTTTAAATGTTGCCTTTTGTATCATTGAATTTTGTTTAAATGATTTAGTTTTTTAAATTTTATGGCTTTTAAGATTCCTCCTCCACATGGAATTGGAATAACTAACATGAGGGATAAAAGTGATACACATAGATGAGATTTAGACTTTGGCTAAATGAAACTAAGTACCCCAAAGACATGACTGACTAAAATGCTTAGGCTTACCTATGAACTAGTATGTTGTCTCAAGTTTAAACCATGTGTATGTTTAGTTTGTGAAATAAAATAAGGGGACTAAAGGGAGATCCAAAGTGGAATGGTAAAATGTGATTATGATAATGACATGACTTATTTACTAACTGATCACATGGTAAATAAGGATTACTAAGGGGAGAAAGTTTTGTATAACCAAGTCACAATAATAATTACCATGTTATGCAGATAAGGTAGCAAACAATGATGAGAAAATAAAAAGACATTCATGGAAAGAAATTAACTCATAAAGAGAAACATTTAATCATGAAAATAATCCATAATAGATCATAAGGAAAGAGAATAAAACCATAGACAACACATACTGTGAAATATAATGATCCATGTAAGATAGATAAATGAAGTGAAATTTGACATAGGGTAAAATGACATATATATATACTGGAGCACACGTGCAATCCAAAAACTAGAATAAAGAAGAAAGTGAAAAAAACATCAATATTTATTCATAAATAATGGTAAATCTATCCAAAAACATTATCCATAACATCTAACATATATCTATGAAGGTAGACCCTAAAATTAGCAAGGGTTTAATCAGTCTTTAGTGAAAGCCGAGAAAATACCTCACATTGAATCTCCTATTAAAAATGTAGGCATAATAGAATTATCATGATCATGAGGTCCATCATACATAGAATACTAAGGAGAAGGAATATGATTGAAATATATGGGATATAAAGGAACCACTAATGGAAAAAGGACAATAGGTGAAGAGGATCCATATGTGGAGAGGGAACTAGAGGTAGATAAGAGACCATAGGTGGAGGGAGAACATGGGAAGAAGGGGGAGCCTTATTACATGGGTGACCCATGGGAGGAGGAATATTTGGTGTAGGAATTGTCATAAGATGATCTTGAAGATGCTATTGGAGAATGTAACAATGATCAGTGTGATGGGTACTACATTGGTTCCATGGGCAATATAACCCTCCATATTTAGGAAGATACTTAGGTAATAACTTGGGAGGGGGTATAGCCTTATTTGTAATCTAAAAAAGAGTAGGATGAAATGTGTTGATATATTATCAAAAATTTCAAAAATGGGTGAAGAAATGATTATCTATGTTATGGAATCAACAAATACACTTGTTAGTAGAATTTGTGGGTTTACTAATAGAAGGAGTAGAAGTAGAAGTTAGGGAAGGATTGTGTAGCTAGCAGTCTTAAGCCTAATGACCAAAAACTATGAATGTCATAGTATGATTGATCATCCCATTAGGTGGGTAGGGGATCAAATGATGGTAAAGAAAGTAAGCCATCTCTAAAGGGAGGTGAGACTGGTGGAGATATTGTGTGAGGCTCATCTAAAGGAGAAATATAATTAGAATTAGGAAGAAACTCAGCCAAAGTTAGATCAAGAAGAGGATATAGAAGAGGCTCAGTTGAGGGAAGAACGTGATGCATATAAGGCTTAAGGATAGTGGAAAGCATCTCAGGGGGAAGCAAGCTATATGGATCCTAGTATCTAGTGAAGTGAAAGAGACCAATCACAACATGATCCATAAGCATGCTCTTACGAGGTTAATTTTAAAACTAGAGGTGTGCCATGAAAACATGCATCTTTAGCCTATGAACAAGAGGAATAATGCTAAAATTAAGAACTATATAAGATAAAATGTGATAAAATGAATAAAAAGAATAAAATAAAGAACAATAATGAAGGATCCCAACATCTCTATCCTAAACAAGACCTCTTAGAACTAGATCATCTAAAATATAGCCATCATCATAGTCGGTTGTATGAAGGTAAATGGTGTAAGTAGGTATGACCTTCTCCTCAAAGGTTATGTGATGAATAAAATGTTGAGTCTTAGTTAAAACCACAATTATATCATCACTAGGTGGCTAACGAGAACATGGCTTTAAAGATGGTAGAAATAAGAAATGAGATGAGGAGAGAGATCTAAATTTTTAATTTTGAGGCTGATCTCATTAGTCTCATCATCATTGGAGTCTAATAGGCTAGGTGGTATGTTCTTAATGAGTTTAGGGTAATAATGATAACCTCATTTAGATTTGACAAGGAAATTAAAGTGTTGGTATTCCTAGAATGGAATACTCAATAAAGGTTGAAGGGTTGGAATTTTGAAGACACCAATGTCTTAGAATTGTTCAAAATTCTAATGTTTAGTTTCACCTTGAATCCTATAGATTGTACCATTATAAGAAAAATTGGCACATTGGTAGACAAAAGAGGTGATAACCCTTATGCAATGAGTCTTTGGCCTAACAATCAAGATAATGCATGAAAGGGGAAAATTAAATATCATAAAATTCACTAAAAAAGTGACAAGACTGATGGTAATAAGGAGATACACACAACCTAAATAAGGAATTTTCCTTTGGTCATAACCTTGACACATGTTGCATGTGGACTTAAGATTACACTCAAAGTATTTAAGGGTTTTAATGAAGTTGAGAGAGATAAAATAATTAACTAAACCCTCATCAATAAAATCATGCTTGACTTAGATATCACCAATTTAAATGCTTATAAAGAGGGGAGGATCATCCACATGAAGTAAAATCTCATCTAGGATCATAGAAGTAGTAGGAAATTTGAGAGAAAGAGAAGTGTCTATTATTTCATCAATGTGTATGGACATATCTTCACATTGTCTGAAGATATTATATTATGACCTAGATAAGGTAGCTTCACAGCCTACTAGGAGAGGATGGGGGATTTAATTTTGAATAAGAGTTTCATAAGGTAGTTATTATGATATAAATAAGTCTCAATGAGTTTGAAAAAGGGATTTTGAGATGGAAGATTGGTAAGCTCCATGATAAGGTCCCATTCATCATAACCCATGGTGGACTAATGGATAGAGGTGTGTAATATTAGAGAATCTCTTGGGAAGGAGGATTAGAAGTGCATGTAAACTTATGTTGATAACACATGGTCCATTTAGTTTGGGGACAAATTGGTAGATTATCTTGAGAGGATGGACTATTTGATTTAGGTTTTTCTTGTGATTTATTTGAATAAGTGGTTTTAGAAGGTTTAATGATGTTGTTTATGGGTGGATAGGTTAGGTAAATTATTGAAATAGTATGAGAGGTGTTATCCAATGTAGGTTTTGAAATTTATTCATTGAAATAGATAAGTTCTTCTTGTCCCAATTCTATTAGGTGAGTCAAGGAAGAATCTTAGAGAACACAAAATTTTTGAGATGATGGGTGCATCCATTGAGGATTAGAATCAATGACAATAACAACCCTTTTCATATTAGTCATATTTACCACATTCTCTTTGGGAGATTGGTCTATAAGACTTTCAATGTTATTAGTAGGAGTAGGCTTGTCATTATTTTCTTGATGATTAGGACGAGGGTCTTAATAGATGGAAAACTAATAATTGACATGGTTTAAAGATTGATTTTAATTTTGGATTGCATTAGATTTGAATGCAATTTCATAGGATTGTTGATGTTTATGAATGAGGGAATCATGATCAAAATCTAGAGCAAAGAGGAAATTCATAGCTAAATTATGTAATTGCCTAAAAGTCTCATGAGAGTGACCCTAACTAGCATGAAACCAACATATTTTATTTGGATCATACCATGATTTCATAGGGTGATTAGGATCAAGCTCTTATGGAAGAGGCCTTGGTAGAAACTTTTTGATTTATGCTAAGGATAATGGCTTATGAACATTGATTTTGTTTATTTGAGAAAATTGAGGATTAGGGGTGTGGTTTAAAGGGGAAGCTTACTTTGGTGTAGGTTTAAGAGTAATAGATTGAATATTATGAATGGTATCATAAGAATTGGTGACAACATTATTGGTAGCATGATGTTTTTTATTTTTTATGATCATACGAGTTCCCATAGGAGGTTAAGATGGCTGAAATTGACACATGAAAAAATCTTGGTACTTGGCTTGGTCGAGGGCCTCTTCCAAAGTTCACAGAGAGGGAGAGAGAGTCCCAACCTAATACTATAACTTAGGATAGAGAGTGTTAGTGAAAATATGAAAGATATTATCATCTTCCATGTTATTCTCACACTTATTAAACAATGTCTTACACCCTTTGATTAAATCTTGTGATGTTTTAGTCTCAAGTTACTTGTAATCGATAAAATGAGCCAAGGTATTCTCAAAGAGGTCACTAGTTTGAAACTAATGCACTAAAGTGTTAACTATATCTTCCAAACTAGTGATATAATGGGACTTGAGTTGATTATAATTATCTAAAATGTCTCCAGAGAGGGTTTTTATTAAGATCTTGGTAGCGGCAAAAGTGTTTAATTTGACCTAATATTTGTAGAGATTATAAAATATTTTTAAATGTAAGGTATGATCAGTTGACCCATTGTAACTAATGGTATGGGTGATACCTCTTATATCTATGTTGGTAATTTGAGGTGTAAGAGGTTCATTTTGAAGATGTTTAATTTTTTTGTTAATAAGGGGTGGTTGGGGAATAAGGTTTCCATGGGGATCCCTAAGGTGGGGTGGGGGAATTTTGATTTTTTATTCGCCATGGAACCTGTTGAGGTTCATTTTGGAGGTGAATAAGGTGATTATGCATTTTCATCATTTAATTGGCATTATTATCTTAGAAAGCATTCATTTGTTTAAGAGTTTGTAACAATAATTGATGGGTTGGAGTGGTTTTGTGATTATTTTATGTGACATGAAAAGTATTAACATTGGTATTACTGGCTTGGGTACCACTATGAGTAGTGTCATGCACATCACTAGTGGCTTGAGAGGCATTGATAGAAAAAGAGGCACTAGTGGCATGATTAGCATGTTTAGAAAAAGATGCACTAGTAGAAGGATTAGAATAAAAAAAAGCACTAGTGGCATGATTACCATTGGTAGTAAATGGTGCACTAGTGGATTTATTGAGGAGGGTGGGTCTTGGAAAAGTCCCACTAGATGTTGAACCCACCATGTTAGTAGAGATACTTGGCATGTAGGTGGAATAAATCAAGGAAGAAAAGTTCATAGTATGAAAAGGAGTCAAAAGAGAAGGGAGAGGTTGAGAAGCAAAGAATCTATCACCCCTAAATCTATGAGAGAATGTGGGGGAAGGTGAATGGGGTTCTTCTTCTTGATCACATATAATAAGATTGTAAATAGTAGAAGGGTCTTTTCCTTAATGTTAAGGAAACTCATTATTGAAGAAAAACATTTATGGAGTATACTCTAATTCAAGTTGATCTTATAAGGATAAAATAGGGTTAAAAAAAAAAATGTGGAAGAGTCTTTTAATTTATAGTGTGAGTGGCCACGTGCACATTAGTTTCATATAAAGTGGAAGCCACTAGCTATTTATAAGGAAACCGATTGGGATTGGTAAAGTTAATCATATTTTTTTAGTTCAAATTTGTGTTGTCCTCAAACAAGAATTTAATTATGAAAAATAAAGGTTAGAAAGGATGATGAAAAGACAAAATTAGAAAGGAAGATATATATTTGAACATGAAGATTATGTTTTGTAACCCAAATAACTAGAATAAAGGGATAAGGATACACAGTCGTGCATGTTGACTTTGTATTGAAAATAAGAAATCTAAATAAGATGATAAGGATACATAGTCATGTAGGTTGATTTTAAAATACTAAATAGATAACTAAATAGGGGGATAAGAAGACATAATCATGTAGGTTGACTATGTACTATTGGAAGGAAGGTACAATAGTCTATAAGAGATTGTATCGATTAAGATTACAATGTTTTAAAATAGGTGAAAATTTTGAAAAATAATTTGAAGTAAGAATGAAAGAAAACAAAAAAATAATTAGATCAATGTGACTGATCCAATTAGGGCACACAACACAAACCTTGCACCAATGCTAGCCAATGCAAGTTTTGAAATATAGCACACAATGATCAAAGAAAAAGCAATCAACTAAAAATTAAATGCTAACTAATTGGTCACCCTAAGTGTTATTATATTATAATAGAGTGTAATTTTAGTGTGATAGGAAATTTGGTTGATATAGGGAAATAAGAAATAATCTAAGGTTGATTTTAGGATAAAAGGGATGAAAGGGATATGTACTAGTAAAGGTACTGGCTTGGTATTGGGTCCTACCTCCTCACTTCACAATCCCATAGTGATAAGGGTGTTGGGTGATTTACTAATAGATACCATTAACCATGTATTTATACTTATCTAGAAAACCAAGTTGGATTCCCCAGTGGTGATGAAATCCAAGTAGATAGACCTTGGAAATCAAAACTTTTAATTCTTTTTGAATGTTAAGTGGTTTGGTAGTCTATACAAAAGAGTAAAATAGTGTAACTAAAATGTTAATTTGAAAAAAGACCTATTTATACTATGTGAGTTACTATAAGCATGAAAACAACTGAAAATTAAATGTGAATTAATTAATAGTAAATAGATGTTAATTCCTTGATTGATAATAGTATAGAGTCAATTTCTGGGAAACTATATGCAAATAGTATAGAACATAGTCGACTGGGTCGCTACTATTTTACATAAGTAAGGTATTTAAAAACATATTTGAATAGGTCAACTATGTCTCTTAGAAAAAATGTATAATATAAAACTAAGTCAACTAGGTTAACCTAGTTATCTATAGGGTTATAGTTTTGAAGATTGCTAACTTGTGAAAAATAGAACAGAAGGAAGAACTGAAATAATAGAGGTAAAAGAAAGGAACCTTGGTGGGATTGAATATGATTTAATTTAAAAACTTTCATGTTGTAATTCTTAATTTATAATTTCAAATTATGCCAATTGGGTTGACTGGTTTGATCAAGTTTGTAAAACCCTATGTGCCAAAGAAGACATAATGAACATAGTTGACCTATTTGACAATGTTTGTTGACCTATATGTTGGTAGAAGAAATTAACACATAGAATCAACTTGTTTGATAATGTAAGATAATATAGAATTGAATAATAATACTATGTATAATTTATTGATCTAGTAACATGTAATTGATGAATACCTTCACAAATAGAATATAGTTTTTTTTAAGTGACTATGTGTTAAACTTGTGCACAAAAAATTAGAACTATATAGACTAATTTGATATAATACTCCAAATATAAAAATATATTATAATGATAAAAATGATGGTATGAAAGAAAACCTATAAGGGTTAGATTCATGTTGGGTTCACCATAATGTATGCAAAGATAAATACAACTAATATATAAATACATCTTATCTTGGAGAAGATAAATGCTACTTACACTTTTGATTATTGATACATTATATATTCAGGGTCATGACCAAGATGGATCAACTATACCTAGAAAAGGGATCTCTTACCATGATCATATCACTAGGGATGGTTCTAAATCCTCTAGTCAAGAAAAACTAAGTAATAACCCTAACTTGGTCCTATGTTTTCATATTCACTAAAGTAAA